>JAXIVH010000202.1:107935-278658 GCA_036785325.1 Urophycis tenuis
GCAAAGACCAACAAAAGCATGTCAGCTACATGTGCAGGAACCTGATAAATTGTATCGTGCAGGGAGCTGTTCGGGGCCAAAGAGAATTGCTGCATTGTCAGGTTTTACTCAATGAAATTTAGCTTGTTGTTTGCTGCCAGTCATTTGGGACAAAATGACTGACAACAGTCTATTTCTCACCCACAATGTGTGAGAATAGTAGGTTATTATTAGTTTGATTCAGATATTCGGTCACCGTGCACTAAATAACATTGCAAATGATTTGACTCACGACTGTTTGTCGTGCCTGTGTGTACCGTGTGTGTATGTTGTTTTGTGCACATGGATGCCAAGAGCCACATGAGAGAAGACTACACGAGAGAAGCAGAAGGAACGCAGAGAAAGAGCAGAGGAGGGACAGGGCCGTGGCCCCTGCCCACCAATCCCTTCTGTTCGTGTGGTGAGATGAAGGTCATGGTTAATTTTTCTTCCCCATTTTTACCACCCTCGTTTTGTAAATCACTCCTGCGCACGCCCTGCCCAGGAGGGCCCTCCGCACAAGTTTGGCTGAGAGAATAAAACACTGTTATAGCTTGAAAAGGTTTTTCTTTTTATGTCTACCTCTATTCCTGTATCTGTGTTCAAGGAGGGGGGGGGGGGGGGGGGGATTAACTACACCCTCCCCCTCTCTCTCTCTCCATTTCTCTCTCTCTCCTACAGCTGAACATCTCTCTCTCTCTCTCCTCTCTCTCTCTCATCTCTCTCTTCTCTCTCTCTCTCTCTCTCTCTCTCTCTCTTTCTCTCTCTCTCCCACAGCTGAACATGTCTGTCAGGCGGAGACAGGGGTTCGGGGGGGGGGGGGGGTGGGGGGGGGGGGATGCCGCTGTGCGTTATGCGTCTGTACTCTCAGTCAAAAGATTGCATCGGAGCGCGTTATGTGGAATATGGATTCCCATCGGTATTGTGTACAGACTCCATCGGATTTGACTGCAGTGGAAATAGGACTGCACTGCAACATTCATCGAGTTCACAGTTTTCACTGTTGTTGTGCTTGTTTGTCTTATGTTGCTGTTCCAGCGGTTTGCATGCATTTTAGGGTCAATTCTGTGCAGAGAGCGGCTTTTGTATCGCCTTTAAGGTTTTCCAGCTAACTGTAAAGCATTTAAACATCTACACAGGGAAACTGTTCGGTATAAAGAATGTGTTTTACCTTTGTCTCTGTCAAACACCAGGATTATCCTTGTTGCTCAAACCATTTCACCTTGCTCTTCGCTATAGCTATGGCTGTTGACAACCTCATCAATCCGCGGTTCACGGTGAAAGGTCAGGTTTTTCATATCAATACTGAAAAGAACGTCAGGGGTTTACAAGAGGGAATTACACCCCTATAGTTTGTCTGGAAAAATACATTGAAATAAAAATACACATGTGTCCTGGTGAAATCGAGAACAAGGTGAGTGAATTGTGAAAGCACGGGTTTGTTGAATACATTGACGTGCGTTTTGAGCAAACGTGTTTGATAGGCACAGGTTTTCAGTGTTGCTTCCGTGTTGCATTTCCACTCACTGCTACGGCTCTACAATAATTACCAAAATGGCCAAACTACATGTACCATCCCAATATCTCTTAGAGAGGAAAATGAATTGCCTTTTTTTTTTTTCCCCCGGTTGGAAAGTGCATATTTGCGTTGTTGTCACGTAGTTGTCATATGGTGTAACTCAACACTGGCCGGCTCTTCCTGCGGCTCACCAGAAAACACACGACAGCTTGTGAGTCCATTTAATTAACATGAGAGTTCCACAGCACAAATGTCCCTTCAGAGAAAATAAATAAATTAATTAATAAACAAAATTTCTAAAATACAACCACGAACACCTCCTGAAATGATAGTTTGTGGGTTTTTTTTTTTTTAAACGATGCTCTCCAGAGGAAGATCAGACGGCGGGGGGTACTTTACAGCAGAATCTGAGGCACGGATGAGACATTAATGATAGTGGAACCATTGAGAATGTCAGCCACAGAAAACAACACTGACATATTCACTAAACGACGCCCAGAGGGGTCCTAGGGGCTCTGATGTGAAAATACGGCTGATACCTCCCGACACCATACATTACGTTACCTGGTTAGTTAAGCTCAGTGACTACTTTTTGTAACTGTGATTGTAATGTTATTGTAATTTCCCCAAGATCTCTGTCTTGCTCATCTCATGGCGTGGGTGTATATATTCTAGTATTATTTTCACCAGAGGGTAAAATTATAGGTTATGTGTAATTATACTGCCGCTTCTGCTGTGTTTTCATTCCGTGCACGGACAGTGGGTGTATGTGTCTGCCCGTGTGCGTGTGTGCGTGCGTGTGCGCGTGCGCACACACACACACATTCAATTGTCTCTTTGTTAGCCGAGTAGGTGGGTGGCAGAGGGAGGGAGGGCTATATTTTCAGGCCTGTATGTCTAAATTCAAACGTGACAATACATGTGTTTGCTTGTGCATTGGGTACTATCCTGTTGGGAGTGAGGAGGAGAGAGAGAGCTAGGGTGAGACCAGGGATGTCGAAAAGGAGAGAGAGAGAGAGAGAGAGAGAGAGAGAGAGAGAGAGAGAGAGAGAGAGAGAGAGAGAGAGAGAGAGAGAGAGAGAGAGAGAGAGAGAGAGAGAGAGAGAGAGAGAGAGAGAGAGAGAGAGACTTTGTCCCAATGCACACAAAGCATCTTAAGCTTTGCGGCTCCATCTATCAGAGGAAACAAAGGGGGGGTTGTGTCCAGGATCTGACATACGTGGATCTGTTGCTTACTCCTGCCAGGGAAGATAGCAGCACCATCACATTGACGCACAACTGTGTGTGTGTGTGTGTGTGTGTGTGTGTGATTTTGTGTGACTGTGTGTGAGAAATTTTGGATCTGTGTCTGAGGGAGAGAGAGAGAGAGAGAGAAGAGGAGAGAGAGAGAGAGAGAGAGAGAGAGAGAGAGAGAGAGAGATAGTGTATGTGTGAGAGTGCATGTGTGAGTGTGGGGGTGGACAGTCTTGACGAGTTGTTGTTGCTAACCCCCCCCCCCTTGCCTACAAGCGCCTAACTTCGTGGTCAATAGACACATCCTCTGAGAAGGGAGAGAGAGAGAGAGAGAGAGAGAGAGAGAGAGAGAGAGAGAGAGAGAGAGAGAGAGAGAGAGAGAGGGAGAGAGAGCGATGTGCAAGCTGCTTGAAAATGGAAGATGCAAAATGGAAGCCCATCCTGGCACGTTTTTCGGCAACACTGAATAATCTTCCCAGTAACGAATAACAATAATAATAATAGTAGTGATTTCTCCAGCAGTGATTCTTGCTGTGTGTGAATCCACGTGGACTGCAACTCATTGCCACAGCGTTAGGTCTTCCACTTCCCCTCGTGGTCAGCTGGGGCCAGGGGTGATGTGTTATAGGCCTACACAATTACAAAGGTAATCATGGGATACAACATCATTTGTCTAAAATAAATGTGTCATGAAGCTTTTATTCACTAATCGGAATTAATTACTTCAATTTGGTCTGACTGAGAAAAAAAGCAGTAGGGGCCTACAATACAAATATGTGACTCCCCCCCCCCCCCCCCCCTCCCCCTCTTCACAAACATATGACATTGGCCGACTGAATAATATGTTACAGTGTCGAAGCGGCGACGATCTTATGGTTTTGCGGATGGGATATGTTATATAAGCACGCGCGGGGGAATCACCGCACTAGGGGTTGCGGCAAGTGCGCCCTCAGTTCAATCAGTCTCCTTTCAGTGGCCTTCTGTAGGTTCCGCGCAACAAAATTGCCGTTCATTTTGTCCATATATCGCTGTACATATCTTTAAAAGGTGCAAACTCAATACAAACAAAGGACCAGCCAACCTTTCCTTGCCGATCCTATTCATTCTAATTTGCTACACAAGCAAGACAAGCAAAGACTGCATGGCTGTACACATACAAGCTATAGGCTGCCACTGCATTAATTAGACCTAAATGTGAAGCAGGACAGGTGAAATCGTTCGTTAATCCGATATGTGGTTGTTGTTTTTTGTTTTTTTGTGTCTCCAGAGGCTGTGTTTCACGGTTGAAATTATAACGTTCATTCTGCAGATTCCATCCCCCCTTTTGCGCATGTTTTTTTGAGTAAGGGCATATGGAAGTCGCTGTGAGAAGAACTCAAAGGCTTGTCCCAAAGCTCCGACCCAATGACAGAATCGCGAGAGCTCTGGGAGAGCGCCATCAAGTTATCGTCGCTGGTGCGCAGCGCCATCAGCTCCAGCTCGTGCTTGGCCGCGGTCTCCAGCACCTGTTGCTTGTTGTAGAAGATGACAAAGTTGTTGATGATGGGGTGAATGGGCAGCGCTATGGCGATGACCCCGCAGAGGAAGCTGACCGCCGCGTTACACCGACCCAGCGTGGTCTTTGGGTACACGTCGCCGTAGCCCACCGTCGTCATGGTGATGACGGCCCACCAGAAGGACTGAGGGATGCTCGTAAACAAGGTGTCCGGGTGACTCTGCTCCATGGTGTAGCCCAGCGCAGAGAACAGAAACACGCCCACCCCCATGTACATGAGCAGCAGGCCCAGCTCTTTGAAGCTGCTCTTTAGAGCCGACGTGAGAGTTTGGAGGCCAGACGAATGCCGCGCCAGCTTGAAAATCCGCGCAATGCGCATAATGCGCAAAGCCTGCACCGCCTGTTGCACGTTGGCCAGCTCCATCATGGCTGTTCCCAGAGACGTTAAGGTCCACACCACGAAGAAGGGCATGATGGCCATGAAGTCAATAATGTTCATGAAAGACAGGACAAATTTCACTTTATTCGGAGAGGAGAGCAGACGCAGTATATATTCCACGGTGAACCAACCTATGCATATGGTCTCGATGAGCTCCAGCGTTGGGTGCTCCGTGAGGTTACCTTCTGCGTCTTCTATTTGCACGTCGGGGATCGTGCCCACGCACATCACCACGGAGGAGACGAGGATGAAGAAGAATGAAGCGATGGCTATGATGCGCGCGGGGAGCGAAGACTCGGGCTTCTCCATGAGTCTCCACAGGAACGTCTGGAAGCGCTGCCACCCTGTGCCCGACGGATCCCCCTCACGGTCCACTAAGATAGTTTTCACTTTTTCGGCGATCTCCGCGAGTTCGCTCTCCACGTCGTTCAGGTTGCTTTTGCAGCATTCGTCGAGATACTCGGAGTCTATTTTCCAGAACTCCATTTCCTTCATGAAACAAATGGGGCAGATGCCTCGTTTCATGTGTATCTCCCCATAATAATACAGCTCCATGATGCACTTGAACGCGTCGGGGTCTCGGTCGAAGTACAACTCCCTCGTGTCCGGGTCGTAGTCGTCACAAAGTGAAGAGAGATCTTCGGAACCTGCTGAGGAGCTCTCCACTATTTCTGCCAAACGGGTCTCGGGGAAGCGAGTCAGCACGTCCCCGTACAACACCTGTTTCACACCCCCTATGTTCACCACGATCTCGGTCTGTTCACTGGCATCAGAGGACCCGTTGCAGTTCGCGTACCGTGTCCGCGGAAAGCCCCACATGATGATTTTCTTTTCAACGTTGTCCGTTTTCAACAAAAAAGTGTTGTAGCAAGCCATTGCGCCCGTCCGCCTGTCTTCCCGCGTTCCAAACTCGGTGTGCTGGTCCTATTACGCGCGCATCTGAGCGTCCCTGATGTGTGTTGCTCGGAGGAAGCTGCAATGTCATACACAGCCCTGTCTATTCTGCAGCCGTCTTTTGGCAGCATACAGTGCGCCTGTGCTCTGTGGGGAAACTTAGCGAGAAAGTGCGCGCCGTGTATGGTGCGGCGCGCGTCAAAGCACGCATACATGGCTACATGCATGCATACATGAATAGGCTCCCACGTGTTCATTTGAATTGGTGACGATCAGTCACAGAGAGTTAGTTTAGGTCATACATAAAAGAAGCGGCCACGACTTTACAGAGAGAGAGAAAAAAAAATACTGAGTGACAACTCTAACGAGGCACTGTGACATGGTGCCGCAACAAAGCAGCAAAGCCTTTAATAATAAAACGAAATCCTATGGCATTTTCCCAACCAAAAGGGAAATCCCCAATTATGTTTTTTTAAACAAAATATCATAAATAATAAATAGACATAGGCATATAGGCTACATTAACTTACAGCATAGGCACTATTCCCCCAAGAAATTATAATTGCTTTTTTTTTGTAGGTAGGATAGGTCAATGTATTTTTAAATGTATCCGACCTCCATACCTCCAAAATCAATGCGTATATTGAACGTGAAATAGTTGCATGTGCGCTGTGTTCTATCAGACTATAGCGCACCCGTGTTACGACAATATTTGTCTCCCTCTAGTGGGTAAATCACACTTTAAAGGTATTCAAAAATATTCTAAATAGACCTTTGTTGAGATGGCTCACTATTAGAAATTCAGATTATTGATTCTGTCTTACCATAATATCACCTCAAGTTGAATAATTTTTGTAGGTAGGCCTATGGGTATTTGCTATTGTGTCATAGAATTGCATCATACGTTTTATAAGGTGTATTTTCGATGCTATTTTTGTTGTTGTAATTTTCATCTATTTCTTTCGGACCCATCAAAACTCTGATACTAAATGTAATCACTGAACTTAATAATCAATCCAATATAATAGATACACGTGGATGATTTGTCATAGGTAAACATTCGTGTCCAACAGCCTTTGGTTGGTTTATCCAACGTGGTTCACACTCTCCCAGTGGATTGTTTTTGTTGTTGTTTAATTAGTTGTTTTTATTTAATATAAAAACAATGCGCACTCGCGTTTTTCCTTTTTTTTCTCCAAATATAATTCCGGGTTTTCCTTATTCTGTCGACCATCCATCCATCCATAAACACGCTCTATGCCGGGTTTCCTCTCATCCTGTGTACCGGTAGGGAAAACTACACGGCGCACAGCGATTGGCCAGAGCGATGCGTGGCCACTAACGCACCAATCAGCGTGGGCCACGGTAAGATTTCGCCTTCTACTTTTTAGGCGGCGCTGCTCGCACTGCTAACAGAGAGAGGAACATAAGGAGAGACCGTCCTGCTGAACCATGGGCTCACTTTTAATCGGTAAGACAGTGCACATTAACTATCAATTTTTCTACGTAAGTACCTATATTCGGGGGAAATGTGCTGTCAAATTGGATTGTGTGCTGGTTTTATGGCAAGCAGCTAATAGTCGGCGTTTCTGACGGCCCTGTCGTAGAGCAATTGTTTCATAGTGAAAACTACATGGGTTTAGCTAACTCTTTTGTCCCTTAACTTTGTAAATATGCTCTGACTTGCCTATCGTTCCCGTATTGTAACGATACCGTCGTTAGTCATAGGACTCATTGGCATAATAGGCACTACGCTTGCATCGTGTGAGGTTGCATTGTGTGAGGTTTACCTCGCAGTTGTATCTGTTCTTCGGTGTATTTACTTTCTCTTGACGCTACGTGGTGGTGCAGGTGTGCTGGGCTGCTCGCTGGTCCTGGCAGTCAGCGGGTTCTACACGGCCAGGGACGATGTGGTCGAACTCAACCCCTCCAACTTCAACCGGGAGGTGATCCAGAGCGACAGTCTGTGGCTCATTGAGTTCTATGCGCCTTGGTGAGTACATCTATATGTACTGTCTGACCGTCATCATCAGTCATGCCATAAATCAAATCTATGTATGTGTCCCAAACCTGTTCTTCACTGAGCTAGTTCTAAGTCTTAGTTCTTAGTCACCCCTGTAGATTTTATACATAATGGTTGGAAAGATGACATACATTGCACACAGCTAGTAACTATAATGCAGAATGCTTGTCTGTATAGAGATGAAGGGCACCCAACAATAGAGCAGCTCTCATGTTGTCCATTTTTAGAAAATATTTCTACTAGAGCATGTTATAGTATTATCTAATATAAACCTGTTGGAGGTGTGACTTTAAAAGTAGCCCACTTCGAGGTATCGATGTTTTTGTTTCATCGGTTTACTATCGCAAAGCCAGTGTCCATTTGATCAATTATTCACTGTTATGGACTGACGCACAACTTGTCCTTATGGTCACAGGTGTGGCCACTGCCAGAGCCTGACTGCCGACTGGAAGAAGGCGGCCACAGCCCTTAAGGTAAACGGAAGGGCCCTGGAGGCCCATTCACATGGTTCAACGTTAGATGGTTATTATATCAAGCATGCTGACCCAATTGTGGAGCTGTTATCTTTCATGTTGTTGGGGCTGTTTATTCGTGGTTGTATTTGACTTGAAGGTGTTACTCGCAGCTGTGTAACCAGAGTTGTAGCCATTAAGCTGGTATGCTCTGTGTTTATCTGCATTCTACTACTGTGTACTACAACTGTGTATGATCAGCCTTTTGTGTAAGGAAACAAAAAAAAGGTCCACAACCAATTTTTTTTTAGACACAGAAGGTGTCGAAATACAGATATCCTTATCAAGAAGACAAACCTGATTCCTTATGTCAAGAACATGACCCCACGGCAACATGAGATACTCTGTGCTCTGTGGACTGCCCCAAAAGGAGCTTCTTTGCATGTCATTATGTAGTCACATTCATGTAGCCCACACTTAAGTTTTGTGTGGGTACTTTCGGAGTGGCAAGTAATCATTCATTTGTATATGTCAGTGGAAGCCAAATGGTGGAGACCTAAGGCTATTCATTGCACCCTCTTGAAAAGTAGTGCCACGCTATTTGTATTACTTAATGGCATATAATTCTGCCATCTATTCAGGGTATTGTGAAGGTCGGTGCTGTGGATGCAGATCAGCACAAGTCCCTGGGGAGCCAGTATGGTGTCCGGGGCTTCCCCACCATCAAGATCTTTGGAGCCAATAAGAACAAGCCAGAGGACTACCAAGGTACAGATGAGCCGCACCCGCATTGGTTGGCTTCAATTTGTTATCTTTTGTTAAGCTTTGTGATTGGTCAAATGAAACCCTTACTCACCTTTCACCTTACTGAAGCGGCCCCTGTGGTAAGAGCTTTTCTCAAACAGGAAGAGCCTTATCTTGAGACAGCAATGTATTACTTTGAATGAAGCCTCCAGTGTAATCCCCACCCTAAGGGCATAAACTACTGATGATCATATAAGACATACTGCCACGTAAAAAAAGAATTGAAGTCAGGCATTTTGGGTTCACTACCCCCTTTTTATTTCATTTCGTATCGCTCCCACAGTTGGATGAATCGCTGACTTCTGTACCCCCCCCCGTCCCACACCCGTACCCCCTCCCATACCCCCTCCTCATCCCCCAGGTGGACGCACCAGCCAGGCGATCGTGGAAGGGGCCATGACCGGGCTGCGTTCCCTCGTGAAGGAGCGTCTCAGTGGCAAGTCAGGAGGCTCCGACTACAGCAGACAGGTAACGCCACCTGCTGGCCGTGGACCACCGTCTCCCAAACACACCGATGAACAGTAACCCTGTGTGTCTGATCCCTATAGCTACTGGGTGCCCTGTCCAGTCGTTTTATTTACAAAACTAAGTGCAAAACTAACTGCATCACTTCCATGTTGTTGTAGCTGTTCACATGTGGATTGTAGGGTTTTATATAGTGCCAGGGAAACAATAGGAGAGCTGGGCCCAGAGAATTATCTTATGACCTACCAGGAGGCAAACACACACCTTTGGTGCGCCATAACACACCAAAGTGGATAGACTGACTGCCCGTCCTAAAGAGCCGTTTCCCCATCAGCTCTTGGCCGGTGGCAGCAGGGTTTCACTCTGGACCCTGGAACTACCACACTCTTGATTGTTCTGAGCCTAAGTCACGTGGGTGAAAATGGCTGCTTGACAAAAAATGCTGGCTTTGCGTTTCCCAGAGCGGTGGTGGTGGAGGTGGAGGAGGTGGAGGCGGCAGCACCAAGGACGTGGTGGAGCTGACGGACGACAACTTCGACAAGCTGGTTCTGGATAGCGATGCCGTGTGGCTGGTGGAGTTCTTTGCCCCGTGGTGTGGACACTGCAAGAAGTAAGTCTTTGGGTCTCTTGTTGTCTGTCTCCCTGAACACGCACGCACACACACACACACACACACACAGGCACAGGCACGTGCACGGGTGCACGTAGATACACACGCAAATAAAAAGTGTGCCGTGCTGAACCAAACCTAAAATGCACTCACGGGTACATTTAGGGTTCATCATAAGAAATCCAGGGGTTTGTACAATGTGACCGCGCTGGATGGATTAAACAATTAAAACACATAGTGCTCAGTAAAATGATGACATTTACATTTCCCGAAGGACTCGGGTTAATGGACTCGCAGTCGCTTTTGCCATCGCTCCACATTCCCATCAAATGGGCTTTGGGCCTGATAACAATGTGGCCCAAATCGAGTGTTACTGGCACACACACACACACATACACACACACACCGCGTGTTAAGTCCCCGTGTGACTCGCGTCGTTCGCCAATGCGTGACCGTGAACCCTTGTAACCGCCGCTCACCACATTGCAGCCTGGAGCCGGAGTGGGCGGCGGCCGCCAGCGCGGTCAAGGAGCAGACCAAGGGGAAGGTGCGGCTGGGAGCCGTGGACGCCACCATCCACCAGGGCGTCTCGGGCCGATACGGGGTGAGCGGCGCGCGCTTTGTCTTTGTTTCGCTCGGCGTGGGATCAGCACGGCTCCTCGTCCTCGGGTCGCCAGGACGACGAGGCTGGACACCGGGGATGGGAGTGTCCTTCATTGTGTTACGGGCCATCGTGATGTTGGAGTATTTGTGACGGAAAACAGTTTTGACACCAGTATTCAGCAGAAAAGGATGTACACCTGTGGTCACATGTCTTCCTGCCATGTGTGTCCATCCAATGGGATGGATGTATGTTAATGACCAATAGCTTGAGGAAAAACATAGCATGAGGACATGTGAGAGCAGGAAAGGCTAAAGAGGGGGGTGGCACCAGTGGGTAGAGCGGGTGGACAGAGCGGGTCGTCCACCAACCGTAGGGTCGGTGGTTCGATCCCCTCGATTCCCCTCCTCCAACTGTCCGCATGTCGAAGTGTCCTTGAGCAAGACACTGACACCCTAACTTGCTCCCCGGGCTGCTGAACATAGCAGCCCCACTGCTCCTATGTACCATAGGATGGGTCAAATGCAGAGGACAAATTTGGTTCCTATATCTACAAAAAAACTGAGAATGACCAAAATTTTATCTAATCTAAAGAAGTCACAAACTCCCCGAAGCATCACATTGGCTGCTGCACAGCGTTCAGAGCTGAAGTAATCGTGTGTGGTGTCTCGTTCTGTGTCCAGGTCCGTGGATTCCCCACCATCAAAGTGTTCCGTAAAGGGGAGGAGCCTGAGGACTACCAGGGGGGGCGTTCCCGTGCCGACATCATCGCCAGGGCTCTGGATCTGTTCTCTGACAACGCCCCTCCTCCGGAGCTACTGGAGGTGTGTCTGTCTGTCTGTCTGCCTGGCTGCCTGTCTGTCTGTCTGTCTGTCTGTCTGTCTGTCTGTCTGTCTGTCTGTCTGTGTGTGCTTTGCAGTACTAGTATTCGTGTAGTTTCCTCTGAGCTTCTGAATTCATACTTAGTCTTTATAGTAGAGATAAAAACGACTGTATCTTTAATGCAAACAATTGTTATTGTATGAAAAATGTGTTAATTTTGTAGTTAAATCTTCGTTTTTTTAAATCATTTCAATGTTTTTGTGTTTCAGATTCTCAGCGAGGACTCCTTGAAGACCTGCGTTGACAGCCAGCTGTGTGTGATCGCCGTGCTGCCGCACATCCTGGACACTGGTGTGTGTTTGGTCACGTCTGAATATATAATTCATGTTTATTGAGTCGTTTTTAATTACCCCTTGCTGTCTTCTTTCTCTTTGATCCGCTGCTTCACTGCAATGTGTATACATGGCGTATACACTTTTATAAGCCTTTAGCACCAAAGTTCACGTTTATAATCAGTTGTGTACTATTGAGTATTTTGTGCCCCATGCATCATCCCCTCGCAAAGAGAAGTCAAGGCTTTATACCACCGGTTGAACATGGACAAAAGCATCGCACTGTGTCATACCGTATATAATATATGATTTGCATGCAGCATTGTTATTCTTGAGTGTACCAATCCCTCTGTGCTCCTGACGCATGCGCTCACTCCCAACAGGCGCCTCTGGCAGGAACGGCTACCTCGAGGTGGTGATGAAAATGGCTGACAAATACAAGAAGAAGATGTGGGGGTACGGTACTTAAGTAGGGCATTTCGCAGACGCTTTTGTCCAAAGCGACTTACAATCAGTTACATTTGTGGGGTTCGACATGTGGACAGTTGGGGGTGGGAAGATCGAACCGCCGACCCCTATGGTTAGTGGACGACCCGCTCTGTCCACCTACTTTACCCACGGAGCTACTGAGGCCTACTTCTGTTCTCCCTGTGCTTGAATGCCCTGAATGACTCCACCACGATGAAGGCAGTGTTCATAAAATCCCCCCCCCCTCCCCTTCCCAAGGTGGCTGTGGACCGAGGCCGGGGCTCAGCCGGAGCTGGAGTTGGCTCTGGGCATCGGAGGGTTCGGCTACCCGGCCATGGCCGCCATCAACGCCCGCAAGATGAAGTACGCCCTGCTCAAGGGCTCCTTCAGCGACACGGGCATTCACGAGTTCCTCAGGTAGGGGGCGCCACCGCGCTGCCACGACCCTCCCGGGAGTGACTGCGACCGAGTTGAGCTGGGGAGGGGAATGGTTCCCCCCCCCCCCCCCCCATCCCCGGGTCTGATTGTGTGTTGCCGGTTCTTTTGTGTTTTTTCACCAGGGATCTCTCTATGGGTCGCGGCTCTACCTCGACGGTGGGGGAGGGGGCGTGGCCTAAGATCACAACGGTGGAGCCCTGGGACGGCAAAGATGGAGAGGTAGGTGGAACAAGGAGCAGGCCCGTATTAAGACAATGTGGTGCACTGGGCACTTTACCTCACAGGGCCCCCTCCCCCCCCCCCACCCCCCCTAAAAAAAGTATCACGCATAATCAAGGGGATTTCTCATATGTAATTTACTGACTACATTGGGACTACATCTGTCCAACTACATACATGTAGGCATATGAGCAGTGAGCACTAGGCCTATACAGGGGTGGACTGGGACAAAAATTCAGCCCTGGCATTTTTTGTCCAGACCAGCCCACTACATTATCAGCGGACACTACATAGAAGTCCACAAATCTCACAGCATCTCCTCTCATGCGTACTACAAAGGAGAGTCATATTCCTTGATAGCAGTTAACAAATAAAGCACGTAACTATGAACTCATGGACTAAAATTGACAGCTATAGCAATCAATCAGTCTTTATACATTATAGTGTCAAATCACAACAGAAGTTATGTCATGACTAGTGGTGGGACGAGATTAAGGGGAAGAATCCTCATACCCTTTCAGTTTTTAGTCTGTGACTGAAAATCTTTTGGTGTAAGCCCAGCATTAGTTAAAACCAGACTCAGACAATAATAACAAAATATTGTGACAAATAATCTAAATAGAAACATATTACATACAGTAGCTAGCCTGGGAATTCCCATGCTGCTTTGCGCGCGATTTCATTCTCACTGCAAAGACAGCCTGGAAACCACCGCCCTTATTTTCCCCTGAGTTAGGGAACCAATCACAGAACGGGGGCAGCAAGACGATGAAGACGTCTATGCGCGACACCGAAGCTTGTAGCGTGTTAATCCAACATGGCAGCGGACACAACGTTACCGTTTGATGCAGCCTTAGAAAGTGTATTAAGTAGCTTTTGTAGCAATTAATGTAATTTTAGTAGCTAATTTTTAGTAGCAATTGGCTATGAATCGCGCGCAAAGCAGCATGTGAAGAACCAGACGCCATTTGATAGACATTCGTAGCGCCCAATAAACGGCTCTAGGCATTCGTAAACCACGCCTCAAATACGAGAAAATGCACACCTAGTTCCCAGACCACCATCTCATCGAGATGTGGACGCGTCAGCCAGGCTATACAGTAGCAGCATTAGAGCTGAAACTCATTTGTTTTAACAGTGACTCAGTGAGTCGTTATGAAACCATAAACAGAGAACTGAAAAGAAAAGTTTTATTTATAGCTGTGTGAAAAAGTCTTGACATGAATTACAGGTCTGAATAGATATGCATTCTCATATATGTGTATGTACACATGTATATATTGCCCTACTTCCTCGTCCGCAGCCTGCCAGCTCCACTCCTCACCAAATTCTGTACTGATAAGTATATGTAGCCATGTAGGCACCAAACTAAAGAACAAAGAAAAGAAAAAAAAAGTCTGAATATATATATATAATATCCCCTTTTGGCTCCCGGCGTTTGCTCTGCTCTGCTGTACCAAAGCCGTGAGGTGCTCAGTGGGGTCTGTCTTGTCTCACACGTGCCCCCCCCCCCCCCCCCCCCCTCCTATCTCCCCAGCTTCCTGCGGAAGAGGAATATGACCTCAGCGATGTTGACCTGGACGACATGCCCGACAAGACAGAGTTATGAGCCCGAGCGAGGGCTTCTGGCTGCGGCCCAGACCTGGCCCCTGCTTTCCATCCACTTTGTGTTTGGTCTGGTCCTGACCACCCCCTCCCCACCCCCTCCCCACCCCCACCCATCCCCACCCCCACACACTCCTGTGGACAAATCGGGAGGCTTCGTGGTTTTTGCTCTGTTACTGAAATATTCCTTGAAGAGACACTGGGTGGAAAGAAAATGTAACAAATCCTCACCTGCCGTTTCTTGCATCATCCTCTTGAGCGGGGTGGGGGGGTGGGTGAACTCCACCTCACAGACCTGTGAGACCTTCTTACAGAAATTACAAACACCTACATGATCATCCGGTCCCCATCGTCGTCGGGATGGAAGAGGATGGAGCTGCTGAATATGGCCGTTCAGTTCCCTTCAACGCTTGCCAGCTCGCTCCCCTCTCCCTCCCCCCCCCCCACACACACACACACACACACACACACACACACACACACACACACACACACACACACCCTTTGCCCACCTTTCCAAATACCATTTTTTTGTAAAAACATTTGAATAATCATCCGACATAACTGTATGTCCAGCCTGATATGAATGTGGGTTGTGAGTGGCTTGCTTTTGTGTTTCCGGTGGGAGGAGGAGGAGAACGCTCGCTCAGGACAAAGCGGTGGGGGTGAAGCGGGACGTCTTTGTGTAGATTTTTCTTACACGACTTTATTTCAATGGTGTGAAAACAAAATGACATTTTTGTTACAAAAATAAAAAGGATTAAAAACAACTCATCGATCGCTTCCACATTTCATCTATATATATATATATATATATATATATATATGTCTATATATGTATATAACCGGAAAATGACAACATCGGAAAAATGCTGCAGTTGCAGAAACAGAGCGCATGCAAATACCAAAGGCATATAGAGCAACTGTTGACCAATCATGGTCCCTGTGGTTCCGGCTGATACTCCAATATAACCAATATAATGATAATTACTCCCTGCAAAGAGCTACTACTAACACCATCTACTGTTCAGTCAATTACACTTCCTCATAACAATCATATTACAAAGTCATAATACTTGCAGTGTACTGTAAATATGTTCTGATCTGTACACATTTATCCAAGATGGCACTTAAGAGAAGGAGAAGATATCTCAGGGAATAGGTCTTAAGGGTAAAGTAAAAAAAAAAAGTGTTTGGATAGATCAAGCATGTAATAGCCCACCAGAGTGATGGAGAGGAGATCAATATTAATACAGCATAGCATATAAATATATCATAATGTAAACATTAAGACATGCAGTGACATTCATCAAGGGAACGCCATTAAACTGTCCTCGTCCTGTGTGTGTGTGTTTATGTGGACAGATTTATTCTGTTTAAAGAGTGGCCGCCGACCAACCTGGAGATTGTGTAGAGACCAAGTACTGGCAAGGAGTCTTCTGCATCCCTGTGTATATACTATGGACGCGTCTTAGTGCGTCGGCTGTGTTAGTAACCGCAGGTCAGCGATGGCCAGTTCACAAAGAGTAAGGATGCCCAGCAAGCCTAAAGACTTTATGCTAGTGGAATCGCAAAAGGGGACTTTTCTTTGAACGTGTGTGAGTGTGGACAATTTTGCTTTCTAGTGTCTTCAGAATTGGCGAGATGTTCCCTGGTCCGACTGCAGTAGCCTGACGATGGAGGGGTCACTCTTGGCACCTTTGATGAACTCCTCCAGGGACAACCGCCCTGTGGGGACACAGCCAAGTTAGTCTGGTCCATTTTCAGGTATGTGGGTGATGGTGGGAAAATGGATGAAACATCATGTGCATATTCAACACAATTGTCAATGAGAATGATACAAAGAAGAATTTTGTTTTACTTTGTTCAACTTCACGATTAACACGGAGTTGTGCTCAATGATTACAATTGCTTATTTCAAAGCCACAGTGGTCAGGCTACCGTCAGCCAATAGGGGGCAGTGATTAGCAGTTAAAATGTTTGTGAACGCTACGTGATTATAATTCTAATGTACTTTCAAATACAGAAGTGACCCAATATTACTGGGAAAGAAACTATATTATTTTTTATTAATAAAATCTACATCTCAGCCTGCGACTGGTCTAAAGTTCTCAAAAGTGTCCATATTTGTATCCCTGGTTAGCAGGACTCCAGAAAGTTTGGTATTCTTTGGCCGACAGGTGGTGCTATAGTTCGCTCAAAGTCGAAGAAATCAGCCTGCCGCCCCGAATAGACCACAATTTGTTGTTGTCTATGGACGCTTTATTTTCCACGCTGAACATGTTTTCCTCTAACATCCATACGGACCATCTGATAGATTCCTGTGTACAGAGAAAGTTACAAAATATTCTGCTAAATATCAAACGGTCCAAATGACGCCACCTTACACATGCCATCTTAAAAATCATGTTTGGAATTTTGTTTAAATAAAAAAATGTCAAGACATCTGCAGAAATCAACTACTGAAATTAAATCTTCTATTCATAAATCCCGAGTCCAATTAAATTAAAAGTGTATCTTATACACTATATCATATTCAATGTTATGTTTGTAATTTGGATTTAATGCAACATTACAGAGTGATGTGAAAATCCAAATGTGCATTCCAAATACCAGCACCCTGAAACTAGGTATGCCTTGAAAGGTACACAGACAGAGGCCATGTCGATAGCGCACTCAATGACGTCTCGGCGTCCATTTCAATAAGTGCACTTCAGAGGACTTATCCCCGAGGGCCCCCCCCCTGCCACTCGCTGCAGCAGACCTGTGGCTGGGGCCGGAGGCGTGTGCTGTGAATACCTTCAGAGGCCCACGGGCAGCGTCAATTATTCATCATCATTTTGGGAATAGCTTATCACAAGCTCTTAAATGACCATCCAAGAAAACAAAAGGTACCCAACACCTCATGAAGTTTGCCTTTATTCTACCTTCTTCTTTGCCATTTGATATGCTGGCGGGCTATTTCTCACTTATCTTCCATCTGAAGTGCACACACACACACACGCACGCACGCACGCACGCGCACACACGCACACACGCACGCACGCACGCACGCACGCACACACGCACGCACGCACACACGCACGCACGCACAGACACACACGCACGCACACAAACACACACACACACACACACACACACACACACACACACACACACAGACACACGCACACACACACACACATGCACACACGCACACGCACGCACACACACACACATCAGCCTCACCGTCATTGTCAGTGTCCATCTGTCGGAAGATCTTGTCTGTGCGTTTCTCCGGTGTTGATTCGTCCTCGGGCATCTTCATTACGGACGACACCATCTTGTAGATGGCCTGCACGGAGGGAGTGTTTCAGTCTGGTGTTCATCGGCACAACAAAACGTTGTTTCATTCGCTGTCTGCTCTAGGTACAAATGGCGTTATTACGCAAACACAATTGTCCCTTTGGTGTCATTCATTCTTGCCATGAATGCAGGTGGATTAGTAATGTTATGACTATGACTCTAAAAGCTGTGTGTTTGTGGCGATTGGTTTACTGGGCTCTCCGGCTTGCCTAAATGGAGGCTAGAACTAACAGAAGCGTTTGGGCTCGACAGGGGGCCGCTGTTTCTTCACATTTGTCTGTACAAACACAGCTGACTGAGCCAACATTCATGTGGAAAAAAGCCGCTCGGTCCATCCTATTTGCAGAGTAAATATAGCCACACGGTGATAAGAGAAGTAGGGGAAAAATAGAGAGGGCAGCCTTCATGATGTGGGAGCTGCAATGATTTCTGGTACGCAAAAATAAAATTCAAATGAGTTACATTTTTGTTGTAACTTCCTCAAACTCCAATGAAACTACAGCTTCCTTTGAGCCCTGGGTGATGATGGATATGAAGTGCTTCTGCATTAAGGACTAAAAAAAATCGTCATTAATTCAAATTTGACAATCTAACGGTGCAACTGTGAGATTATTGTTAATCTTACAGGGCCGTTACTCAAGTGTCCCGTCTGCCCTCAGTCTAACATGAAGGGGTGAGGGATAAGGGATAAGCTTTCTGTGGTGTGATGCCTTTGGAGGGAGGGGGGGAGTGGGAGGGATCAAAGTTCTTTGAACTGTGCAAGACTGGGCAATTCAATGATTCTCACAATAGGGGCGGTCAACACAACTTTGTGCTAATATGCAGCATCCTATTTCGTGGAGTACTAATCCGACAGTTGGCCAACTGTTACACAATGTGCACCTTTAAATGTGCGATAGCCATCCATTATCTATTAGTGAGTGAAATGTACTTTGAGACTGTTTTGAGTTGACTATCATCTAGAAACGAGCGTCCATTTTAAGACCACTGTCGGCTATTTTCCGACCAATCAGGGCATCTCTTGCTTGATTGGTTAAGGCAGGGGTGTCAAACTCATTTTCACTCCAGGCCACATCAGCATTATGGTTGCTGCCTCCCCCCCCCCTTGTGTTTGACATATGTGGGCATATTGTTTTGCTTGTTTAGATGACACACACATTTCCTCGAAGGGTCCGTTCCACTAACTAACGTCACTAGTCATCGTTTTTTTTTTTTTATTAGTTAGTCATTTTCCGCTTCCTCTTATCGTTCAATTCGCCTCAGAGCAACGACAGAGAAATCAAAACATCCTAAGTACCACTTGCAACCACCAACTCGGTCAAAGGGCAAAAAAAAGGCCGCGGGCGTCCATTCAACATTTTAAGCGAGACTGACAGAGCTGCTTGTGGATCCGCCCTCCCCCCCCCCACACCCCCCTACCTGGACGATCTCCAGCATCTCCGCGCGGCTGATGTAGCCGTTGCCGTCCAGGTCGTACATGCTGAAGGCCCAGCGCAGCTTCTGCTCCAGGCCGCCGCGCGACGTCACGCTCAGCGCGATGATGAACTCCCGGAAGTCGATGGTGGCGTCTCCGTTGGTGTCGAAGGTGCGGAACACGTGCTCGGCGAACTTGGACGCGTCGCCGTACGGGAAGAAGTTGGCGTAGATCTTCTTGAACTCGTCCACCGTGAGGTGGCCCGTGGGGCAGTCCTTCAGGAAGCCCCGGTACCACTCCTGCAGCTCGTGGTCCGAGAACTCCGTGTTCTCCCGCAGGTCGTTCAGCACCTCGGGCCGCAGTTTGCTGTTCTGCTTTCCCATGATGCCGCGGCGGCGGGCTCCGCTCCCCCCCCTCCCCCCCAGTACCAAACACAGACAGACAGAGAGACAGACAGACAGACAGACACCAAACACAAAACGAGCAGGAAGACAGGTGGGATGGACTGCCCGGTGTCTTGCTGCGCTGCGTGCTGGCCTCAGCCCCACGCCTCCCTCCCCACCTTCTTCACTTCTTGGCGGTCCCCTGGCAGCGCGGCCCCCCCTGGGCTCCTACGGGAGAGAAACGTGCTCTCGTTATCTTCCTGCCCAAGTGGGTAACACATCAAATATTCAGTGGCTCAATGACTCTGTTGTGATCCCTTGGCGTGCCGCTTCATACCATATGAATAGTATAACGGTATGTGCTTAAGAATCATCTCTGGGGGGGGGGGGACAAACTGGGATTTAACTAAAACAAATCGCATCAGGGCAGACCAGATCTTCTCCACGAGGAGCGAGCGGGAGAGAAACAGGGTGCGTAACAGAGAGTGTCTGCGGGGAGGAAAGGGGAACGGGTTAAAACCAGACACGGTTTTAATCCGCCTGGCGCAGAGTTAAGTTAATATCGATCCCATCGCTACCGGAGGGCTGATGTGTCCCGGGGGCTCCCATCAGCCACAATGCAGCCGACTCCTCAAAGGTCAAGGAGATGACGGCAGACGGCCATTGTAAGCCAACCGGACGGCTGATTAAAGAGCACCGTGTGCCTGTGAATGCACGACAGTATGAGGAGCCACACGGAGTGTTCTGTGGTCAGCGCTGGCTCATCTTCAACGGTTCTCACACAGGGTTTGAATTGTCACATCTTCCAACTTAAAGTTGGAGTATAAGCTCAGCGTGTCTTGAGTACAACAAAATTGACTTATATCTGTTTTATCATATTTCTATCAGAATATGTCATTAAACATTGTATTTAGAATACTAAAAGCCTGGTAAAGAATGAAAATGAATGAAAACTCATTTGGCATTCATTTATCCATTTATTTACACATATCTACTGGTGTCAGACAGGACATTTGCGTGGTGGACATGAGGACGCATGTAAACAGCTCATCCAGAAACCTGCCGCAGGCAGGATATTTAATATTGCAAGGAATAGATTTCTCTTAACACACTGCCGGGAGAACTGGCAACTAATGCGTAGGTTGCTATGGGGAAGGTGTGTGTGTGTTATGTGTGCTCCTCTGATAAGCCATGAGCTGTTTCCAATTTTTTTGATGTAAGATGGAAAATGGAAACAATTGTTTCCACACCAATTTACCTACTGGTTATGTTCTCTCTGTCTGTCTGTCTGTCTGTCTGTCTGTCTGTCTGTCTGTCTGTCTGTCTGTCTCTCTCTCTCTCTCTCTCTCTCTCTCTCTCTCTCTCTCTCTCTCTCTGTCTCTCTCTCTCTCTCACACACACACACACACACACACAATATCTCACTGTGTCCTGTATTAGTGTGTGCATGTAGCCGTTGTGTTACACATGAGCACATTACACATGTTAGAGGGAATACATTTAACCAGTACGGAAGGCCTGCCCATCTGCACTGTGTTGTAAAATGGCCATTGCTCCTTAACTTTTCCAGAGCGTTATAAAAAAATTCTCAGGGCTTTTATGACCCTGTGTGTGTGTGTGTGTGTGTGTGTGTGTGTGTGTGTGTGTGTGTGTGTGTGTGTGTGTGTGTGTGTGTGTGTGTGTGTGTGTGTGTGTGTGTGTGTGTGTGTGTGTGTGTGTGTGTAGGGCGGGGGGAAGGAGTCAGTGGTATGGAGGTGAGCTTAGAATGGAAACTAAATAGCATGTGGAAGGAATGGGGTACAGTGGGAACGAAAAATGTACAATGTTAGGAATGACTAATCCAAATTAGCATAACATTACACCTCATTATTGAGAGAAAGAGAAAAAACGATAGAGATAGATAGATAGATAGATAGAGAGAGAGAGAGAGAGAGAGAGAGAGAGAGAGAGCTTTATTGCGACCACCTGCTGCTGAAATGTTACAAAACAAAGACATATAGGAAGGGCCTCCATCGTCAGGGACGACGTGAGCTGTTCTCCTGCAGTTTCATAAAGGTGACTCACAGGGGCGACGAGACGAGAGAGAGAGAGAGAGAGAGAGAGAGAGAGAGAGAGAGAGAGAGAGAGAGAGAGAGAGAGAGAGAGAGAGAGAGAGAGAGGGATAGAGAGAGAGATGGAGAGAGAGAGAGAGAAAGAGAGAGAGAGAGAAAGAGCAAGAGGGAAAGAGAGAGAGAGAGAGAGAGAGAGAGAGAGAGAGAGAGGAGGGGGGGGAGGAGAGAGAGAGAGAGAGAGAGAGAGAGAGGGGGGAGAGAGAGAGAGAGGGGGGGAGAAGAGAGAGACACACACACACACTCTCACACACACACACACACACACACACACACACACACATTCACACCCACACAATGGCCTGGGCCTGAGACCATTGGAAAGATGTTCATTCCAGTCAGAGATAAATATAAACACAGATACACACACACAGTTCCCTGCTGCCCTGACCACACCCATTCCATCCTCTCAAATGGGAGGAACACACATAAACACACACACTATCTGACCTATGACTCATCTATCGTCAGGCTAATGTTATTAAAACCAGACGTCCTTCTGACTTGCTGCATCCGGGCAGCGTCTGCGGTTATTTCATCGTCTGCTTCCCTTTCGAGCCCTAAAAAGTTACTTCATTTGACCTTTTGGTACACAAAAAGTCCATATGTTTCCATATGTTTACTAACCAGCTGGGAAGCGTGGAAGCTTACATAACCCAATATTACATCGTGCGGCGGCATTTTAGCCGTTTAGCCATGAAGCAATACGGCACACACACACACACACACAACCTTGCCTTTCCAAACCTAACTCTCTTCCCTCCTACTAAAGCACAACAGGATGAGGTGGGCCTTCAGTGCTTGGTCACACGGGGGACTGGCTTTTTCCAACCCCCCCCCACCAGCCCCCCATCCCGCCCCACACACACCCACACACTCCAACCCACAAGATTCCTTTTCACTCAGATTTTCCATCCACATGCATCTCGTTCATCTCACGTCGCCAGCCGCCCTACTGCACTCGCCCTACCGAGCTCCGTCGCGAGCTCGGTCTGGGAAGTTCCGATGGCGACAAGCGAACTAAAAACACGCACCTCCAAATGTTGAGTGAGGGTGTGGGGTGTGTGTGTGTGTGTGTGTGTGTGTGTGTGGGGGGGGGGGGGGAGGGGGGTGCAGGGAAGGCGGCACGCCGAGGGGCCGCGCGACGTGCCGCGGGACGAGTGTTTACACAGCTGGGCTGGGGGACCCTCTGACGATGATTTCAAACGGCCCCCGCTGAGTGCTCCGCTGGCGAGGAGCGCGAGAAACCATCTCGCCCCGCGAGGAGCTGTCACTTTTACAGCTGGATGTGTGTCTGTGTGTGTGTGTGTGTGTGTGTGTGTGTCGAAGCCTGGCTTAGGTAGTTACTGTATGTGCGTTAGTTGATGATTTTATGATTTGATTTAGATTTTTTTTTTTTTTTAATCTGACCCAATCGGAAGCATTGAGCAGTGAGGTGATGTGGGGAAAAGTGTGTGTGTCTGTGTGTGTGTGTGGGGGGGGGGTGGGTGTGGGGGGGGGGCGCATGACACACAACAGCCCTCCTTGAGACGTGGCTTTTTCCACACAGCCATTGTTTGCCAGAGTGGCCCTTGGTTGGCCCATCGCAGGGGCCTCCCTCCTCCCGCGGCCCCCCCCCCCCCACCCCCTCCACACCCCATCAATGCACTACCTTTTCCAGGTGGCGGTAAAGGGGGAGGAGGGAGGGAGGGGAGGGAGGTAGGGGGGGGGGGGGGGTGGCTGCCACGTTAATGAGGCTGCTTCGCACACGCACGGCTCCTTCCACACACTCGAATAACCCGAATGAGAGCTGGGTTTCCTGTGTGTTTCCTGTGCGCACTCATTACCGTGACAGTTTCACTCGCGGTCTCCTCTGTTCACTGGCCTCCCTCGCATTCTTGCCCTCTTCCAAGCGGCGGCAAATTAGGGACAGCGTAAACAACTATGAGCTGTTGTTCTTCCTCGCCCTGTGTACTCTTGAGGTGCCCTCATTAAATTATGAATGTCAAACCGGTGACCCTGAAGGAATTCCCACTTCGTACGGCAGGTGATGGGCGAGAACAGCCACAAACAATGATGTGAAAAACACCTGTTTCAGTCCCTACATGTGTAACACATCTGCATTAAAACATTCATTACACCTCCCCATTCATTACACCTGTATGTTTGTCAGGCAGCAGATGAGACATGTTAGCTGGTATCAGACAGCCCTTGTGATGTCAAATATGCTACCACAGCCCTTCTCTATCTGTCTCTATCTGTCTCTGTCTCTCTCTCTCTCTCTCTCTTTCCCTCTCTCTCTCTCCCTCTCTCTCTCTAATATAACGTGAACAATAACAGCAAAAGCAATCCTGCAGCGTTATCCATTCTGTGCCTTCCCAGTATATTCTCCCAGAATAGAACTGGCACTGTAATGATGTCAGGGAGGTCACGGTGAACATTTCCCATCGCCAACTCCGCAAGAACATGGAGTTCATATTATTTAAACCGTGCTATGATCCGACAAGTGAAATGGCCCTACTACGCCACCATTACTCATCAACATGAGCAGACGTTGGTTTCATTTGTCGGGTTGGCGTGACATCCACGTCAATTCGTTCATCTGAGCCTTCTGGTTTGCATGTAGGGGCGGGAGTTGTGAGGAGTGGAAAGCGGTTTCAAGTTTTTTTTTTGTTGCTTTCACTAGCACTGCGTCTTTTTGTGGTTGCCTCCGCCCCCCCCTACTGAAAGTAGTAGGAAAAAAATATATGTTGCACTGTATCAACACAAGTCCCTTGACACACCAGTAGCCAAGGCAACAGGATAGCTGTGTCTCTGTGGCTCTGAGATGCGAGGGAGGAGGAGGAAGATCTGACGATGGTGAAGAAGCACATGGCCCGTGGAGGTAGAACGTGCAGACGCTGCTATTCGACTGCATAACATGGCAAATGTTATGTCAGCTACTGTGAAACGGATCAGATCACCATTGTAACACATAACTAACATGACAGATCATGTTTTTTTTGTTTTGTTTTTTAATACAAATACTTGCAAAATACGACACAGATAGAAATTTGTGAAATGTTTAAGGTATGGTTGAAGATAAAGTGAATATGGTAGATATTAGGCTTTAAATGTGTAAATATTGTGCTCATACGCGTTTGGGTCGTCCCAAATACACACGATTTGGCCACACAGGCGGCACACCAATTAACCTAGTACATATTAAACACCTTCAAAGGGTGTCAATGATGAATGTGGATTGGTTAAACAGGTATACAGCTCTGTTTAACCTGTAAATGTAATAAACAAAAATGTAAATTTACAGGTTAAACAGCTCTGTTTAACCTGTACATTTCAAACAATTGCTGCCAAACTATGCAGTCTTTCAAGTAGCCTACAACGCACACCATTTAGTAAAATCACATGTTAAGACGAGATCAATTTCACAGAGTTAACAACAACTTACCTTTAGTTAACAGTACGCTCCTAGTTATAGATCCGCATCCGTCAGGCGAGCCCACTTTGTGGCTTGAGGTGGAGACACGCTACCGTTAGCTTATTTCTAACACCTACTCATACCTCGGCTTAGAAAGTGTGTTTAAAAAAAAGATGTTATGAGTAAGCCTTTTACGTCAAGAGACACCGTCGTTGATTCTGGTGTGTATACGCCGCTGATGATGTCGTTTTCTTTTTTAGTAATAATCCCGTCGGTAGTTTTCATTGACAAAACATTTTCCATAGAAGCAACAGATGATTTTGTGGGAGATGTGGCACCGGACAGGGAGCTCTGTTTTCATCGGACCCGCCCGGTTCAAGCAGGGGGTTATTTTTTTAATCGTAAAAGCTTTAATGCGGAACTGCCTCGGATATTTCGCGTGTTAAACATACAATGGAATACGATTTTAACCACATGAAACATAACAATAAGTTTAGGCATTGTAATCGACTTTATATGGCACGCTATTTTATTTCCAACCACCCCCCTCCCCGTGTATTTTAGAACATTCCATTGTCGCTCCTTCGATCAGCTTTTTCAATTCCCCAAGCGCCTTATACTATCTATACTATAGTTTGTCTTTGTCCTGAACCCAAATCGTTAAAGAATTTAACGAAGTACATTATTTCATTCAATGTTTGATTGAAGATGATGATGTAAACAAAAGTCATGTAAACACGGGGTTTACTCATTATTATGATTGTTATTATTAATTGCGCAACCGGGATTGCCAGTACCCAACATACACTTTATCGTTAAAAAATAAATGAATACTTACTTGGGTTTGACTGAAGTTGTGACGTTGAGGATAGGGCGGTTGTATGTCAGCACTTCAGAGCTCGGATAAATAATTAACTTTGTGGATGTGTGCGTGCGTGGGTGCTCCTTCACGCACACAGAGGCCAATGTGTATGTCTCTCTGAAGCCTGACACCTGTTTCAATTAGTGTTTGTCCCCAAGTGCGCACAATACACCGTGGGTGGGGTTGGGGGGTTGGGTGGTTGGGGACGAAATTATCGTCTTTAATGCTTAAATACATGTCAAGTTCAAGTTAAACATGTATTCGTCATCTGCACAATAGCGACATGAATATGCTTTCTTGTATTACGTTAATATTTCTTTATTTGCGATAGAAAACTCAAATATCAGTGTTTCTTCAGAGCATATAGTTGTTTAATCCGTAGGCCTACTGTAGCACTTTCACCATCATACACTTTTCAATATTCCCAGTAGAGGTCACTAAATAGTAGCCTATGGTCAGCATTGTAGCTCCATCCCCATCATACACTCTTCAATATTTCCAATAGAGGTCAGTAATTTCACCGCTGTAGATTGTCTTGCAGGCCTATGTATATTTGTTTCTTGTTTTCAATTCTTGTTTTCAAAACACCCCTTCAGCCAGCCACCCGCCGCCATGAGCCGACGAAAGTGTTCGCCCAGCGTATTAACTCAGTTAAACCTACAACGAGTTGCCTTCACACACATATGAATATTGTCATCATTTTACTCAATAGATACTAACAGGGGAACTGTTGACAACTCGGTCCCAATGTACAACTAGTGCGGGGGGGGGGGGGGGGGGGGCAGCGCAGCGCTACTCTTACTGGAATTCATACATTATTATATCATTATCATTTCAATAATGCATTAACAAGATTAAACTTGTGATTGGCTAAAGTGGGAACGAGATCATAAAAAAAATGTTTTCCGTTTACTGCAGAGCGGAGGGACTTGGAGACCCCATGTTACTGACCACACTAGCCGCTGAGATACGAACCAAACGAAGAAAAGCCACCTGTTGGCCGTTAGAGGAACTGACGTGTTAGTCGCTTCACTTGAATGCCTCACAGGCGGTCACGGATACCGCTACCAGATAACCCATGTGGCAGGTGAAGACCATGGCACCCGCTCCGGCAACCAAGGCTGTGCGGACTCCGGGGAACCACCGCCATAATACTCAGTATAGCAATACTTGTGGTCATATCACTGTTTTATGTGTATGAAAAGCCTCTGTTTCTACGTACACCTGCACGCACATTCGATAACACAACATAGAAGGAAAAGTGTAGATATGTTGCTTGCAGAGAAAGGAGGCGTGTGTAAGATGTTTGGTGACTCATGTGGTAGGCTACTTATATCTCCAATAACACTGATCCTGAAGGATCTATCATGAGAGGTTTGGCAGGTCTGATGGCGTTCTCCGAGGAGCTAGCGGACAATTTATCAGCGACGCCTTTGGTAATCTCATGGCCACATGGTTTGGGAAATGGAAGGCGTTGGCTCTGTCCTTATTTGCCTCCTCAGCGTTAGGAGCTGCTCTTCTACTCTGTTGTGGGTGTTGTATCATTCCCTGACATGAGTATACAATACCAAATGTGTCAAGGGTTCATGGGCTCTCCATCCAGGTCTGATGTGACTTACAGCTCCCAGGAAATAATTATTTTGTGTTGTGTTTTAATGAGTAGTGGGTTGTTTGAAATATACAGTTTGTTTGTTTCACTTATAAAAAAAAAGTAAAGTAAAGTAAAGCCAACCATGGCCATAATAAAGAAGCCATATTTATCATGTTGAGACAAAAAAAGAAGGAGAATAAACACATATTTTTCACCATTCACCATTATTTATTTTGTTTGCAATACATTTCTATAATGTGGCATTCTGCGTGTTTGGAAGCAGAGTACTAATAAACTAAATGGAACTACAAGTCAGGTTGCCTGCAGAAGATCATACACCAAACTCATCTGGTGGGCTGAGTTTGGCTCCTCGGATACAGCACTGTACTCGTGGTAGACCTGAGAAGCACAAGTCCAACCAAAACATTTTGGGTTAGTCTAACCATGGACTCATCAGGATGGACGATGGGCGCTGCCTGATGTTCTCCTTACATCATCCTCATTCATGCAGCTGCCGGTGTCATTCACAGTTTTTACCTAAATGAATATGGAGAGGAGAGTGAGCTCGCACAATAGTTTTACAATATTTGCCTTCAAGGAACAATGATGAACAAGAATCAACTTTCATTCAGTCTTCAATAATTGACTGCATCATCCAAACAGGTTTGACTGTATTTTATGTTTTACTTACCGATTCAGAACAGAAACTCCTCATTTTTATTGTGTTTTCTACAAAACAATCCCATAACAAAGATGCTTTCCATTAGACACATTTTCTCTTAGCATTCTTTATGTGTGTAAAGCACTTTAGACTCACTCTTTGTCCTGCAAGTCCTCCAGAGAGCCAACAGCAGAACGATCACAAATGGCACAAGTCCACCACATATGATCAGTATGATTGAAGACGTTGACAATAGAGTTCCTGTAAGGAGACAGAAGTGAGCATTGTGTTAGTTTCACTTCACGTTGTTGGAGGGAATGATCACAAAGCTACAGTGAGACATTGGTGCACAAAATGAACATCAATCACATGCTTTGTCAGGTGTCAAACCAACTATTTAACTAACTAGTGATACATTGTAACACTTTACACTAACGGTACATTAATACATTAATTATCCATTCATTAATATTAGTAAATACAGTAATAAGCACTAACTAAAACAGGACTCATGATCTAGTTATAATTTACAAATGGTGTTTAACCAAGGTATTAATTTATACATTATTTAATAGGGTTAGCCCCAGTATCTATAACCATTACCACTAAGCTAATTATTGCTGCATTAACTAATATAAATTCATGGTGTTCATGTTTTGTTTACTAACAGTGTTCATGTTAAATGGGTTGTTCTGAATTTTGAACATAGGACCTCATTCATTCAGTTCTTCTAGTAGCAGAAACCGTTGACTTGCGCTAGCCAAGCACCAGCGACTAGAAGAACTGAATTAAATGTGTTGTAAATGTATCCAATGATAAATAACACACAGGCTAACTTGGAAATGAGGTCCTATGTCTAAAATTCAGAACTACCCCTTTAACTAAGGCAATCAGAACTCAGAACTCAGAAGAACTTCATTGCCAAGTAGGTTTGCACCTATGAGGAATTTGTCCTGGTGGTTCATGCACAACAATCAACAGTACAGTGAACAAACAACAAAACAACACCAACAATACACATTACAAACAACAAGCAACAGTAAGTGTTTTAAAGTGAATGGTGCAAGGAGTGCAAAGAGTGTACAGTGCAAGGAGTGCAAAGAGTGATATAGTCAGTGGGGGAGGGGGAGGGGTTAGGGGGGGTCCCGGGACTGATTCATGATCCCAACTGCTGCTGGGAAGGAGCTGTTCATGTGGCGGGAGGTTTTGGTCCTGATGGACCGCAGCCTCCTGCCAGAGGGGAGAGGGTCACAGAGACCAGGATGAGAGAGGTCGGCCTCAATCCTACCTGCCCCCCTCAGGACCCTGGAGGTGTGCAGGTCCTGAAGGGGTGGAAGGTTGCAGCCAATCACCTTCTCCACAGAGTGAATGATGCGCTGCAGCCTGCTCTGGTCCTTAAGCAGTGGCTGCAGCACACCAGACGGTGATGGAGGAGGTGAGGATGGACTCAATGATGGCAGTGTAGGGGTAACGGTTTTTATATTAACCAAGGTATTCATTTATACATTATTAAATAGGGTTAGACTCAGTATCTATAACATTAACCCCAAGCCAACAATATATAATAATTCTAATCACTGCATTAACTAATGTAAATTCATGGTTAATTAATATAACCTTATCGTAGAGTGTTACCTCTACATTTACACAAATGTTTATAAGGCACCTTACACCTAAGGTTCACTAATTATGTAGTAACGCACAAATTAACAATTGATTCTAATGTACCAATCAGTTCTCAAGAAAAAGCTCCACAAAGAAACATTTACAGAAGGCACACATCTCTAGGCCCTGGAGCTGTGGGTCGCTATGACTACCTGTTGCTTCTTGGTTGGATGTGGGGTTTACAGGCGGCACAGAGGCAGAGCTTGGACCAGAAGTGTGTCCATCAGAAGGGGGTTGTGGGGCCACTGAGGTGGGGTTCTCCAGGGTTGTGGCAGCAGTGGGAGGACGGGCTGATAGCGCCGTGCTCCTGAGAACTGGGAGAGAAATAGTTCAATAGTTTAATCTGAGGCTGGACCGGCTCAGACGCACGCAATGGTACAAGCAGTGGCGTAACTATCGGTAAGCAGCTACTCAGTCGCTAACGGGCCCCAGCCAATCAGGGGGCCCGTCACTCTTTGAAGGGCTCCACCCACAACAATAATTTCATCTTCCCGCCCGGGCCCTTCATCCAGCGCTGAGTCAAGAATCAAGCAGCTCCTTGGCATCCATTTGAGGTACAATTCTAAAAGACCAGCCAATCGGGCCGTATATGAACTCCTCAGAATCTCACACACTTCTAGTCCATGCGGTGTCCCTGGAAGCATGTCCATCCAAATTACACAAACATATTTGAATTGATACTGACAACATATTTTAGTGATCATTCAATCATTGTTGAAGCTCACAACGATGTATTTTGCTGTTTTTTTTTTTTTACATGCGACTGGGGATTATGGGATATGGTAGTGAACGTGCGTGTGCGTAGCTCAGTTGGCAGCCATACATGTTTAACTTTAGTTAGCGAGATAGAGATAGCAATGGATGAGTACAAACATAAAAGTGGCTTTCTGGATTTTTACAAAGATGACATAACTGCTGATTTTCCCATTCAATTGTTGTCATCCTGTGCATCTTTGGAAGACCCCATTTTACAAATGCAAGTGCAAGAGCTGACGAAGATGCTCATCATTGAGAATAGATGCACGACTGCAAGTTTCAGGAAGTTTGCACTGTTCTCGTGCCTTTCCTGACAATACCAGTGACAGTGGCATCTGCAGAGCGCTCATTTTCCAAACTTAAACTTATAAAAAGCTATAGAGGAGCTCAATGGGACATTCATCTTCCCTGGACTTGCTATAATGTCGATTGAGAATGCACATGCGCGTCACCTGGACATTAAGGATTTCATTGATAACTTTGCGAAGAGGAAAGCCCAGAAAATGCAGCTATGATGTAAGTCAGCAACTTTTTATGTATCTTAATGATCGGGTATTGCTTTTGGGTTTATTGTGTCTTTGGTGTGCAGTTGGGAGTATGTTTCTTTTGGTGCGCCGGCACCAGTGTTTTGTTCATCTATGGTGTGCCATCATCACAGTTTGTATTTATTTATTTAAGGCCTATTTATGGTGCGCCGCCACCGTTTGTTGTGCTGCACTTACTTTTGCGAGTCGTCTCATTTCTATGATGCTGTAGACCTATATGACCTAATGGCCTATGGTAGGCTATTGGTGTACGTTGCGTCATTACGCGTTGTAGCCTATAGGGGGCGGGCCCGTCTTGATCACCCTGTTTACGGCCCGTCGGTGGCTCATTACACCACAGGCTCTGGAGCTGTGGGTCGCTATGACTACCTGTTGCTTCTTGGTTGGATGTGGGGTTTACAGGCGGCACAGAGGCAGAGCTTGGACCAGAAGTGTGTCCATCAGAAGGGGGTTGTGGGGCCACTGAGGTGGGGTTCTCCAGGGTTGTGGCCGCAGTGGGAGGACGGGCTGATAGCGCCGTGCTCCTGAGAACTGGGAGAGAAATAGTTCAATAGTTTAATCTGAGGCTGGACCGGCTCAGACGCACGCAATGGTACAAGTAACACTAACAGGAATGGAACATCTGCTAAGTAGTGTTCAGGAAAACCATGCAGTCAGTATTAAATCATACATACAGAAGATCATGATAGAGTATGCTGCATACCGGTGGTCCATTTGATCTTGTTCTGCACTGTTGATGACTGTTCCTCCAGAATGTCTGAAAGAATAAATATATTCTTATGTCTCCAGTGTGAGCTTTTTACATTGTTGACCTTTTATGTGGATCTCACAATGCATTTGATCAGTGCTTTCCATTGTGTAGTGTGCAGGGGAGGACAGGCTGAATAAAGAAGTTACTCACCTGTTCTCACAGTGATGGACACCATGTCGCTGTGTGGAGAAGGCTTGATGTTGTCCCCACGTTTCACGGTGTAAAAACAGCGAACATGAACCTCAGCGATACCCCGGGTCTTTACCAGGATCTCAGAACCTGTTAGCGTCACCTGGCAGCCAAGGGCTAAAGAGGATTGTGGTTCCGCTGGGTTTATCCAGTAAAAATAACAACTTTCTGGGAGTTCTGATGTTGGCCAACATGAAAGTTCAAGCGACTCTTCCTGTCTGATGACCGATGGACTCGCCGTCAATGTAGGCTGAGGAAGGGCTGACGTTTAGAGAGACTATTGTTAGATAAAACAGTCCCTCAAAGTGTATTGTTGTGTGCACATTAATAGATTGAGACAACAGTCATTAATGGCAATGAAAAATAGATATCAAACCTTCTAAAAACTGTCAAAGTGAATTTATCTAGCGGCATATAGAACATACATCAGATGAGACAGACATTGAACGAGTAGGGGCTTACCTTGGATTTGGACTTTATGAAAGGAATCTGTTGATGGGAAACAATGAATTGACCAGGGGAAGTAAATACAGAATACAAAAACCTATGTTAATATAAAAAATAAAGAATAAATATGAATCATGCATTTTGCCTGCAGTGTATACATCAGATATGCCCCAAGAGAGGGGAAAACCTCTTGACCTACTCACAGATGAAGAACACAAGAAATGATTGACCAGCTATGCGGCTAAATTGTTTCATTCTCCAGACTTCTGGTGAATGCTCTCTGATCATTTGTTTGTCCTTCTTCATATCTGTGGCCAAACAAATGCCTGTGAAATGAATTTTGCAGACACCACAAAGCCGGAACTATGTACAGGATGTTTTAATCATGACCCCATGTGCAATAAAACTATTGGCCAACACGTATTTCATGTGCATCTTCCTTGTTCTCTGTCCTCGGGCGGTCTCTACAGCAGCAGCGAGTAGTCTGGCCGCTGAATGGACCAGAACTGGTCCATTCAGCGGCTGTTGGAGCTGTGTCTCATCACTCGTGAGGAATGGCCGGATCCTGCGGACGTTGTAGAGAGCAAATATACAGGAGCGGGTCACTGCAGTGATGTTTGCAGTGCAGGACAGTTGGTTGTCGTCCATCCATAAGATAAGATAAGATAAGATATTCCTTTATTAATCCCCCTTAGGAGAAATTCACAGTGACCAGCAGTACAGGGGATAGATGTGCAGTAAGAGCCTGGCTAAGTCAATACACAATAAACAATAAACAATAAATTAGATTAAATACGAGCTCTTAAGTCAGGTCGGTGACGAGTGAGAACCTGTATGCATACTAGTGTCCTTGATAGCTGTTTATGGTGCAAAATGCAAAGTAGATAGATAGTGCAAATATGCGGAAAGTGCAAGGTGCAAGATGTGCAAATTTATACAGGTATTCCAGGTACAACATATGAATAGACCTGGAATAACAACGGCTAGGACACAGTCCACGGTGTGTGAAGTGGTGTATGTGAATGTGAGTTCAGTCCATTCCATTTGTCTTTTGTCTGGTGGTGTTGGAGCTTCCTGAGCCTGATGGTTGGTGGGATGAGGGAGCGCCCAAGCACTTGAGGCACTTGGCTGAGTGAGCATGTGGCTGAACATGTTCCTGAGTTGCTTCAGTTGCTTCAGTTCGGCATAGTGAGGCTGAGAGGGTAGTTCCGGGTCTCCAGCAGCTTTCCCCTCGTCCTCCTCACTGTCGCCGCCTCCACACAGTCCAGCTTCATCCCCACTGCAGAGCTCGCCGTCCTCCCCGGCTTGTACAGCTTCCTGGCACCACCGCTCCCAATGCTTCCTCCCCAGCACACGGTGTGCTGGGGAGGGCGCTTATGGATGTAATTATTATTTTTCTCATAGCCTACTTTTTTTTTAACTAATATTATTGTACTACTATGAGCCTAAGTCGAAATATTACAAATCAGCTCACAACAAAATTACATACAGCCTATAGGCCCCATGTTCTACCTGGTGCAAAAATAAAGAAATAAAAAAGAGAACCTCAGAGACATAAAAAATATACACTTTCCAGTGTGAGTGTGTGAACCCAATGATTGGTGGTGGAATTCAGTGCAACATTTGCAGAACCATTAGGAACCACTTGTCATATATGTGTTTTCCTTTACATGAATAAAGGCATTTCCTCCATACATTATGATTGAACAGACAGTAAAAAAAACATTGAACAGACTGCTGGACAGTGCTCCCCCCCACTGGTACGATTGTCAATATTTGAAGGCTGCTTTCCAAGGTTCCCAAAAATTGTTTTTTCAGCCAGTGACCAATGACAGTGAACAAGCAACCAATGACATGGAAGAATAATTAAAAAAAAAGATTCCTGAACTGCACTGAACTCAATGTCGTTGTTGTTTTTGGCAGTATCATATTACCTAACAAGCAATTTATAAAATAGGACTTTACAGGTTAAAAATACTTTCATGCAAATATATGCAATAGTGACATAAGCGACCAATTGCATGGAAGAATAAAAAAAGTAACCACTCGCCAATCCAACCAATCGCCAGCACTATCATATTACATATTGCACAAACAAATTGTAAAACAGTAATTCTTCCTCCATGGTTCTAAGTTTTGTCCTATGGTTTTGAGGACAATAATAAATGATAAATGTTTCTTAAAAATACAAAAAAAAAATAGTCTATGCAATTCTATAACCCTTATTATACAGAATTATCTATGTATGTTATATACATTGCAAGACTGCGCCCATCCCTCACTCAGCAGAGTGCAGAAGTCCTTGTCAATGCTTATGTTACATCCCGCATAGAATACTGCATCTCCATCTTTTCTGGCATTCCGCCTCCTTCAAATAATCCAGAACTCTGCTGCCAGGAGAGTAACCTGTTCAAAGTCAACAAACCATGTAACACTCCTGCTAATACAGCTACACTGGCTGCCAGTCACCCACAGAGTCCAGTTCAAAATCCTGCTGCTGTCATACAAAGCCCTGCATAACCATGCCCCCACCTACCTCACTGACCTCCTGGAGAACTACACTCTCCCTCTCGCTCACTGCGATCCTCAGCAGCTGGTCTGCTCAGATTGCCCAAGAAGAACCTCATCACCATGGGAGAGAAAGCATTCACCTACACAGCCCCCCAAGCTGTGGAACTCACTTCCACATGACATCGGCAGTGTGGATCCATTGCTCAGTTAGTTAGTAAGAAGAAACTGAAAACCAGGCTAGGCTTCAGGCTAGCATATGGACTTTAATATGGCCCTACAGACTCTTTTTAATGTTTTTATTTTATTTTATTATTATTAATATGTATTTAATTTATTTTTCTGTCTAATCATCATTGATCTTTATTTATGAAATGACCTTGGGTGTCTTAACAGGGGCTTGAAATAAAATGTATTATTATTATTTTATTATTATATAGCCCTAAACAAAGGCAAGAGATGATTGAAGGCATGACCAATGAACACAGTTTTCAAAGTGCTAGATTTCCAAAACAAGAGATAGATAATCTTCCATTTCCATTTCCATTTTTTTTTTCTCAACATATCCTGAATGCAAATAAATGGTGCTAATAAACTCATTTATGTGACACATTTTAAGGATCACCACATAAATTTAAAGTCCTGCTTCTAAAAACAGTCTGTCTGTCATGTATCTTAAAAGTAACACCAAATATCATTAAGTAATAACAGTGGAACAGTGTTAGACTCAAGTTGGGTCATCAGACTGAAATAAGCTACGATAAGGTTTAGGGAATAACACAAACTGTAAAGATTACATTCACATCATAAAAGACACGGTGAAAGTTAAGCTGGTTTAGAAAGTCATTAACATCTTTCTAATCAACCGGCATGTATTGTATATCATATCAGAGAATGGTGGGGGTAGATAGAGGGGGGTGAAGGGTGAGTCTTTACAATCCTGCAGGTGTGCAAGCGTTGAACATAGTGTGAGTGTAGTACATCAAATGGCCCATGCCTTGCCTAATGATTCTATCACTTATTTAGTGTCTATCGTTTTGACGTTTTTACAGACATTCAACATGTACATTTCTCGGTCTGTCTGAAAGGAATTAGATACAATCTTGCAAGGCAATCACATGCATTTTATTATCGCATTTCGCATCTCATTCCATCTTATTGACCAACATGGTAGATCACTTTTTATGTTTGTTTGTTTTTTGCAAGGAATCTACAGTTGTCATATTTGTGGATTACGTTAGAGACTATTAAACAATTTGCTGGAGGTAGAACATTATATCTAATTCAAACTGGCAGCTTATAATAAATGCCAATACATAGATTACTCTTTTTGATGTTTTATTACTTTTCATTCTTTTCAAAAATATATAGTGAAATTATTGTGAAGAAACAGATTTTTGTTGTTTTGTTGTTTGTTTGCAACTGTTTGAAAACCAAAATACATAGTGAAAGAAACATGCTCTTGAAAGCACAAATATATTCTGTATATCAAAGTGTTTATGGAGGTGCATTTGGAGAGAATGGAGACATTACATAAGATAGCAACATTTGCTTATCTTGCTCTGAAAAAAGGAGATATAGCATGCAGTCAGTTCCCTGTTTTATGAATTTCCTCAAAACACAAAGTAATTCATGTCTGCCAATGGCCCAGTTATACTTTATATTTTACTTTTAAACAAGTAAATTGCAAGGGAAATTGCATATTGCATATTGTGTTACTTATTAATACTTTGGTGTAGTAGTGGAAGTATAGTATTGGTATTGGATTGCAATGGGGCTTTAAAAAAGCACATTCTACCAAGCATAAGCCCAGGCTGGAAGAACTATGTTTAGTATCAGATGGTGACCGGTTACTCAAACAGGAGCTCATATCATCCCACATCATAAAACATCATGCAAAGCCTTTGCAAACAAAACCATGCATTCTCCGAAGGCTATAGGAGTAAATGAATTGTAATGTAAAAATGTCCTTTGATTTCCATTGCTCGAGTGCTGCTTATATAATTCCACCAATAAGCACTAATGGATTGCACTGCACAGGGACCTTTACCCTGCGATAGATCTGTGCAAATAGAGACGGCCAAAGCACGGTTGTCTGTCTACGCTGGTTTCTGGGTCATGCCCCTAAAAATCAATGTGGCGGTTCCAATCAGCCATCAATCCCTCAATGTTAGAGACAGGGGATTAACCTAATTGGATCAAGTATCTAATATATAGACATTACTGTCATCGTTACTGTCAATCATTTGGAAAAAGGCTCTCCTGATTCCCTGGTTGTTTACCAGCAACTACTAGTCACTGCATATTATAGAACAATACATGTTACACTACAACACACAAACTCTTTCCCTCCTGGATCCTCTCAAATCAATGAAAGCCTCGGAAAGTGGTCTGTTTTGTGAGCCTCAAATCAAAGTTGTTGGATTCTGGATGCACGAAGCTGAAAGCATGATGATGAAGTTTTGTAGCCATTTGTGACTTTTTTCAGTGAAGACGTTCATGCCTGCTGTTGCAATGACACATACATCGCACAGTATAATACAACAAAATAGTACACAGGATGTATTGCAGTTTGTGTTATTCAATATTTATTGAAGAAAAATAAGCAGGTGTACAAGAGGAGACACAAACGTTATGAAAAGCGTTTGAAGAGGGTGGCTTTATTTTCCTAACTTAAACTACATTTGGACATACTGATATTTTGGACTCTGTCTTTGACTATCACTGCAAATACAACAAGGAGATAGACCTTTTTGCAGAGTTTTGCAATGGGGCATTACACAACTTTGTGTGCTAAATTCGACTAAAGCAACACAGATTTGCAAGCAGTTGGGACAAACTCATTCACATACAAATGTCTTTGTGTTGTTTGACAAATAGCCCTAAGCTGTAGTTATAAACCACAAACTTGCTTGGATGTTTTATGTTCTAGAATTGTTAACACCATAGAAAGGATAGTACAGTGCCACTATACTATCTTTGCTACATTAATATCAACTATTAATGTAACCTCTTTCACCATTCCATGTCACCATTCATCTCCTAATTTTCAATAATCCGGAAAGTAATTACATATTTTTTATTTTATCTTTTATATATATATATATATATTTGATGGAGTGGAAGCAGGGAGTAGCATGGCTTTAAAAGCAGGCTGTACCTCCGCAATGATGAAAGTGTATTGGACTTCATGATAACATGATGTGATATATCGCTCCACCGACACACACACTTAATCCCAAAGCACACAGAGCGTGAAATTCAGTTCATATCTAACTACTGTAACAACTGAATCTACTGTGGCTGCCACTTTTCGCTCGCTTTGTATACGATTTAAGTCTATTTTGATTAAAAAAAAACCATTACAATCAGGGCGGCACGGTGGTGCAGTGGTTAGCACCACAGCACCACCGCCTCACAGCAAGATGGTTCTGGGTTCGAATCCACCTGGGACCCGGGACCTTTCTGTGTGGAGTTTGCATGTTCTCCCCGTGCTTGCGTGGGTTCTCTCCGGGTACTCCGGCTTCCTCCCACAGACCAAAAACATGCAGGTTGGGGATTAGGTTAATTGGTGTCTCTAAATTGACCATAGGTGTGTATGTGAGTGTGAATGGTTGTTTGTCTATGTATGTTAGCCCTATGATAGGCTGGCAACCTGTCCAGGGTGTACCCCGCCTCTCGCTCGGTGCAGCTGGGATTGGCTCCAGCGACCCTCGTAGAGGATAAGTGGTTTGATAATGGATGGATGGATGGTATTACAATCAGTGTCTGTTCAGGCAGGCTGTTGAGTGCTATTGGCATTTTGAGTGCCTTGAAAAGTGTGATATAAATGCCTTTAATTTATATAAATGCATTATTATATACTGCTTTATGTTATGTATTTTTGATGCGTTTAAATACATCATGAGCCAGGTGCGCTAAAATCTGTGGTTGACAGATTAGAAGAAGAAGAATTACTCTTTAGATTAGATTAGATTGATTTTATGCATTTGTGACACCATAAACACTTGAAGATCAAGTAAATTTGGTACAAAAATGTAATAATAACAGCAACAACAATATATATGGGCAAAAGCTACATATTTACAAACATTACACTGAATTTAATCTTAATTTGATCATTTGTACATTATCGAATAAAGGCATCCAAAACAGAAGAAACAAATCCACTGCAGACCTACTAGTCAAAAATTATCAGATTTATTAGAGATACAGGTTTATTGCAGATACGCTAGTCTAGACAGCTATTAACCAGGAATAGCAAATAGATGCCAATGAAGTAAATCTAGTCTAAATTTACATGTTACAAATAATTGTTGTGCACTTTAGTGTACTGAGGTGTAAATGTTTCATAACACAGCAAGAGAGCATGCTACTGGGGAGTACAAGCAGAATAAATGTTAAATTTGACAAAATCTCAAGTGACAGTTTTGTGTAAAAACCAAGACAAATGCATTATGTCCAGCAAAAATATTAAATATGTTAAAGTATACAATGAAGGCCACTATGAATAAAATAAACAACAACAATTTGTGTGCTGTTTTTATCATGAAGAGAAAGAGTAATTTCCAATATTCCAATTTAATGTGCTCACAAGGCATCAAAGGCCTGATACCACTATCAATTTCACACAGGAAGGGACTTTGCTTTGGGACAGGCCTCGATCACTCATTTACTGTTTGTCTTGAGTGTATTACTTCACAAAAGTTGAATTGTGTCATTGAACAATGTTAACTTCCTTTTCTGCTGATTAAAACAATGCTGCTTAGTCCAGATATTTCAAATAACAAATTAATTGGCTGTGATGATAATGAGAGTAAAGCCAATTCACTTAAACCTACCAAATTTAAAAATGGTGTACATCATCCAAATATGTGTTTGATACTGTGCTTTACTTAACGTTTATACTGTTGCTATGGACTGCCTTGCAGCAGGCAGTATAATGCCTCTTTTTCATATTTAAATTAGTGAAGAAAACAAATTGAATTCCCTTCTCATAGACAAAAACATTAAAAACTCGAAACTTGAAAGGTTTGCTCATAAAATAAAATGAAAAAATATTTGCAGCACCTAATTGTGGCCTTTGGTTTCCCAGCTTTTGGCTCTAAGACCTCTGTGAACTTTTTGCCTTTGTCCTTCCACACTGGAGGGTGCAGTAGACTTTGAGCCTTCTAAAGTACTGTATGTGCCTTTTTTTTCCAGCCACTGTGAATGAGTACAACTGAGGGTATAAAAGACCTACACTGACGTTACGGTATCAGCCTTGTCAAGCCCCCAAGATCAGAGAGCCGACATGGGGGAATCAAAGCTCTGCCTGTTGCTTCTCCTCAGCACTGCGGCCCTGGCCTGTGAGTACCACTTTGGATCTCTCCGTCATTTGAAAGATGACAGTTCCTCTCTGTCTTTACATATATAGCTTGACGATGTGCACACATATCTGTGGATACCTATTCTGTACAAGTTTCGTATTATTATTTCACTATTATGTAACGCCCATATCTCAGCGGTTGCCATGCAAAAAGTTTTCAAATTTGGTCGCCCCCCCCCCCCTGCCATCTTGGCCCCTTAGGGTCGGTCTGTATAGAGATCTCTGTACAGTAAAAACTTTGAGAAAACTTGAAAAAGCCTCTTCTACATAACCACTGGCCCAAATGACACAGGATTTGGATACACATGGACTATACTATGAACATGTCTCATCTTAAAATGTGATAGAGATTTTTTGATTGCATAAAAAATGGCCAAACCTTTTAGATTTACATTTACATTTAGCAGACGCTTTTATCCAAAGCGACTTACAAAGAGTACTAATTACATGACATGACAAGTAATTTGTCATGAGAAGGTGAAACATTTAATTGCTGCTAATACAGTCACAGAAGTCACCAGAACAAGTTTGAAGCATTTCAATTGCTAGATTAACCATTGCCAAGCCATGAGGAAAAAATGCTAATTAGCAAATATTATTATATTAACTACTATAACGTTGCTTCAGAAGGTGCAAGGGACTACAAACTTTGCATGCACATAGTGGACACCCCCTTAATATGTGCTCAACATTCGGTGTCAATATCTCATTCCATGACGCCACGGAGTCAATTACAGTTACGTGTGATGCACCACTTTCCCTATAGTGGGCCCCAAAACACACTTAAACGGCTACTATTACAGCAGTGTCTGTGTGTGTGCGTGTCTGTCTGTGCATGTGTCTGTATTTCTGTGTGTGTGTGTTTATGTCTATGTGTCTGTCTGTGGCTGTATGTGTGTGTGTGTGTGTGTGTGTGTGTGTGTGTCTGCCTGTGCGTGTGTGCATGAGTGTGTTGCACAATGAAGGCCTGTCTCTGTCTGAAGCCTAGTTGCATCTAGGAGTGATGATGTGATTCGCTTGAAAGGGCGGTCGCTGGGGTCGGCAGGGTTGAGAATACCTTTTGTGCCTGCTAGACAGGGGCGGAGCGGGGGGGGGGGGGGGGGGGGGGGGGGGGTGGCTTTTGGGGCTGAAGCCCCGAATCTCACTTCTATCTCACTTCAAAAGCCCCGGATCCTTTTTAAGCTTTTGAAGTTATGACATCCCTGACAACATGTTCCCTATACATACATTAAGCCTTATTACTGGGCAAATAATTGCCATCGAGTGGAAAGGACATGCACCAGCATGGATAATACTTTGCTACAAAATCATGGGCCTATCGTTGGCTAAGCACAGTGGGCATACCACTTCTAAAATACAAAGAAAGCAAACAAACAAACAAACAATTCATCTCTGCAATCCTACTTTGAATCTACTGAAAGTTAGTGTCAATTTATAAGTCTCAATTTTTCCATTGTAGTTTACATAAAATAAGTCAATAGTTAAATGTTATTTAAGTTGTTTCTTTCCATTAAATAGTATTGTCTTGAGCAGGCCCTGCAACTGAAAATGTAGGCTATGAATTAGGAGGGATATAGGATTTGCCAGTGTTCAGCAGGTCACCCTAAAAGGGACTAGAATGCAGGAAATCGCAACTTAGAAATTAAAAATTTTCTGGGGGAGAACCCCCAGACCCCCCTCTGGGCTAAGCCCCGGATGTACACAAAGTCTGGCTCCGCCCCTAGACCTAGTTAGGTATTTGAGTATCAGTGGATACCTAATATTAAGAATGAGGTGTTGTTATTATTAGGGACCGAGCCTGTGAAACAGGACCGAGGTCCCTTTTGTTTTTGATGTGTTTATTTGTTATTATTATTATTATTATTATTATTATTATTATTATTATTATTATTATTATTATTATTTCAGGGATCTTTGACGGCGATTTGCACTATCTGAACATATAAGAAAAGTCTTTTTTACTTGGCAAAGTTGTCAGGCCTGGTGAAAAATTATATATTCTATGCGTCACGTTCATGTCGCACACTAGGAAGGCCTCTAGGTGGCGCTGTTTTTGAGCAAACATTGTAATGCCTATAACTTCCGCATAGTTTGTCGCACATTCAAAAACTTTATATCCACGGATGCGGGCATTCACGCTGCACCTTGCTGTGTTGGCCACTTGTTGTTATTATTATTATTATTATTATTATTATTATTATTATTATTATTATTATTATTTGACCAATATATTCATCAGGTACGTGGCCACATAAGTGTGGGCCAGTGCCACTATGATTGACAGCTGGCCCACCCTATCAGAAGTGCCCCGCATTAACTTGAAATTCAAGGAACGAAAAAATAGCTGCACAATTAACTGCTACAAATATGTCAAAACAAACGTCGTTGGTGTCATTTTTTTAAGAAATCAAGATTAGATTTTACCAATACATACCAAGGACCAATGCCGACAACGATGACTCGGTCTCGTTGCCTTCAACCTCGTCACGCTCTCTCTATCTCTCACTCTCACTCTCAGGGCCTCATTTACTAACATTTGCGACCGCAGCGTAATCTGCGCCAGCGCCGAGCCGTTATTTGCGCAGCATTCGTCACCGCACTTTACGTTGTATTTATCAAACCCGTACTTCATCAGGCAATCAGCGCCATACTCCGCCCTAGTGTAATTAGCGCACCGTTAAAAGAAGGAAGAATGGGTCTGCGTGTTTGCGTAACCATGGACGATCCAAGAAAAAGAAAACAAAAGTTCCGCGCCGATCCCTTTGTCGGTGTCTTCTTCTTGCTCTTACAACAGCTGCCATGTCCTTGTTTACAGGCTCAAGCAAAACCCGCTTCCTGGTTTACACCTGCTTTTATGAGGCGTAGATTTGCGCTCCAATTCGAGTCGCGCACTTCTCAGGCAATCTTAGTAAATACCACGCAATAGGCCTACATAATAAGGCGCACTTAACGCGTTACCTCCCAGCTCTTTGCGATTCACTCCCACTTCCCCTGATACACTCCCATTTATGCATATATATGAGGCGGGATGCGCAACTTGCCTATCGCCTCTTCAGAGGCAGGCTATTTGCGCATTTACCCCCTTGCGCCACGTTACGGTTCCATGTTTTTGCGTCTATTTTACCCGCAAATTACGCTAGAAATGGACGCAATTCTGTTAGTAAATGAGGCCCTCAGTCTCACTCACACTGTTTTGTAATGTTTTGTTATTTTGAGTAGTACTGTCAGAATCAATGTTTTGGGTTCAGGTTCTGGCCGGGTTTCTTTTTGTTACATGTTTACAAAGCGCTCACAATCGCCTACAACCTTGGCGTCTACAAAGTTGTTTTTGTTCATATTTAGCCCGGGCTCCTTTAGATGGTTATCATCTCTATGGTCTTGACAAGCTATTTGATAAGTCTCTATGTTCGATTTTCCCTTGCTATTTATCAATGTAGCCTATCATTGTTTGCCATTAATCGTCTGATCTGTGATGACATTTTGTGTTGTTTCATGTTGGGACAATTGCTGCAGGCCTACTGCCTAAATCAGAATAAAAATAAATAAATAGGGGCCCACCCTACTTCGCAAAAGTCCACCCTGTTGAAAAATCCTGGCTACACCACTGATATTCATATTCCCAGTAAGCAGGTCTCCCCAAAAATCTGGGACAATTTTGCCCCCCAGAATGAGAACAAATTCTGAGACTTGGTGTGTACTGGGCATATTTTACATGTTTAACATTATTCAGCTATATTCTCTTGGAGCCATAATGTAGATTTCTATCAAAAAACGTGTTCTACATAACCACTGCCCCAAATGAGTTTAGATGCACATGATCTACGGACGTGTCTGATCTAAAATGTAAAAGGAATTTTTGAGCGTTTTAAAAATGACTGAGTTATGGCAATTTCAATATGTAGTAATTAGCAAAGTTCTATCAACCAGGGGCCGATTCTGAGAATCCTCTCAGAGAGCTCCTAACTTAGCCTAAAAATTCCTAGCAAGGAGTCTTAGCTTAAGAGTGATTCCAGAACATTCTCAGAGAACTCTGAGCAAGGAATGGACAAAAACTCTTATTTTAGTGAGGAGGTGTGGTTGACCCCGTTGCTAGGTATGACTCATTCTTTTAAAAGACGTGATTGGTTGATCCTAAACGCTGGATAAAAATACACTCTTGGTGATACTGGGCATAGAATGGACCGTGAAATCAATAGACCTAATCATAGAGTCTCTAATCTCTATGAAGACTATGTAATTATGAATAATATTTTACATAAAAAGAAAATCTTTGTTAAATAAATAGTAAGCCATACTTTAAAATTATCCCACAAAATGTGTGAAAACTCAGGTCCACTTGCACAGTACTCACATGCTGATAGTTATATTTATTTGCTTACATTTAATTACCATGCTGGTGATTTTAGCACTTAATGCATTTGGTATTAACGAGGGTAAAATGGCTCAGCTTTCATCAATTTCTGTGATTGCTGGCTGGAATATAAGAAGCAGTGTTGGGTGGCATTCAAATCTATCACAAACATGATTCCTGCACGATCTAATCTGTAGCGCTTAATTAGCTCACTGTGTTTGGAGAATATTTCTACTGCCAATTCTTTCAGCCATTTTCTCCTCTGCTTAAAAAACTCTCCTAAGCCCCTTAAAAGTCCTCCTCCCTGCTCTTATCAGATTTCACCTTAGGAGCTCTCTTAAGAGCTCAGATTCTTTAGGAATACCTTTTATCTTTACTAGGATTTAGTCTTAAATTTGAGGGGAAGTTCTAAGAAAATGTCATGATTCTAAGAATTTTCTTAGAATTTGGCCACTAGGAGCAACTCTTTATGCAAATAATCTTTAGTAATACGGCCCCAGGAGTCAACTTCAAAAGGTGCCCGCAACTTGAAACTTGCCATGCATATAGAGGGCACCTCTCTTAACATGTGTACAATATTGTGGTTCCAAGACATTTCATTCCATGACATCACAATGTCAAATGCAGTATTTCAAACTGTGACATCATGGAACCAGGAGGTGGCAGGAACTTGAAACTTGTCATGCACATAGAGGGCACCCTTAACATCTGTATCAAATTTGGTTTCCATATCTCATTCCCTGATGTCACAGTATCAACTAAAGTATTTAATCTTAGCGTAATACACCACTTCGCCAACGGGGGGGGGGGGGGGGGGGGGGGGGGGTACAAAATTGCACATAAACGGCAGCTACTATTAAACCATTATCTGTGTGTGTGTGTGTGTGTGTGTGTGTGTGTGTGTGTGTGTGTGTGTGTGTGCGTGTGTGTGTGTGTGTCTGTGTGCAAGTACATTTTGGGGAATAAGAAATGTATTCTAAACATACGAAAATACTCTACTCTTTTACCCTACAGCTGCCCAAGATAATGACCTCCCACCATGTTTCTGTAAGTTTTACCTAACATTTATATCTATAATATGTAACGTTTTGTATACACTCGTTTACCCGTCTCGCTGATAGTATGGGAACATTTGGCCACCTTCTGATGTCTACTTCCTCATATAGTGGCTCAGAGATACAAGACCCTACACAAGTATGAATATCAGTATGAAGTCGAGTCTCTTAATGCAATCAATGGGACCTCCGAGTTGGGAAACGGACCCATGGGCTCCTGCAAGGTACAAGCCAACATCTCTTACACGCCGCAATCGTGTTTGTTTTTTTAAACTTTTTAAATAACGCGTTGAACAATGTAAAAAAAAAAAGCCTTTTTTTTCTTTCTCAACAAGGTTGAGATTGAAGTGCCACAGACTTGTAGCTTCATCGTTCGTACCACCGGCTGTATTCTGAGGGAAGTGGTCGCCGCTGCCGCTGACGGTAGCCCAGTGTTCACGCCAGCTCCCGGATCGGATGCCTTCACAGCTGAAATGGAGAAGTAAGTGCCAATCGTTTGACATCCTCAAACGAAAGTGTCAGATATTGAAAAGCAGAGAAAGCACTCTGTATTCCTTTGTGTGAGTAACATGCTATGTTTAAAGTGTGTTTTCACATTATCCAGGTATCCCCTGAAGGTAGCGGTTGAGGGACTTCACAAAGTGAATCTCTACCCAGAAGAAGGGGAGACAACTACCATCTTGAACATGAAGAGAGGAATCATCTCCGCTCTGCTTGAAACCATGAAAATGGTACGTTTGAATCACAAGAAGAAGTCATGCAGAGAGTAAACAAAGAATATACAGTGATCAAATATATTCAGAACATACTGATATGTTTTGTCACATACAGCCCACCATCCATGGCAACTGCAAGACCCAGTCCACTGCCTATGAAACCATGACAACTGAAACAGACATCCACCTCAGCAGGGATCTTTCTAGCTGTGACAAATTTGTCCCAATGAGAGACCAAACAAGCCCCTTGGCCCTTATATCTGGCATGGTATGTTACCCTACACACTACATGCTTGGTTGCCTGACATTTTTTTCACAGTAAAAATCCCTTAGGTTCAATGATCCTGTTCACTAACTTTTTCTCTACCTGCAGCATTACCCTCTTTCCCAGCTGATCAGGAGCTCACAGACCTGCCAGTACACGATTAATAACGACAACAAGCACATGACCTTTGGTTTCTGCACTGAAAGACACATCCTGGTGCCCTTCTCTCACAAGTATGTCCCAACCTTTCATTGCTCCTTCACACTCCTCAATATTTGACTGGCCGATACAGTTTAAGGACCCATGCTGTACCTACATGATTTGTTGTTTGATGCAGGGGAGAATATGGAGTTACCAACATTGGAAAACAGTCCCTGACCCTGCTGGAGGTTTCGGCTCATAATGACCGACTCTTTGACTACAGTAAGCCTGGATATTTATAATTCCCTATTGTTATGACAAAATGATTATTGTCTGTCTGTCGTTCTGTTTATCTATCTATCAATCTATCGTCAATCTATCAATCGATCTATCTATCCTGTGCCATTATTTAAAACACGATGTACAGAGTTGCAGCATTTGGTAATAGGCCTAAAGAGGGACAACATTGGTAGATTAAAATGCTTATGAAGCAAAAAATGGGACTGTGAATACAATTATTATTATAGTGTTGTGTAATGTCAGAATAATTAATAATTTATATATTTGCAGATGAGGACAATGTCAAGTCTCTGCACATGGAGGCTGTTAATGACAAGAGTGTGATCCAGGATAAGGATGCTGTCTTGGCTCTCCTCAGACAACTGGCAACTTTGCCTGATACTGAGGGCATGAAAAGGGCCAACATCTTCTACAAACTGGTGCAGATGTTGCGCGGGATGAAGACTGAGACCCTGATGAGTGCTATCTCTGAGGCCCTTGAGGTGTCTGTGCCACTGACCTACCAGGCTCTGGCCCAGTGTGGTACTCCCATGTGCAGCAGCGGCATCATGCACATCTTTAGGACCTATGACAGGTCTGCAGTTGAGGTTGATGCTGCTGTGTTTGCCCTTGGACTGGTTTCAAATCCCTCTCCTCTTCTAATTAAGGATATGCTAGATATGGCTAAATACAAGCCCAGCAAGCCCATCATGTATGCACTCAGCAACATTGTCAAAAGGTGAGCGAAATTGACACAACCTCAATATATCTTGTTTTTGGTTATGGTGAGATATTTTTAAAGGAGTATTTTTTATTTGAACATGTTATAAATTCACATTTTGTATTGTCAGGTTCTACAAGGCTGAAGGAAAGTTGATCCCTGAGATCATATCTGTTGCTGAGTTCATGGCAGCTCAGTTGGGAGATTGTAGTGGTGACAAGGACAACACTTTTATGATCTTGAGGGTGGGTATATCAATCGCATTACTCAGCATACATAATTTGGAAGGGAGAGGTATTGAAAGGGGGCAATACAAAACTCTTTTACCTTTTAGGTTGTTGGAAACATGGCTGCAGCCGTGGTAGGTGCCAGTCCTGCACTGAGAACTGCTGTTATCCAGTGTGTGAACAAGCCCAATGCGGACACATCTGTCCAACAGTCTGCCATTCAGGTCTTCAGACTGACTACTGTTCCCGAGGAGGTTGGTTCTTTTTTTATAGGTCATAATTGAAACATATCCATGTTGGTGTTTGTTTTAATAACTCGGGTTATGTTGATTTGTCACAGGGTAGGGAGGTTCTCATGCAGGTGGTTCTGGATAGTGCCAGCCCACTGCAGAAGCGTATTGCTGCCTATCTGGTTCTGATGAAGGACCCTCAGCCCAGTGAACTGGCTCAGTTGGTCGCCTCTTTGCCTAATGATCAAGACCAACAGGCCAGGAGCTTTGTCATCTCTCACATTACCAACATCTTGTCCTCAACTGTTCCTGAGAATAAAGAGTAAGCAGAGTATTTTTTAGCTAATTTGCTAATAAGCAACATCAACTCAACTCAAAGTCAACTTATTTTCTGTAAAATATTGTTATTGTGTCTGAGCAGCAGCCCCCTCCAACAACACCACCATTAAGGAGCACTCCTGCTATAGCAATTTAATTTACGGTAGCTGAAGTACCCAAACATGTCTGTGTTTTTTTTTCCAACAGACTCAGAGAGATGATTGCTAATGCTCTGCAGGGCAATGAGATTGGAAAGGTCATGGATCCCACAATGTTCTCTAGCAATTACAAAATGGGCTCAATTCAGGGGAACATGATCTTTGAGGGAACCAGCTACCTGCCAAAGGAAGTCATGCTTGAGATGACCTTGAAAGCATTTGGTTATGACATTGACATGTTGGAGGTACAACAACTATTAACCACTGTGATAATAGTTTTTATGTGCTAAATGTACTATTAAAATGTAATATAAAAATCGTAAAATTCTTGTCTAATTTAGATTGGAATGGAGGGCAAAGGGTTTGAGCCAACTGTTGAAGCCCTTTTTGGAGAGAATGGATTTTTCCCTGACACAGCCCTCAGGACAATGTACTTTGTCTCTGACAATATGCCCATCGGAGCCACTGAAATGCTGAGGAAGATGCTGCCTGCTCTGAAGAAGGACAGGAAGAAGAGACAGGTATTAAAATGTTTCTGTTACACCTCTGTAAATGTTCTTTGATGGATAAATAATAGATGATAATATATGGTATGCATCTATAGGCATCCCAGGGACTGATAAGGGAAATTGGCCGCAATTTCAACAAACTGGTCAGGGAACTTAAGGCTCAAGAATCTCCTGAAGCAATGGTTTACTTGAGCCTTTTGGGAAATGAGCTTGGTTACATTAAAACCGATGAAATGGCGGACATGGCCTATTCTGCGGCCATGATGATTGACAGCATGCTGAAGATGTTCCCAACTGATGTGAGTACATCTTGTAATGTACTCAACCTTATACAAAGCATTTATTGGGAAATGGAAGCTGAATGACATTTATGGATTTCTCTACACAGTTGATAAAGTCCCTAATGACCACAACTGAAAACAAAATGTTTGCCCACTACATCTTCATGGATAATGAGTTCTTCTTGCCCAGTGCCACTGGAATGCCTCTGAGGATTTCACTCTCTGGCACATTTACCCCAGGAATCAAGGGTGGACTTAATATTGCCCGTGATATGGTAATTGTTTTTAATGTGCTTTCCAGTGTGTTGATCCATATATGTGTTATGTTCTTAAGATAAAAGCTATTCCCTTGCCTTATTTCACAGAGTGAGATCAGCTTCATGCCCTCTGCTGGCGTTGAGTTTGTGACTCAGTTCGGTTCCTCCATCCCTGAATATTTCAACTCTGGACTTGAGATGCACACCAATCTTTACCACGAGAGTGGGCTACAGGCCAAGATCTCCATGGGACGTGACAGTATTAAGATGACCATGCCTGCACCCAAGAGCCCAACCAAGCTTATCAGCATTACGTAAGCATTAGATCAATTGTCACAATAAACAGACAAATGGTTAGGCATGAAGGATGGCATGGGATTGATGTCAGGTTAACAATCTTGATAATGTCTAGAGATTAAAATGTCATGCAATTTCAGCAGTGTCACTAGTGCCTTTGTACTAAGAGTAACAATTTCAACAAATATGAAGCCTAACCCTTTTTATAACAATTCCAGCAACAACCTGATGGCAGTGACTGGTGCAGAGTTAAAGACTCTCCCACCGACCGTGATGGACAAAGTTGATGTTAATGAGTGCACTGTCTTCTTTGCTGGTATGCAATACTGCATTGCCCTGCAGTATACAGATGCCTTTTCTCAGGAGACAGCCCCGTACTTTCCATTCACTGGAGACAGCAAGTAAATGAGCCATTATAATCCAAAACAACTTAATTTGACAACTGTTTAGTTGATTATAGCAGTGTTGTGGTTGATTAATTAATTAATTAATTAATTGTACTGTTCTAAAAGGTTTGAAATTGAAATTAAGCCTACTGGTGAGGTGACTGAGTACACAGCCACCATTGCCTATGAACTTCGAAAGGAGGGTGAGGATGGCCGCCAGAAGGTTGATGCTGTGATGATGATCCTGAGAGCTGAAGGTATTGTAGAGGTTAAAAATAAGCATTATATTTTAATTTTCATGGAAACATTTGACTTAATCTGGTAAGAATTTTTAAATTTGACTGTATTGTAAAAACAGGTGATGAGCCAGTGGAAGCCAGAACTACTGTGAAGTACAACAGGAGGAAGAACGTCCTGACCACTGACATCCAGATTCCTGACTATGATGTGGAGGCTGGATTCAGGCTGGGTGTCGCTGACGGCAGCACTAAGAGCAAAGGAACTTATGCCATCACACTTGACCTCATCAACAAGAATGTCCCACAACTCTCTCTGCTTGGCCGTGCCAAGTAAGAAATAAATCATATCCTCAGGACATCAAATGAAAATGAAAAAATGAAAAACGTACCATGATTAAATTTGATATTTTCTTCTTCTAAGCCATAAGGCCATGAAGGAAGGAATGCTGCAAGTCCAGCTTCTTATCCCTTCAATCAAGGCTGATGCCACCCTCACAGCCAACATGAAGCGTGGCAATGAGATGGAATGTGAGCTTAAGAGTGACATTAAGTTCCTCGAGAGTACGTCAGAACAAAAACTCTCTCTTAAATATGGTAAGGTTTTTTTTTTTTTTTTTTTGTACAAATTTTTACACGTAAAAAGTGACTTGGTGCAGCAGAGCTTGACCTTTTTACTAATTTGGTTTGCACATTTTTACAGATGGAAGCAAACTCGAAGCTGGGTTTGAGTCAGACATGAATTCTGAGATAATTGATGCTCTTCCCAATTCTGACATGATCAAAAAGTATGGCAATGATGTTCTTGACACAAGAGTGATGGAGACTGACATGAAGATTCGTCAAATCCTCACCAAGTTTGTGGAGGTAAATAAAGTTGCATATAAAATGGGCAAAGAATAATTTCATTTTTAGAATATTCAAAAATATCAACATGATTTATTTACCTCCAGGCAGCAAACAACTACATGGAGGACAATACTATCCCTTACTTTGAGAGGTTTAGAATCCCTGACATGCCTGAGATATCTCTGCCAGAGAACCTTTTCCTGAACACGTAAGTTAAGCAAACAAAATTCAATAACTAAATAGATTAAAAAAAGAAGTAACATGTATAGAAAGCATGGTAAAAACATAGTAACATACTAAAAAGATAATTAATTGCCATTTGTTGTCACTTGGAACAGTAAAGCCAAAGCAGTCTACCACTTCAACAACGAGTACTTCACGATTGCTATTCCAGTCCCTCTTGGAGGAAAGTCAACAGAAGAACTCAACTTTCCTGCAGCCTTGACCACACCAAGCCTCTCAATACCCCGGCTTGGCCTAGACATTTCCTCAATGCAAATTCCAATCCCAGAATTTTTTGTACCTGAGAGAATTACTTTTTCAGTGCCCCTCTTTGGTAAAGCTGAAGTCTCAGCGATGATGAGGAGTAACATCTATGATTTGGACGTCTCATTTGCTGCTGGAAAAGATGTTGTGCAGACTCCGAGCCATTCTGCCAGTTATGATATCAAGGGAACATCTCCATTTGATGTCCTCTCATTCAAGATTAACGGTAATTTGTCCTCTTGCTCTTGAAATGCCACACATCCATGTGTAATTGTCTACCTCTATATATTGATTCCATTAATGATCTATTTGATTGTTTACTAATAGGCTCTGCAGTGTTTACCAATGAAGAATCCATCAGTGCCGAGTTGAAAACCATTTTGGCCCACAAGTTCATTGAAGCTAAACTTTACATCTTAGAGGAAACCCTCACAGACAAAGTTGGTGTCAAATCAAGAAGCAACATTGAAGCAAGGAGTACCTTAGGTCTCTATGTATTCATGGAGCACGTTGGAATGGTTGGCGTGAACACTGAGGAAATGTCTGGTGCTAGTAAACTGGAAACGATGGCAAGAGCTGGACCACTCCATGGCAACACTGTTTCAAGCCAATATTTTGTCATCTATCCAGTCAAACAAGAAGCCAAAATAGATTCTACTTTGAAAGTTGACTCAACATTTGTTCAGGCCCAAAACATCTTCTCAGCAGCCTTAAATAATGGAGAACTTTCTCTGACGTCAAACACAAATGTCTTTGAAGACACACTGGCCCATGTAGCTGAGCTCTCTTTCAAGGAACAAAAGGTTACCCTAAAATCTTCTGCCCTTGCCCTTGGCATGAAGATCCGCAATGAGGCTCAGGCCTCTGTTGGTGCAGGTGAAGTCTCTTTCAAGATAGAGACCAATGCTGACCAATCTGAAAACCTCATCTACTCTCTGCAAACCGGAACTCTTGATGTCAATGGTTTAGTTTTCAACAGTGATGGCAACATGAAGCTCCTAGAAAATGAGGCCACTCATGCAGTTGCTCTAACATTTAACAAGCACGGTTTGGATATAAGTGGAACAAATACAGTCAAGAGCCCCCTTATCCTGGAGAACAACTTCATGGCAGGACTTGATACCTCCAGAGCTTCTCTGTCCATTAACAACAAAGCTTCCCTGAATGACATGAAGTTTGATAATACAAACACTCTCACAGTAACTCCATCTAGCTTTGACTTCAACTCAAATGTTGACACCAGTGCCTTTGAGAATGTTTTATACACTCATGATATCACCATTGATTTAAAGCCATATGTTGCCTCCTCCAGTATGAATAACAAACTGAAAGTGCTTGGGGCAAATGCTATTAGTGAGGCTCGAATGAAGGCAGAGCTGCACAAGATAGATCTATCTGGTAGCATGGAAGCCATGTTTGATGAGCAGGAGATTAAGCACTCGTATGAAGTAAATTTTGCTTACTTGGCTGCCAACGCCAAGTGCGAAACAATTGGAAAACTGCTTGGAACTCACATGAGACAAAATACTGAGCTTGAAGTGACTGGTCTTGCTGCCACATTTTCAAATGATGCTCGCTTCAACTCACAGCCAATGCGCTTTGACCACAACGTGAAAGCTAGTATGATACCTTTTGACTTCAACCTTTCTACCGTCTTCAATGCAGATGGGGACCTCAAGCTTTATGGAACGTCAAGTGGTCAGATGTATGGCAAAACCCTCCTCAGGGCCCAGCCCCTGGCCTTTGCCTGCTTGCATGACTACAGAGCCTCATTGAGTCAAAAATTGGATAACGGATTGTCTTTGGAGACCACTATTGACAACAAGATAGATACTCTTTTGACTCCAGAAGTGCAGGACACTAACTTTAGACTCAAGTCCAAGCTGAATAACCATGCCTTCAATGAAAACATTAATATGTACAACAATGCAGACAGAATTGGAATGGAACTTTCAAGCACTGTCTTCACAAATGCATTTAACATGGACAACACCGAAATCCAGGAATTCACCATCTCTGGTTTCCTTAAATATGATAAGAATACCAACAGTCAACTGATTCAGATCCCTTTCATAGATGTGGCTGACTACCTCGAGAGTATCAAGGTAGTTTACGTGAGCATTCTAGAGGCATTCCAGAAATACATCAACAATGAGAAAATTGTTGATAAGCTTGAGGCTCTTCGTCAGAGTGTCATTGACTCTGTTAAAACACTGAACATTGAAGACAAAGCAATTCAACTGAAGGTATACCTTATAGATTTTACCAAAAACTATGCCATCTCAATGGAGGACCTGGAAGTATATCTTGCACAAGTAACCAAGTTTTCCAAGGAAAGGCTCACTGACCTAGCTTCTTCAATCCAAAGATTCTGTGTTATGGTGAAAGAATTGATGGTCAGCGGCATCCTTTCTGAAACTGTCATTCAGAGGATCCAACAAAAGCTGGTAGAATTTGATGACATTTTTGATATCAAGAGCATAGTTGTGACAGTATTAGATTCAATTACCAAATTTATTGAGAAGATTAATCTGGAAAAGCTGAAAGGCAGCAGTATAGCCTTCTTGCAAGACATTGATGCTAAGTATGAAATCAAGTCTACTCTTGAAATGGTTGTGAGAGATTTGAAGCAGTTTTTTGAAACCTTTGACTTGTCTCAGTGTGTTGCTAACATCAAGAGTTACATTTCCGTCATGGATTTTGAAGCCCAAATTATGGAAGTGATTGCTCGAGTACCCAATGAGATTTTTTCAGAAATAATAAGAGATGTTAAAGATATTGTCCAGGAATTACAAATCCTTGAAAAAGTAAATGCATTACATGGTAAACTAAGGGATGTTATGGTTGAGATGGAGATCGATAAAAAGATGATTGGCATCATGGAACAAATTGTGATGCTTGTCCAAAAATTACAGATTGAGAAAATGTTCGAAGCTGTGATTGAAAAGCTGTGGATAAGGGAGATCCCTAAAACATTCATGCAAGGATTAAAATATGGCACACAATACATAAAAAAACATAACATCATGTTTTTGATTAGGGATTGTGTTAGATCCTGCAACCAGATTCTTAAAGATATTGTGAAATCCTTGAAATCCTCTGGGCAGGACTTTGTCAAAGGTGCAAATATACTTATATCAATGTTAAACGAGTCCAGGATGAATGATATGATGCAGGAACTAGAAATTCCTCAGAAACTTGATGCCACAATAGATTTCATCAACTTTGTGTTATCTTCAATACATGGCTCTATGGACCAACTAAGAGAAATGAAATTTTCAGAAATGGCCAAAACAGTGAAAGACATCTTTGACCGTACAGTTCTGAGTCAGCTGAAGGAAATAACTGAATTCCTCAAACAGGAAATTAACGGAATTAATTTTGAAGCTGAGATAACTCCCTACCTACAACTTGTTAGCAAGTACTATGGTAAGGTCATCACCATCTTCAATGACATTTTGACCAATATGGTTGAGGTCATACAGAGTGTTTTTGCTGACCAAATTATTATCAGCGAGGTTAAACAAATGATGGAAGGAATCATCACTGGACTGAAGTTAGCTGAGCTGGACATACCATCCTTTACACTTCCATGTACTGATCTTGTCATTCCCTCAATGAAGATACGCATGGATAACCTTCATGAGATCAAAATGCCTACACAGCTGGAGATCCCTCAGTTCACTGTCATGGGATTGTACACTATACAAGCCAATACCATCTCCTTTGGGGAAATCAAGCAAAGGATCATTGAACTAATTGATTACATTGTAAATCTTGAGAACAAGATGCTCAGTTTGGATGATATTTTCGGGGATCTTTCGATGAACTTCCCTCCTATCATGCCTCTGGTCACCATTCCCAAAATCAACCTTGCTGAGATCTCCTTCCCTCTTATCCCAGTGATGAATTTAGACAAGCTAGTTCATACTCTCCAGATACCTGACCACAAGCTGCCAACCATCCCTAGTGATCTCATGATTCCATGCTTTGGCAAAGTCTATGGTGAGATTCAATTCAACACTCCTATCTACACAATTAAGACTACTGCTCAGCTGGAAAACTCTACTAGTAATGCATTGAACCCTCAGTTCAGTGGATTTGTAAATTCTGTGAGCAAGTCTCCCAAGTTTGAAATTCTCAACTTTAACATTGACTCTACAGCTCATATGGCATTCCCCAAGAGAAGCCGTGCTGTTTTTGCAGAGACTTTCAAGTTTGCCACTCTTGTTTTTGGAGTTGACCATCAGGGATCCGCAAATTTCTATGGCCGATCAGGTCAGGCCCAGGCACAGGCTCAGACTACAATGAAAGTTATGACTACACCATACACTGCCAATTTTATGAACAAAGCTTCTATTTCAATGGATCCTTGGATAACTTTCTCTATGGAAACAAAGTATGATCACATGATGAAGATACCAAGCATTGATTTCACAAGTGACATTGTTGTAAACCAGCAGGGAAATGTTGAACAGGAAGGTTTTGCAATCAAAGTAAAGAATGTTGGCACCATCAAGGACAGCGGTGATGACATCTACAAGACCAATATGGTGATGAATATGGATCCTAGGGTTGTTAAGCTGACATTCTCAGCTGACACCATCACAACAATGTTAAAGATGAAACAGCAAATGACTGCTGAATCTGTTTTCTTTCAACACTTAAGATTTAATCTCCGTAATGAGGCAGAGGGACCAGCCGTAAAGAATAGTCTTTTTGTGGCATCTGGACAGTGCACCCTTAATGACCTGAGAATGGAGTTTAAGGCTAACCATGATGCAGAGTTATATGGGTTATTCGATGGAGTCTTTTCAAACGCAATCACTTTTCTGATCCGTCCCATTGAGTTTGTCTTCGACTTCCAGAACAAGGGCAATGCAAAAGTTGATCTCTCTCAGCCTATCCCTTTTGCTAAGATTGAACTTCAGAATGATTACTCTGCAATATTCAACTCTGACAGCCAGCAAATGAACACGATGGCTCTGGCCCGCATCAACCAGTACAAAGTCTTGTACAACTTTACTGTTGAAAATAATGAAAAGGAGGCTGCGATATTTGCTGTAGTAGATAGTGCCATTGACCTAGGCTTCTTGAATAATCCCATCTCCATCCCTGAGTTTGGTCTTCTCAGCATGCCAGCCATTACAAATCTGAATTTGTTTGAGCAAAGCGGATTGAAAGACATCCTGACTACCACTGAGCAGAATATCAATCTGGATGCCAAGATTGTTTACAAAAAGAACCAGGACACGCCAATATACTCTATTACGGACCGGATCAGGATACCATCTCCGGGTAACATCCTTTCAGAGGTGTCTGTGAAGTCTGCCATCATGAATTTGAATGTTATTAGTAGCCTGTACACTGGTGATGACTTGGTGATTCGCATTGGAGCAACAAGCACCTCTGTATTTGAGTGCTTGAAGGCAAAACTTGACGCCACATCAAGCATGACCATTGTCAGAGGAATCAAGTTGGACAACACCCTGTCTCTGGAGAATCCACACATTACTGCCACCCATGTCAGCTCCATTGACATGAATCCTGAGACTTTTGCAACTACAATTTCTGTTTCCACAAATGGAAGAATTAACATCCCAATTCTCAACCTAATAGTGACCCAAAAGCTAGTCGCAGACAATAAGATTATTTCTACTTTCCTGGTTAAGGGTGATTTTGATGTGCCCAGAATCAAGGCTTCTGGAAATGTAGAGGCAGACCACAGCCTGACAGTTGAAGGATCATCTATGCAGGTCTCCATTAGATCAACCACCAAAGCAAACATATATGGCAGAGTGCTTGAGCAATATGTCATTTTGGGAGTACTGGACAATGATGCCAATGTGGACATAAATGAAGAAGGTCTGCGCTCCTCATCTAAAGTGATTGCTGACTACAAACTTAATCATGGCTCCACCAAAGTCATTGGCATGGATGTGAATGAAAGTGTAACAATTGAAGCCTCCTTGCGCCGTGTACTTGCAGTGCTGAACTTTACTAGCAACAATGAGGTTAATGTGCTTGCCTTCAACTCCAATGGAAAACATGTTGCCCAGGCAACCATTAGTCTTGCACCAACGTCATCCGAGGCTGATATTGAAATCAACCTATCTCAACCAAGCTCCTTTGGAGATCTCACCTTCTCAGAGAAGATTACTATTCACATGACTGGCACCAAGCAGGTGGTTTCGTATTCAGCCAAGCTTGTGACCCCAGTGTACACCTCAACACTGGAATCAGAAGTACAGGGTGATGCTCCTGTCTTCAAAGTTACATTGAAGTCTCTTGCTACTTCTCCCATTGTCTTCCTGGAGTATGACATGGAAGGTGAGATACTGAATTTTCACAAACCCTTTACTCATAAAGTGATATAATGCATACACCATATCATTTTACTGTGTAAGTAATTATTTAAATATTATTCCCCTTTAGCTTCATCCACAACCAACTTTGCAAATGAAGCTGTGATGATGACTAATAAAGCTGTCCTGACCCACACTGACCTTACCATGCATGTCAGCCACGACATTAAACAAGCCCTCAGGTATGTGTAATTTTACAGTTGTATGTAAAATGTCATATTTCAGTCAATTCAATTATTAATTTACCCCTTTGTTATTTTTTTCAGGAGAAATCAGCAAGTAGATACAAGGTAAGTGTTCAAGTTGAGGTTTCTTTTCAAAGCTAATTTAAATGTGAGAGTTATTAGTCAGATGTACATGTGGTTTTCTTTGTGTTTATTAGTATTTCTCGCCAAAGCCTGAATGTGGACGTCTTCAGCTCTACTTTCACTGATGCGAATTTCCGCTACGCTGCTGGCAGAGATGGAATCAGTGCCTCCATGTCAACACCTTCCACTGGATTTTTGGGTCTTCAGGTCAATACCAGGCTCCCCTCTCAAATGAGTGCAAGACTGTACATTCGCTACGCTGTGAGTATTAAAGCAGTATTCTATTTGTTATTATATTTCTAATATATTTATGTATATTTGAGTATGTTACACATATTGTTTTGTCATGTTACTGCCTAAATTTAAGATAAATTCTGACAGTTGAGGACCAGGAGAAAGGGACAGGTCATTGGAGTTGATGTACATATACCCAACAATGAACCTTTGAACTATGTGAAATCTATATAAAAAGAATGAATTACTTTTTTCTTTCCCCCTTTCAACAGTCTACCCCTGAAAATGACGTTGACATAGTGGTCATCAAGACTTCTCCCAAGGGTGATGATAAGATGAGCCTGCAAGTTGCATACAATATGGATGTGCCAACAGACATGCTCTTTGGACTCAAGGAAAGGCTTAACTCAATCACATCTGCATTCACTATGTTTGCTGAAAAGTACCAGATCACAATGTATGCAGAGAAGCTGATGAACACAGTAAATACCTTTGTTGGAGAGACCTATAAGTCTGCAATTAACTACGACATGGAAATGAGCCAGTTGTCCACCTTCTTTAGCAATATCATTGCGCTGTACCAGAACACTGTCCAGGTGTCCCTGGAAGCAGCAGTCAAGGTGCTGAGAGAGACCAAGTTCAAATTACCTGGCTCAGATGAAATGACCACACTGCCTGAGGTCCTCAAGACACTGACCAGCAGCATTGCTGCAATGCTAGAGAGCTTCATGCAGATTATCAATAGCGAAGTGGAGGTCTACCTCAACTCTCTAGCTGAGATCATGAGAGATATCAAATTCCAATATGATGATAGTAATGTCGTCACTGGACCCCAAATCATTAATGTGGTACAGCTCAATTTGAAGAGCATCACAGATATAGTTGTGGACTTTGTCAAAAATATTGAGAGCCTTGATATGATGCTCGAGAAGATCAGTGAGACCACACAGGCGATTGTCATCAAATCTCAGGAGTTTGTTGATTCCATCAATTCCGATTATTTGGATGCTGTGCTTTACATGGTGAATACCCTCTATCGTAATGTTGTTGCTGCCATGAATGATATATCCTACGGCATGACATTTATAAACATGGATAGTTTCAACAGTACCCTTGAGTACCTGGTGGAGATGATGATCGATGTGACGAATAAGTTCCAACAGACTGTTTCATATATTTTGCAACAGGCTTCTGAGGAGACCAAAGCTTATATGAAAGTCAGTGATAGAAGGTTTGAGTTAGACATTCCTTTCCCGTTCACACAGTAAAACACCCTCACTGAGATGTTTTTATAAAACACTACCATCCATTTTTCTTCATAACTCACTTTAAGCTTGAAAAAGATATCAATAAAGACCATGTACTTTATACATTATTTGAAAGTCTTGCTTTTTTTTTCAATGGTAAATGGAATGTTCAATGGAATTATTTAAAAGGCATCCACACACGCATAATATAATGTACATGCATAACCTGTATGTTCGTAATGATTTCAGAAGGCCTCTGGCTGGATAGATTCCAGCCAGATTCCAGTATGTTGAATAGTAACAGGTACTAATGCCTGGTATAAAACATACTCCCACCTATCGAGGCTATGTGAGATTTGTTTATTAACAAAAGACATTGGGAAGAAAAGACGTGTGACACCAAGGGAGCCATCTCAAATCAAATAAAACTTTATTCATTGAGCATTTTTGGTGCAAAACCACAATACAAAGTGCTTAACAAATTAAACAACACAACAGAAGTAATACATTTGTTGAAATGATTCCATTCCAAATCACTGGAGACACAGTCATGCACTCTGTTCTCAGTCATGGGAAGTTTAAAACGAAATCAGCGATGGCTCATTGTACTGCCAATCTATTGGATGGAAAGTTATATCTCGAAATAATGTCAAATTTTTACTTTAAAGCGAGTCTTCTCTGCAACAAACCTATACAAGGCCCTTCCCCTCCCTGTAATTGCTGCGGCACTTTCTCCATAGAAAAACAATTGCGTTGGTTGCACACAGTGTCTGACCACATCTCAAGTGGACACGCCTTTACAGAGATACGAGAGGGAGGATGAAACATGCAAAATTACACATGAAATGGGAACCATCACGCTGGCTATTTTCTACTATAAGAAGACTACGTCATACGTGTGTTGTGAATCTTTATCGACACCATCAACTCCATTTCAGCAAAAGCATTACATAAAAGTTAGACCATTTACATCATTGGTTGGGGATTTGTTTTTGGTCCATTGGCCTGATTTGTAAAAAAAAAAAAAAATTGCATTCATTTTCCAACTTCAGATTTTAGTTTTGAAGAAACAGTTGATTTTGCAGACACAGCATGAAGTTGATGCGGTACTCTCTTATACAAGAAAAATGCTGAATGTGATGGCATTAAGTGATTGGGAAAAGGCTAAACTGTATATTACGGTGGCCGACAAGGGCCAAACGCACTGCAACGGCCTAAAGCGTCTCAGTTAAGGAAAACAGCTTCAAGTACAGAAACGATTCAAATGAACAAACTAAAACACAAGTCTAAACGAGGTACAAAAAGAAAAATGTGGTGCAAATGAAAAAACGTGCTGTAAAAAACAAAGACAAATGCATTATCATCAAACGCGCTGCAAATAGTGAAACGATGCAAAGCACAAAACGATTCCAACCAAGAAACGGTCTTCAAAAGCAAAACGCTTCATAACCGGCCACTACAAACGGAGATGCTTCAAACCTGCAGGGGGCGCACGGGATGGAGAGAGACAGAACAGATGACTGAACGGTGTTTCAACAGACAGCGGTAATGTGACTTTTAGTTGATTATATTTATGTTATGCATATATCACTGTACAACGCTGCACATTACGTGACGTTTTTTTTTTTAATTATAGTTTACATCAGACGATGCAAGACGATGCCACGGTGATCCAGGCTTCCTGGCTGTAATCCTCCTTGGCCACAGTCAACTCGGGCAGCTTAACCCCACGATGGTGGAGAGGGTTAGGCTTGGCCTCAGTAGGCTGGGGGACGATCCTTGCATAGGTGGAAGTAGCTGGGGAAGCCAACTCAGGCAGTCTAACTTCACGATGGTGGTGAGGGTTATATGCCGGTGGCATGGCCTCAGTAGGGGGGCGGGGGGGGATGCTCACAATGGTCTCTGTGACGTAGGGCTCCCTGTCTCCATCCATTTTAAGGGATGCAGGTGCCAGGGGAGTCCGCAAGGATAGCATTCTTTTTCATTCTCGCTGTTTGATTCTCTGAGTGTCTGCAATAAAACATATGGATGGAGTCAACAATGGAGTCTTTACCACATATACATTATGGATTTGAGTCATATACCTTTAAGATTTGCCAATTACTTATGTCCTTAATCTTGCAGTATTAGTTTCTCAATCAAGGAATAAAGTGTTATAGTAATTACATATTACACCCATAGGGACGCAGTAGAGGACAATATGTCTGTCATGTGACATGTGAATGAAACAGCATTAAGATCGTTGCCATCACAGCGCCTATTACTTTACAACAGGGGTCTGTCTCAAACTCGACTAATCTGGGGGCCCCTGCAGGTAGGATCTGGGTGAGGCTGGGCCACATCGAGTATTCAGCAAAAAAGGGTTTTAAAAATTCAAAAAAAGTACAACTGATCCAAATTGCTCAATCTTTATTAACAACAATTAAAAACATGAATGGTTCTAAGAACATAGGCTTCTCTTACTTCCTCCTACTCCTTGTTGCCAGAGACCTGGCAGCGCTTCCTCCTACACAGCTGAACAACATTTGGCTTGAGGGAGGAAGCAACTGAGACCATCAGTATGGCTTAAAGATGCTCATCAGTAAGATTGGCCCTGAACTTTGACTTATTAGTTCATGGTGGAGAGAGCTTTTCTCACAGATAGGTGCTCCCAAAAAGGCACATGGTCCACTTGAACATCCTGGAAATCTCAGGGAAGGTGGAGGGCAATGCTCTCATAAATTGTCGAAGCTTGTCCGTTTTTCCGTTCACCTCCCTGAACTTAGCTTTGAGTTCAGAATTGCACTGCAGATCAATTAGAGGAATCAGCAAAAATGTGAAAAGTGGCTCTGTGTGTCTTGAAGTCTGCGAACCTGTGATCAAATTATTCCTGCAGCTTTGACATGGCATCAATATACTTTCTACTGAATGGTGTACCCGAATCTGTGAGTACCTTGCATGCTGGGAAATGGCAGAGGTTTGTCTGATAAAGCTGGGCTTTCCATGACACAAGTTTTGTGGACAATGCCCCTGGCCTTGTAACTTCTTGTTCAGTACATTCAGCTCCTGTGTGATGTCACTAAGAAAAGCTAATGAGCCATTTGGGATCACTTAGTACAGGAACAACCACCCCATCCTTCTCCATGAAGGTTTTGACTTCTGCTCTCAACTCGTAAAACCTCTTCAAGATGTTTCCCCTGCTGTGCCAACTAACTCGGTGAAGTAGATAACATGCTGACTCTATTTCCTCTAAAAAGGCGCGGAACTCCCGGTGCTTCAAGCCCCTGGATCTGATATGGTTGATGCATTTCACAACGTCAGACATCACATTGTCAAATTTCAAGCATTTGCTGCAAAGGGCCTGCTGATGGATAATGCAGTGCAGAGCAGTGGCCTCTTTCACATCCTCCTTTGAACACGTGCCACAAATCCATTTCTCCTCCCTGTCATTGATGGCGCTCCGTCAGTTGTTACTCCAGCTAAATTCTTCCATAGTAACCCGGCATCCACAATGGCATCACACAGCTGGCGGAATATCTCCTGAGTAGTGGTCTGGCCATGCATTGGAATCACTGTGAGCAACTCCACCATCACTTCAAAATTGTCATCAACACCGTGGACATATATTGCAAAGTGCGCAGTGTCAGTAACATCTGTGCTCTCATCAAGAGTGACTGAGTATGCATGGAAATGTTTAGCTTTCTCACACAGTTGATCATAAATGACTAGACTTGCAACCTGTAACATGCACTTTTTGACCGTGCACTTTTTGAACATGCACTTTTAGCCATTCAAAGACTCGCTGTCTTTGAATGGCTTTCCTGCTTTAGCAATCATCTCACTCACCATGTAGCTAGCTTCGACTGCTGCATCACTCTCTTTGTTTGCTTTCTTGAAAAAATCTTGTTGCCTCAGAAGACATGTTTTAAGTTTGGCGACCTGGGCCTTTTTCTCATCTCCCTGGTATTTTGCATACTCCTCAGCATGTCCAGTTAAATAATAACGTCTGATGTTCTACTCCTTGTGCACCGCAACAGAGAAAAATACAGAGAAAAATACACTAATAACGTATCATAAGACTTTGCTAGTAGGGAGGTTTAGAAACCAACGTAATAAATGATGCTGCACTTCACCAATGTTGCTAATTTGCGTTGCTTGGCAATGACTCTACACACATGCATATGAGAAAAATGTGCGGACCTCACTAACACTAAACTCTGCTGTCAAGTAGGGGCCCGCAAAAGATTGTCACGCCGGCCACAATTGGCCTGCGGGCCAGGAGTTTGAGACCCCTGCTTTACAACATAACATGTATCAGAAGTGGATACAAACTTGGAAGAAGTGATGGTTGCACACAGAAAACCAATAATTGACCTCCATGAGTACAATGCATAAAGAACCGTGTAAATTCCTAAACGTTATTAGCAAGTAACAGTGACTTAGCTGATAGCTAGTAACAGTGACTTAGCTGACAGTTGTAAAATTGCGGCACAGCGACGCGAAAACGCCGCTACGTTATTTCGTTCCTTTTGGTGAGGTTTTACAACGGCACGCAGTTCCCGATCAATAAAGTTTAATTGAATTGAAAAACAAAGCTGTCGCCTCTAGCGTCACACACGCAATCAAAAACGCGCCCCAAAGATGACTAAACAGGTCAGTGCACAGCATGATGGCGGGCAAGTAGGGGGAAGATCAGTTTCTACTCTTGGAAATACTCAAATTTTTTTCAACTCGAGAGCAAAGGGGAAAACAACATTTCGGTAAGATGTAAACTGTGCCCCGGGTCAAAAATTCTCTGTACGGCGAAAAACAGCAACAGCAATCTGCTGAAGCACATCGAGAAGCGGCATACACACACACACACACACACACACACACACACACACACACGCACAAACACACTCCCACACACACACACACCGAGGAGGCGGAGCGAGGACGCGGCGGAGGCGTCTCTGCGTCTCGCACGGCGGCGGCTCAGCGACGCTCAGCCGGCCGACGTCGACGTCAGAATATTGTTTTCAGTTATTTATATCAGAATGTCTGTATTTGCTTTTAAGCCACTTTAATTTTTGGCAGTTTGTTTTTGAATACCAAATAAGAAAAATAGCCTTGTTTAGCCAGTTTATAGCCTATGGCCTGACTGAAATAAATAGACATTGAAAAAATACTTTGGTGTTTGTGTTGGTGAACAACAGATCATATTGCTTGGATGATTAGATTCAGTGATGTGGATGCAAATGAATTGAGACGGTTGTATTATTTTGTATTATTCAGCATCAGTACAGAACTGAAATGACGGCTAGAGGGGAACTCAATCAATCAACCATTAGAGCATTGGAAGAACGTTCTACAGTAACTAGAAAGTTACTTTCTCAGTAACGCATTACTTTTTGGTTTAAGTAACTGAGTTACTAACTGAGTTACTTTTTTACAAAGTAACTAGTAACTGTAACTAGTTACTATTTTTCAGTAACTAGCACAACACTGGGTGTTAGTTATTACTACTTCTAACGGTGTTACCACTGTTACTTGTCAAACGATTAATTGTTAAGACTTGAGTTACAATTACGGACATAATTGTGAATAGCTTTTAGAAGTTAGGCGATGTTCAGAAATGTAACTATTAAATTGATGAATTGTTGAATGAATTGTTTTCGAGCGGTTGCTAGTACTCATTCATATGAGCGGAGCAAGGTGAGAAAGGCTTGTCAGGCCTGAGGGACGCAACACGGCGAGAAAAGCGTTTTCTAACTTACAATTTAGCTGAATAATACCTTTTACATTTTTACATTTTAATAATTGATGACATGTTATCCTTTCCATTGACGCATTAATAATTACATTGACAAAAACCACCAAAGTTCATGACTTACCTCTCTACATGGTGTTCAATGCAAATGAGAAGCTTTAAACGTTAGAAGCTTCATTTATTGCATTCCACCCGTTATTGGACGCATTATGACATCATGTAAATGAGTGCGCCCGCGTGCATGCACATACAAGTTATCACAAATGGTTTTCAATTACAAATGACCATTACCTAAATTACCAAAAACAATATTTCCTGTGTTTATATGAAGTTAGTAAAATGCTGTTTAATATTAACACCTGAGCCTCAAAATGTCTGACTTTTTTTTTTGTGCTTATTTTGACTATAAAAAGGAAATGTCAGAAAATGTCCTGTGAGTAAGTGCTTTTGTCCATTGTTCCAGATTACTTGGTACTTTCAATATCTCTCGTGACTGCTTGTTATTATGTCATAACACTGTAATAACATAATAGTTTAAATGAAGGAAAAACACCAAAACGGAATTTGATTTTAGAGTTTTAGTAAAGAAAAAACACTGAAACTGTACATGAATAACGCATTTTCTATCTTACATGTGAAATTTGAAAAGTATAAAACTATTTACAATAAAATGTGTGAACTTACAATAAACTTGTAGAGCATAACAGGCCATAAAAATACAAAACAATATACAAGCGTTTTTTTCCCCACACAGGGCAATTGCTCCTCTCTGGCTGCAGACTCAAAGATCTTGGTGGTGCTGCCAGTAGCAGATCCTCTCTGGCTGCAGACACAGGCCCACATCACATTCCTCTTTTTACAGACCTTGCAGCGTCGTCGCCCCATGCTGGCTCTGTCAGATTTTGTGTGGCCGCTGCTTGTGGGGACAGGCAGATGTTGGTTACCTCGAGTCTTCTGTGGGCCATTTTTCATGTCAACTCCAAGGAGGTGCACAGTAAGCTCCTCCTGGAATCGCTGATGTGTCATAGGCTTCTCTTGCAAGCTGGCACAGCGAGTCTTGTGGATCACGAACGAGTTGGTCACGGCAATGTCATGCAGATGTTGGAAGACAGTGGTGGGCCATCTCCTTGTTTTCCGGTGGACAGAGTTTGTGCCAATCATCTGGTCTGACGTGTCTACTCCCTCCATGGACTTGTTGTACTCCGTTGCTGAGGTGGGTCTGGGGACAGAGATCTTCTGTTGTGGCCCATCACCTGTCATTGACCAGCGCTATGTCCCCACTGTAGACCGGGTGGATGGTGGAGCACAGGGAGACTTCTCTCACATCCATCGACTTCACAAACAGAAGATCTCTGTCCTTGATCCACCGGATGCTGCCTTGTGGTGATTTCTTTGTGAGTGCATTTTCTTGGGTGGTGGGGACACCAACTCTTCCCTGCCTGTATAAGAAGAAGATTACTTTGTCATTTAATAGTACTTGTATACACTGAATTTATTCTCTGCATTTGACCCATACACATCACTAGGAGCAGTGAGCAGCCATTGCACATTACCTGTAGGTCCCACAAGCTCTGAATCCCTGCTGCCTCAGGTGTCGGAAGAGGAGGGGACTGGTGTAAAAATTGCACACGCATGCACACACTTGCACACAAACACATGTTCACACGCGCACACGGAAACACACACACACCAGCATGCTTTACTATCTGCACGTCATTTTATCATGTTCTACATGTGTTGCACCTTGGATGTAGTTTAGGATTCTGTAGTTTATTATAGTTTTCCGTGCTAACTTACTTTCTCGGTCTTACAGGATTAGTGAAAAAGAGAAAACTACTTTAATCTGAAACAAAAACAGACCTACAGTTATGACATGATGTGAAGTACCTAAACTAATAAAAATCCCTTAACAATGAACAAAAAATAAATTTGAAAGCAGTTCTAAATATTTGTTGATGTTAAAAGATGTCAAAACAGCAACAAAAAAACAACAACTATATCTGACTGTAGCCTTTTATCAAATATATACTGTACAGTAAGACAAGTGTGTGCGTTTTTTATTTTCTCTCCCCCTTGATTGTTGTAGTCTTCATATTTCTGCTGTGAAATGGCTTTAGAAAGAAAAGCTAAACAGTAAATGTACTACATTTGAGTCTTTCCTCTGTCCCTTTAACATGATTGGAGCTGACCCTGGGACATCTGCACCTCAGGGAGGTGCAGATATAAATCCAATTTATATGTGTGTGTGTGTGTGTGTGTGTGTGTGTGTGTGTGTGTGTGTGTGTGTGTGTGTGTGTGTGCGTGCGTGTGTGTGTGTGTGTGTGTGTGTGTTTATGTGTGTGTGTGTGTGTGGAGGGGGGGGAGGGGGGGGGCTACCAGCTTACAGTATACCAGACACGAGACTGCTGTTATGCCCTTATGTAACCACAAACGGCAGCATGGTGGCAGGTGCATGTTTATCTATACACTGTATACTGTGGTAGAACACCGCCTCCCCTCAGGTTCAGGGTGGGGGTAAAGATAGGTGGGGGTAAAGATAAGTGGTGCTATTGTTGGTGGTGCTGGGGAGATGGGCTATGACTTGCAGATACCTCAGGCTCTGCCGCCCCACCTCGTCACTAATCTAACACTGGTGGGTGTTCGGTGTGGCCTCTCCGGAAGTCAACCACAATCTCCTTGGTTTTGCAGACATTCAGCAGGAGTTTTGCAGCACCACTTGGTCAAAAGGTTGACCTCCTCCCTGTAATGGGTCTTGTTGTTCTTGGTGATGAGACCCTCCAGAGTTGTATCACCCACAAACTTCACCATGTGCTTGGAGCTGTAGGTTGGCGTGCAGTCGTGAGTCAGCAGGGTGAAGAGCAGGGGACTGAGTACACAGCCTTGGGGGGGGGGGGGGGCTGTGCCAGTGTGATGCTGCTCGAGGTGTTTTTGCCGACTTGTACTGCTTGTGGCCTCTCACTGAGGAAGTCCAGTATCCAGTTGCAAAGGGAAGTGTTGAGCCCCAGCTGGTCCAGTTTACAGATGAGTTGTTGTGGGACTATGGTATTGAAAGCTGAACTCTGTAATTTCCCAGCTTGGGATCAATAAAGTATTTCTATTCTATTCTAAAGTCTAAGTCTAAGTCTTCTCATCTATGTGTGTGTGTGTGTGTGTGTGTGTGTGTGTGTGTGTGTGTGTGTGTGTGTGTGTGTGTTTGTGTACATGTGTGCGTGCGTGTGTGTGTGTGTGTGTGTGTGTGTGTGTTTTCTGTAAGCTGTGCCCCCGTGAACCGTGTGAAAAGGGCGGTCACTGGGGTCAGCGGTACTTGTGCTGTGAATGCCTCTCGTGACTGCTTGTTATTATCATTAGTATTATCAAAGTGTACATTATTGCTAACATGATACAACAAAAGCAGGACCTGACTATTGTTATATGAAAGAAACAGATTTATTTCTCTGTTACTTATTGCTACGGTGGTTTGTGTGTGTGACAGCTCAGCAGCGCCAGACACATGAGTGGTGGCAGATCATAGTGTCAGCCCAAACTCCCTCTCTCTCTCAGACCAACACAGTGAGACCTGATCTCCTACATGGAGGACCTCTACCTAACCCAGTCCCCACACGTAGCATATAGAGGCAGGGCTGTGTCAAGAAGGGGGCTTGGGGTGGCCCATTACACCACATTACCCATCTAAACAATCATTATAATTCTAACAATAATTACATCAATAACACCAAAAGCAATAAATTATGTAGTGATATCCAAGTTAAGCAAAACGATATCATAGTATTCCCTAGCCCAACTGAAATAACAGAATTCTTATTTTTATTTGTAGGCACTGTGAGTGAATATAACAAAATAAACAGAGTGAAGTAATGGAGACCTTTATTGTGAGGTTTTGCTAGAATGTATCTGTGTGTGTTAGTGTTAGTTTATCTCTGTTATTCTAATATGTCGTACATGTGTTCATCTTGAGTAGTCTTATTTGTTCTATTTATAAAGCAAGTTTATAATTTGTTTACCAGGTCAGTTCTATCAATACAACAACAGACTCTAATTGGAGGCCTATTACTCAAACCAAGAACCATGCCATCATTATTTTAAAGTGTTCAGGCAACAAACTAGCAATAAAAGTGTAATGGAACCATCAAGTATATGTTCCTCAACAGAACAGGCTTTAAGCTGACAATCAGTCTGCTCCACAATTATATAGGAAAAATGGAAATGTGCAAATGGATATAATGGACTCTTTCTAGATGCAATAAAATCTGAATTCATGTGTTTGGTATTTTTCTGTTCATTTTGTTCAAAAGAAACAAAACAATATTCCGATTAAAATTATTCAGATTTCCATAAATTTCTGTATATGTAATTTACATTACATATACATTTAGCAGGCGCTTACAAGCGACTTACAATAAGTACATTTGCCAGAAGAAGGTGAAACACTTCATTGCTGTTAATACAGTAAGCCATCAGAACAAGTTTCAAGCATTCCAACATCTCTGGCCTATGATAAGTGCAAAATACAAAGAACAACTTTAAAGTGCTAAGTGCTAATAAAGTGCTTTTATTTAATTTAATTATTTATTTATTTTTGAGGGGGGGTAGAGGATTGATGTTATGCAGGGTTCAGGTGAACTCTGAACAAGTGAGTCTTGAGTCTCTTCCTGAAGATGGAGAGTGACTCTGCAGTCCTGACATTGGTAAGTAGCTCATTCCACCAAAACGGAGAAGAGTTGTGATTTTGCTATCCGACCTTTTCCTCCTTTCCCCCTTTTAGTGAGGGATTCGCCCACAAATAAGGTTGAGGGGCTTAATTATAGGTACATTTCAAGTCCCTTCCAGTCATGTCCTATGCCACTGCCTCATCTCAGTCATCTACCAGGTTACCCACCCTCTCATCCATCCATCTGGTAGTGACCACGAGGCGTTGCTCTTCTCAAGCATCTTCCAGATTTCCTGCTGGAGTCAAGAGAACTCTTCACGTTGACAGCTGTCAGAGGACAGCATGGCGGACATACCTGTGGAGTCTCGAAACGAGTCACAGCAGCAACTGTGTTTCTGGTGGTGAGTCATTACTCAACATTCATTTTGAAAAGGTGAGATTATGAAGGATTCAAAACAGCACATTGTTTTTCTTTCTTAAGGTTGCTGGAAATATGGCTGGGTAACACTTCACAATAAGGGTACAGTAATTAGCCATTCATTGACATTAGTTAATGTAGTAAGTTACCAATAAAATATTACATACAGCTTCTTTAATAGCCTAGAAGAGGCACTGTAATTAAGACAATGTCCATGAAGCTTGTAAATGTCCCTTTCTCAGCATATTAGGGCTGTTATTGCCCAACAAAGGCAAAGCACTTTAGCGGAAATATGATATGATTACTTTTTCCACAAATATCGCAAACCTGATCAAAGACCTGCACACTTCCCTGATAACTAACCTCTTGTGTTGAGGTAATTGTTCCTGCTACACATAACATTTTTGTTGGTGATACCCTGTCTGAAAATGGGATCAAGGATTGAAGAGAAACTATGTTGTCTCAAAACTGAAATCAAAATATACAGACAGGTGATGATGTATCTGATACTATCTTATATCCAGAAGGATATGGACATCCCTAACAAGGCTATTGAAGTCATGAGTTCATCCACTAGTGTTTGGTTTAATATACACCCTCTGGTGCAACCTAGACACATCATCAGTGATGTGACCTGAGGTCATAGGGTGTTTCGGGTCTCTCAACATCAGACACCATCGCCCAGGCGACCCAGCCGGGGGTGATCAGACCCCGGCTTGTGTTATGGAAGATATTAACCAAGTTAAAACTAGTACAATCATTGGGTTTTCCATGTAAAGCATTAACTAACTGTGGAAGGAAACAGATGCCCACTCATAAATACCTCCCTGGGTTCAACTCAAGGGACAACCCCTGGTTCACCCCATGTTATCTCTAAGGTGCCTGCTTAGTGGTGGTCAGAACAGGCATGGGGAGGATGGGCACCGGCAATAAAGGAAGGAAGGACCATTTGTGTATGGTATAGGATGTTTAAGGTGATGACATCATGCTTGGAAAACAGGACAAAAAGGGGCACACGGGGGATGTGCGGCAGTCACTTTGCAAACCGACTCAGGCTTTGTGTTGCTTCGCTGCAAGCGATAATAAAGTCTTGATCATTCAAACTGCGGCCTCCCAGAACCCTCTTACTTTTGTTAAGATATGTGCTTTAGCCACCACAGTGTCTAGGTAGCTTGTGTGGCCCACGGATCACCCCTCCTGATCCACAGCCATCTTGATGCCTTCTCAGCAGCATCAGTGATGTTCTTGATGGCTTTCTTGCTGTGCAGTCCCCTTATTCCCAACAACTTGAGGGCCCTGCAGAGTGACTGGCCTGCGAACCCTCGGCATCCAACCTCAATGGGGCTGCACCGAGTCTTCCATCCATTGCGCCGGCATTCGCCTGCCAGCTCCTCATACTTGGCCCTCTTCCTCTCAAATGCCTCCTCCATCCGGTCTTCCCAGGGCACAGTCAACTCCAGCAGTATCACCTGCCTTGTTGATTCTGACATAAGAACCAAGTCCGGCGTAAGTGTGGTCACTGCGATGGTCTCTGGTCTATTTAAGCTGTTTCCCCAGGTCCACCTTCAGCTGCCAGTCCCTAGCTGTGGTCAGGAGCCCCCCTGTTTGGCGTATGATTTGTGCTTCTCGAAAAAAAGGGTAATTATTTATGAACGCTAGGTGGCAGTATTCACCACCTATTATCTAGCATTGCGGGACAGACATCCAACTTTGAGACAATAACAGGTAGGTCTAATGCAATTAATCATACGTTTGGATATATTTTTTTGCCACTATTCCATGTTTGCCTTAATTGTCAATACTTTACTATATATTGGTTTATATGTTATACCTATACGTGTTTGTTGATAGTAGATCCTTGTTTTGTTTTCTTCATCAGCAATATACACATGTACTTCTTTCCGAGGCTAGCCCAATGAACCACTTTGAAAATATACGGTTGGCTGGCATCAATACAATGACTTTAGCACTGAAACATAGTGAAAACAATACACAAATTGATGTCTTTCAGTACAGGGCTCTACATAGATGCACTGGACAAATTGTATTTCTTTTTTTATGTATTTACATGGAAATAAATGCAATGAATATTAATAAAAATAAAAATAAAACCTTATTCAATTTCTTTGTTTATTTTATAATGATTGATGATGGAAATTGATGATTTTTGTCATATTTTTGAAGGGTTGTTCATGTAATCGAGTGACTTACTGTGTATTGACCTATGATGCAACAAGGTGGTTCCCCAGTATTGATTTGCAAGCTCACATTTCAATTCAACAATAGTGCATCAATATTTTGTAAACACAGTAGATTTGTAATACAGGGAGTTCTTGTTGATGTTCTATTTCTAATGATATTATCTTTATGTAATCCACTCATATTCATATTTAGAATTATCTATTCTAATTCGAATTCTATTCAAATTCTATTTGTACTTTTATATTATATATTTTGTTGTTTTGTCTGATCTGTGTTACATTAAACAAGCAAGTTCTTTACCTGTGTTGGTGGTGTTCTGTGTCTCTTGTATGTACGCTCTGTGAACATGTATTTCCTCTGTGAGGACAATAAAGAAGCCGCTAGAATCAGAATCTGAAAATCCATAGCAAGGACACAGTGCTTTGGGGTACACAGGGCAACAAAACACCAGTGACTTGTCAAGATGCTAAAGAGCAGCGGCCCAGACACATTGGCAACTGATTGGTTAGTTATCAGACGTCATATGTCATGACAAAGTGATGCTGGAGCTCCTTTTGATAACCAGAACTTGAGCTGTGTAAGAGTTTTAAACGTTTTGGATGAAGTAATTATTTTTTATAACAAAAACAACAACAACAACAACAACAACAACAACAACAACAACAACAACAACAACAACAATAATAATAATAATAACCACAATCAAGATATAATTTTTTTTTTGTGTGCTTATTGTTATAATACTTTTGTGTTCGTACAAATTGTACAGTACTGCCATGCTTATATTGTGTACATTGTACAGTACAATTTACTACCAGATAGACAAACCCCACAAGCATTTTCTTCTGGTTATCATGATGTTCAGACCGGGTTGCTCTCTTGTGTAACATGTTCTCTGCCTGATAACTTCCCAGGCTAGATTTTTGCATTGACCGAGTGTATGACCTCACGTTGATGCACAGGTTTCTTGCAGACTTCTATCATTAGGTAAAAGGTTAGCGGCTATGGCTGAATTATTGACATGGCTGATTAGTAATATTTTACTTTTAATTATTTTTACTCTGCCAGGCCAATCTTAATATAGTACTGTTTTGAATACTAAAACATCAAAAATGTGGATCTGTTTTTATTTGTTTTCATTCACTTCTCATGTTGTTAATTCATCAATTGATCTTTGCTTTGTGTAACAATGTTTGATGTAAATGAAACATGTCCTTACTGACCGTCCGTTGAACGTTGAAATTATTGAAAATTCAACTGTTTGTTGAGTTGTTGTCTTTCGGGCCAAGGGTTCAAAGGGTAGTTTATTCATCACGTTATGACACGAAACACATTTCTAGATGTGTTTCCAAGATTTTCTTAGTGATTGCTATGGGAATATCTTAAATAATTCTAATCCCACATTTACAAATCTATTTCAGCGTTGACGAACGCTCCAGTGTTGAATATTTCTCAATCTGGAATAATTACCTATTGGCTTTGAAACTGTTAATACGATGCAATCAGCCTCATCACCCTGAGTGCTGACAGATAAGTCTTTGTGAAATGATTTTACCTTTGGCCTGCCACAAGGACGGCTTAGACTTTGGAACCGGAGCAGTTGCAGCAACTCCTGGTGATCGCATACAGTAAGGTGGGATAACTATAAAAGCCACGAAGACAAAGCACAGAATAGTCTTTACTGAAGGAACAGGACTCCAATACCCTTAAGGTTCTCACTAAGAGTTCCTTTTAAGCCCATCATGGGGGGTACTAAGATATGCCTTTTGCTCCTGCTTGGAACCTACACACTAGCCCGTAAGTAGGCCTACATGAACGCTTGAAGAGATTTGAGATCATTTTAACTTGAATATGTATTGCTTTATTTAATTTGGAATGGTATTTGAAATTATTTAATGACAGAAAACTGTACTCATCCAGGGCTTTTAGACTTTTAGATTTTTACCTTTAATTCACATGACAACAATTTTTCTTAGATGACTTCCAAGGGTGGTTTAGAGAAGGACACTTTAGAGAAGGAAACTACTCCCTCTTTATGATTTGTTAAGTATAATATGACGCATATTTCTGATATGGGATTTTAAATAGTGTTTTAAGTGTATTGAAGGTATGTTTGGATGTGATTCGTGGTTTCCTGCGTTCCAAATTTGCGAGCATTCTTTTTTTCTCTCCACATTTTACAGAGCAGGATGCAGGACATCTTGATGGATCAGCTTCATGTTTTTGTAAGTTTTTACAAAGTTATCAGCAACATAAGGAATACAACTTAAGCTATTACCGCAGTATATTGTGTTGTGTTCATTTTAGATGTAAGATCAGGGATTGAAAAGATGAAACAGTTTCTATTTCCTGAAGTCGAACCCTTTATGATGACCTCACCATCATTATCAGATCCTTTTTATCCCTGAGTCAATGCTTATAATTGTTGTTTTGCAATTTGAAGCTGTACCATAGTCCGTTCTTAGTGGCATAGGGTTGTAAATATTTCCAACCTAATCTCATCAAACCGATCCACCTTTTAATTAAAAAAAATATATACTTCCAACTTTTTTAGTGGCCAAAAGATTCAAGAACTTCAAGAGGTTTGCGTACGACTACGAAGCGGAAACACTTAACGGCGTCACGGGTGCCTCTCCTCTCCTGAACGGCCCCAAAGTCTCCTGCAAGGTAGGCCCCAAACTCCTGCCACTTTCATGCCGACGCAAACCACTCACCCTCAAAGTTTGGAGAAAGAGAGTACGCCTACATGCCTCCACACATCTGTTGCACAGGTTGAGCTCGAGGTGCCCCAAACATGTAGCTTCATCCTGCGTACCAAAGAGTGCACTCTGACCGAGGTCACCGGTGTCCCTGAGCCCGGTACCCCGATGTTCGGTCCCTCTGCTGGTTCTGAGGCTTTCAAAGCCGCAATGGCAAAGTATGTGAAATCCTTTGTGTATTACATATTGGTGATTCAGATATTGATTTGAAGATATTCCTACATTAATGAATGCATTTATTCACAACATACATTATGAAAATGAACAACAACATCTTTTTTTTTTTTTTTTTTAAAGCAAAGGTAATGCAGATTCAGTATCATGATCTTTTTTTCTGTTTTCCCAGGAATGCCCTGATGTTCAGGGTTGACAATGAGAACGAAGTCTCCCTGTACCCTGAGGAGGGAGAACCCATCAGCATTGTGAACGCAAAGAGGGGAATCATCTCTGCCCTGATGGTGCCTGCCATGGAGGACAACAAGAGCCGAGCAATGGTAGGATTTCTGTGTGTGTGTGTGTGTGTGGATGTGTCTGGGTCTTCAATACATTATACTGAATTCAGTTCGGGGAGCGTGATCTGTTGCTTGTCAGGCCCAGATAAACAACTTGCGCAACAGCAAGATAAGCTGCCCCAATCGCAGGTGGTAAATACCATCCTGTGACAACATGTCCTCACAAAGGCAGTCCACAGATGCAAAGTCAAAGTCCACGATATGTTTATCTCTATAATGACATCCACTGTGCTGTCATAACAAACCCTATTCTAATCTAATCTTCAATAGGGCATATGATCCCATTTAACGTGGATCATCGTTTCACTGAAATCATTTTTTACGAAAGAAACTAATGTTGCTAATACCAATGTTATTATTAGTTATTATTAATAGTATAGTTGTACTATATTTTCATGACTACTACTACTACTTTACTTCTACTACTATGACTAATAATACTAATAATTGATTCTAATAACAATAATAATATAAAAACAAAAACAAAAGGGACCTCGTCCTGTTTCACAGGCTCGGTCCCTAATGATAAAACCAAGAGAAGAGCTATTGATTCATTTCATCTGTCTTCCATGTTCTCACAACAAGCACTGCCTGTTATTGTCCCCAGAGCACCGTGCATGGAGAATGTGCCACTGACTTCACCGTCAGCTCAGGAGAAGCCGCTGATGTCACAGTCAGCCGGGACCTGTCCAAATGCAAGACCTACTATCCCCAAAGAGAGCACACCAGTCCTCTGGCCCTGATCTCTGGCATGGTGAGGATGCTATATATATATATATATATACTGGAAATGGTATATATGGTATAATGTATATATAATGTCTTAAATTTTCTAAATGTATTTTTACATGAACCTGTTATGACTATAGTTTGTTTTAAAGTTTATGTCAAGTCAAGCCCATTTTTCTTGCGGAATTTTGTCATAAACTAAATTCTGACAAATGTATTTTTTTCTGACAAACGTACTTATTGTAAGTCGCTTTGGACAAAAACGTCTGCTAAATGCCCTAAGTGTAAATATAAATGTAAATGTCAACATCATGTCAGAGATAATCTATGGGCTAAAGAACAGCTAAAACATCCCACAACAGTGGAATGTTGTGTGCATTATTCATTTGATATTATATGTTGCTTTAATGCATTAAACTAATGCGCTCTTTCAGAGTGTCATGCATGCAGTACAGTCATTTTTCCCACAATCTATCTAAACATTGAACGTCTTCTTCCAATCTTTAGCACTATCCTTTGAGCAAGTTGATTGGCAGCACTCAGAACTGCACCTACAAGTTTGATAGCAACAAAAAACACATGGTGTCCGCAGACTGCACTGAGAAACATCTCTTCCTGCCTTTCTCCAGCCAGTAAGTTTTAGAACAACAATACAGCTATGCTCTACTATGGCATATATATATATATATATATATATATATATATATATATATATATATATATATATATATATATATATAATGGTTCATTTGCTGAAATATCATACTCCTATTACTATCACCAGGAATGAGTATGGAATGTCCACTACGGTGAGACAGACCTTGACCCTGAAGGAAAGCAACAAGATCAATGACAGAGTCTTCAACTACAGTGAGTTGAAAGGCTTTAGAGAGCACATTGTACCAAAGGCCACGCAATGCTGAAATGTACCCGTGGCTGTTTTCTTACCTCTGTTATATCCCCGCTCTCTGAAGACTCAGACAACCTCCAGCCACTGTTCATGGACACCACAGAGGACAAGGCGCTCGTTCAGACCAAGGATGCCCTACTTGCCAGCCTGAGGGAACTGAGCACTCTTGCCCAGGGGACGGAAGGCCAGCGGCGTGCCGGCCTCTTCCATAAGCTGGTCACCGAGCTGCGGGGCCTGAACGCCGAGGTCCTCACCACCACCACGCCCGAGATGATGGACGTGTCCAGCAGTCTGACCTGGCAGGCCCTGGCCCAGTGCGGTACACCCGAATGCACCAGCGCCATCCTGACCATTCTTAGGACCTTCGAGCCCGAGGCCATTGAGGTGGACGCCGTGGTCTACGCGATGGGCCTTCTGCCCAGCCCCTCTGCCCTGCTCGTCAAGGACATGCTTCTGATGGCTCAGTACAAGCAGAGCAAACCCATCATGTTTGCCCTCAGTAACGTTGTCAGGAGGTAAGTGAACAAAACACAAAGAAACCAACACCAATAACTCCCGAGTGAACCCAAATTGTGGCTTGTTCATTTTTGTTCATTATCATATCATTTCCATGTCATTTCCAGACATTTCGAGACTGACTATAAAGTCACCCCTGAGATCACTGCTGTGGCCAAGTTCATCACTTCCATTTTGGGCTCAGACTGCCCTGGTGAAAAAGAACTCACTTACTTGACACTGAGGGTAGGTTGCCATTTTATTTTCTTAAACCCTCTCATTCAATGAAATGTGTTGTAAAACGGTTCAGTTTCATTTTGATATGAATGTTTGTTAATTTGTTTAATTTCCTCACTCACTTCATAGGTTGTTGGTAACATGGGAGAAGCCATGGAAGCCGCAGAGCCAGCTATTAAAAGCACCCTGCTCAAGTGCATGAGACAGCCAGCCACCACCTTGTCCGTTCAACTGGCCGCCATCCAGGCTTTCAGACGCATGGAACTCACTGATGAGGTAACTAACACTCAAGGGTTGTCATCCCTATATGTCTTGCCAAGGTTACACACACACACACACACACACACTAGTCCTTGTGCCTCTCCAGTCACTGGGAGACACTGGTGGATCAACTCTGTGCTGTTGTGTTGCTCTGCAGGTGCGTGCCAACCTCCAGAGGGTCAGCACATATGCCAAGGGTGCGGTGCAGAAGCGTCTGGCCGCCTACCTGACACTGATGAGGGATCCCAAGACCAGCGACCTGGAGATGGTGAAGAAGCTGCTCAAGCAGGAACAGAACAAGCAGGTCAAGGCCTTCGTGACCTCTCACATCTACAACATTGTGTCGTCTACGGATCGCCGCTCCCAGACGTAAGGATGCATACATGTGCAGAAATATATACAGAATATATACAGAAACAAATATCATACATCGCTGCAGGATGTTTTAGTTGGATAAATGTTTTATTCAGATTTCGTTTTTGTTCCACTTCCCAGTGCTTCAGAGCAGTGTAGGACAGACATGGCATGCACTATTATGGCAAACATAATAGTGCAGGTGTAGCTATTGTTTCATCATTATTATTGTTTTTGCAAAGTTAACCTTTTTGATAATTTTGCCCCCTTAGGCTTGCCAAGAAGATCATGGACATCCTGCAGAACACTGATGTCCCTACTCATACCGACTATACCACTTTGTCCCGCAACTACAAACTGGGAATGGCAGTTAAACACCTGCAGGCCGACACTAAGGGCAACATCATCTTTGACCCCAGCAGCCAGCTGCCTAGGGAGGTCATGCTGGAAACGACAATGAGGGTCTTTGGTTACACCATGGATATGTGGGAGGTATGGACAGCAACACTAATATGCTTGGGCAATGTGAGAAAATGTCCGAAAACAATGCATGATATTTACATTACCTTCCAAATTTGTCATTGTGTCACTTGCTTGTAGTTCGGCATGGACGGAAAGGGCTTTGAACCATCTATCGAGGCCCTGTTTGGAAAGAATGGATTCTTCCCAGACACCATTTCCAAGACGCTCTACTGGGCAGTAGACAAAATGCCATTCACCACTCTGAAAGATAGTGGAAAGAAGGTATTATTTTTGGGGAATTACGCTTTTATGGATATCAATGTTTTATCAATTTGTAATGTACTTTTGTGTTAATATCTCAATTACCATTTTGTCCTTGATAGGTACCCGAGAACCTAGTGAAAGAAGTTGTTGCTAACTTCAACAAGCTGGTGAAGGAACTTCAGGCCCAGGAATCTCCAGAGGCCATGGCCTACCTCAGGATCATGGGCACCGAGCTTGGTTACATCAAGGCCAGTGAGCTGAGGGGCATTGCTGAATATGCAGCCATGTACGCCGGGATCTTCATGAAAATCATTCCCCAAGAGGTAATTACTTGTATTCTTCTTATTTCATGTTCTACCTGTTATGTCGGGCGCGTCTCTTTGGTGTAACAAACATGTTTTTTTTTTTCTTTCCTGTTACATCAGACAATGAAAAAGCTGATCACCAACACAGACAACGAGTTCTTTGCTCACTACATCTTCATGGACAACAAATTCGGCATGGCGACAGGAGCTGGCTTCCCCCTGAAGGTTGCCATGGCTGGAATATTTGCTCCGGGAGCAAAGGGAGGGCTTAGCATGACACCAAATATGGTAGGTGTTCTTCTGGTTTTCTGCCACATCCTTGCAGAGGCACAGACGTAGTCTTGCAACACCAATGATTATTGTTTGCATTTGTTTTGTACAACAGGAAGCGTCCTTCAGGCCCTCTATGGGTATTGAGTTTGTGACCAAGATGGGAGTTCATATTCCTGAGTTTGTAGACACCGATGTTGCGATGCACACTAACATATACCACGAGAGCGCCCTGAATGCCAGGGTCACCATTGACAACAACCAAATCAGGCTCTCCATCCCCGCCCCACAAGGCTCTACCCAGCTCTTCAGCGTCAGGTACCAAAACCACACAAACAAAAATCCTCTTGATTCCCCACCTGTAACACATTATGTTACCTTGTCATGTGAGAATGGAACAGATGAGTTAGAACCCCTGTTTTCCTCTTCTCTCTTTAAAATAGCAATAATGTGCTGCTTGTGAACAATGGCCACGTGGAAGTGATCCAAGGCAAGGATGAGGGCAGGACAAACATTGTGACGTGCAGACCCTTCTTCTCTGGAGTGAAGTACTGCGCCACAGCCCATTACTACACCGCCAGCGATACCGCTGCTCCTTACTTCCCCCTCAATGGGGAGACCAAGTACGTTAATCTGATTTTTGGTCATTTAGACCGTTCTACTGTTAGATTGTTACTGTTATGGATGGGTCTGTGGAAGCTAAGCCTTTGCCACCCACAGGTTTGCTGTGGACATCCAACCTACCGGGGATGTGACTGAGTACACTGCCACCATTGCCTACAAACTCCTCAGTGAGGGCAAAGGGCGCCAGGTTGATTCTTTGAAAATGACCCTCAAAGCAGAAGGTATGAATGCATTGTTTTGACATTTAGCATAAATACTTAGCTCTTGTACTGTATTCTATGTGTGCCTAGTTTTCACAGTTATAAATTTGAACAAACATTAAATATTTTGCTTCCCTTTGTGACTTTAGGCTCTGCATCAACTGAGGCCTCAGTCAGTATGAAATACAACAGGAACAGGAACGTCTTCACCACCAATGTTCAAATCCCTGATTATGATGTGGAGACCGGCATCAGAGTTGGCATGGTGGACAGCAGTTCAAAGGGCAAATCTCTTACCTTTGACATCACCAACAAGAACATCCCACAGTTGTCTGTGATCACCCGTGCCAAGTGAGTCAATAAGTCACCCTCAATTAAACGCTAGATAGTTTATCTAAAACCATTTGATGATGTTGTTTAACAGTTCTAGAGAAATGTTAAGCCTACTCTTTGTTGAAATGCATTCAGTTCAGGAAAATAGTTTAACCATATGGGGGGTTTGTGCATATTACAGACTTCAGGACCAGACGGATGGGATGCTGCAGATGCAGCTGATGGTACCCTCCATGAAGACTGACGCTTCCATCACAGCCACTCTGAAGAACTCCGAGGACCTTGTCCTGGAGATCAAGAGCGATGTCAAGCTCCTAGAGACCAACTCTGTCCAGGCAGTGGTCTTCAAATATGGTATAGTAATATATATATATATATATAGTAAACTTGATAGAGTAAACTTCTGGGGACTGACACATCCAAAGTCTCTTGTTGTTGTGGATAATGGGTAATTTTTATATATTTTTTTGTTTAATTTTAGGTAAGGATGAGGCAGAGGTTACCCTAATGTCCAACATGAATTCTGACATCACGATGCTCAAGCCTTATACTCAAGGCCTCCAGGACTGGATGGAGCTTCTTATGAATGAAATGATGGATAAGCAGGTGGTCAAGACTGACATGAAATTACGTCACATCTACACAAAGGCTCTTGAGGTAAGAAATAAACATTTTGTATTTCATAATATTTAATTTTTTTCTCATAATATTTTTCTTAAGGAATTGTCAAGAAAATAGTTATGCTATATAATTATAATAATAATAAATGCATAGTAAAACTAAACTAAACCAAAAAAATCTCCAGGCTGGCAATATCTGGATGGACAAGATCGCCTCCGATGTTCCTCATGTCTACACTCTGAAGAACCAAATGGCAGAGCTGGAAATGCCTACCATGCCAGAAAACCTGTTCATGAATCTGTAAGTTGTGATATATAAATAAATACGGTTTGAAATTTACACACAATATTATTAACATAACAATTGCCAACACATTATGTTGTTGTCTTTTTTTTACCAGTGAAAGCAAGTTGAGATACCAGTTCAACAAGGACCGTGTAACCCTGACAGTTGCAGTGCCTCTCGGTGGAAAGACGTCCCAGGAGTTCAGGATACCTTCCATGCTCACCACGCCGCACGTTTCAATGCCTCAGATGGGTCTTAATCTTTCTCCCATGAACATCAGGATCCCAACATTCACCATCCCCTCAGAGTATGACCTCACCTTGCCTCTCATGGGAATGGTGGAAGTGTCTGGAAAGGTCAAGGTCAACTATTATAACTTGGAGGGAATGATCTCTGCTGGGAACAACACCTTAGAGTCACCTAGCTATATGGCTAAGTTCAACGTGATGGCTGACAGTCCCATGGAACTGCTCTCATTCACATCTGAGGGTAAGATGATCTCGTTTGATATATTGACAAATGTACTAGCAAATAAAGTTGAGTTATTAGGTCTAAAAAATATATATTTGTACTGATGTTGTTCTGTTTTGATTCATAGGAGCTGCAGAAATTAGTGACACACCACAAGATGCAATCAAGGTTACCCTGGATGGCTCTCTGAGTCACAAACTCATCAAGACAAGTTTCGGGGTCTCTGAAAAAATTGCCATCACAGACAAAGTGTTGTCTACTAGCAACTACAACTGGAAGGCCTCTAGCCCCCTGGGTCTGCAAACATCTGTTGACATCACCTCCCAGTGCTCTCTAGCCTCAAATGTGCTTACTGGAGATGCTAACATGGATGGAAGTCTGATTGTCGGATCCATGTCAGCCAGCACCAGCTATTCCCAAACTTTTTCTGCTGAACCTTTGAAGAAAGAAGCAAAAACTGAAGCCACACTGAGGGTGAATTCGGCATTCCTGGAGGTTTTCAACAAAGCCACAGCCACCTTGGCTAATGAGCAACTCCTGATTGAATCCAACACCAACGTAAATATTGACCCACTGAAACACACCACTAAGTTTATCTTTGATTACAAAGATGCCAAGCTTACAGTCCAGTCTAACTCTGCCACCATGGCTAACAAGAGAATTATTCGTAACGAGGTAGATTTCACTGCCTCTAGAGCAGGGGCCACTCTCAGGTTAGAAAATCAGGCTGAGGATACAGTGAACAATGTCTACTCTCTGCTCTCTGGTTCAATTAACCCTTCCAGTATTGAGATCAACACTGATGCCTCTCTAAACATCTTTGCAAGCCGTGCCTCTCACAAGGCAACTATGAGCCTAAACATGAATGGCCTAATCACCAGCTGTACCACAACCGCACAGAGCAGCCCGTTGACCTTTGAAAATGTTTTTACTGGTGGAGTTGACACTTCAGGAGCCACCATGGCCATCACCACAAAGGGGACTGTGAAGGAGAACACAGTGGAAATTAATGTTGATGCAAAGGCTGGCAGCTCAGAGGTCTATCTCAACAGCATATTCAAGGGCAATGTCTTTGATGCCAACACTAGGAATAGGTTGAACCTCAGAGTGAATAAGGATGGCTGCTCCTTCACCAACAACATGGTGGGATCGCTTGGTGAAATGAAGACTGACAGCACCCAATCCCTGGCTCTGACACTGAGATCTCTGGCTTTAAGCTCCAAGACGGAAAACACCCTCAATACCAGAAACTACTACAAGCATGACATCACGGTTGACGTTGAGAGTTTTACCACTTCAGTCAATGTAAAAAATGATCTGAGGATTCAGGAAGCCAACATTTTGAATGAGGCCAAGTTCACAGCGAAGCCCTACACATTGGAGCTGACTAGCACAACAACAGGATCATTGTCTGAAGAAAATCTCAGGCATACTTATGAATTAAAATTTGTTGACATGATCCTTTCTGCAAAGTGCAACACAAATGGTAAACTCCTAGGTTCTCAAATGACACATACTAGTGAAATGGAGATTGCTGATTGGACCATGAAGTTCAACAACATAGCTAACCTAAATAGCCAATCTCTTCGTCTTGACAGCTCTGTTAAAACCATTGCTGAACCATTCACCCTGTCTATTGATGCTATTCTGAATTCAAATGGAGAAATCCAACTGTATGGACAACAAAGTGGTAACCTCTACAGCAAATTCCTTCTGAAGGCAAAGCCCCTCTCAGTGATTAATTCATTTGAGTACAGGGCCTCAACCACTCACGAGCTACAAAATGGAGCCAGCTTCAAGACTAACATGAACAACAAGTTCAACAGTGTGATGTCCCTTAAAGAGCAGAGTGTCACCATGAGCATTGCATCTAAAATGAACAACCATGAACTTCATCATGAATTAACTGCATTCAACGAAGCTGAAAAGATGGGAATGGCAATGAAGGGAGCTCTCGCAACAACCTTTTTCAATGGAGCCAGTGAGAACCATGACTACTCCATCTCTGGCTCTGTGAATTATGACAAGAGCAGCCATACCAACTTCATTCAGATTCCATTTTTAGAGCATCTGCCTGAAACTATTGAAGAATTGAAGAATCTAGTTGTGAGGCTGGTCGACGAAAGCATGGACATTCTGAGGAATATCGATGCCTCCTATGAAATCACTGCCAAGATTCGTGGAAAGGTGGAAGAGCTTAAAGATGCCATTGATACAATTAATCCCCAGATGTTTATCCAAGATCTAAAAGACTTTGTTCAATCAATGGAAACATACATGTACAACATGATGGCCAAGATCCCAACTGAGGAACTTAACAACATGCTGAAATCAATCAAGGCTAATATAATGGAATGGATCAAGAAAAACAAAATTGACAACAAGATTAATCTTATTTATGCAAAGATGGAAGAGTTCCTGTCCAACTATGAGATTGAAAAGATAATTGAGAAAATCATGGATGAGGCTATTGTAATTATGAAACGGTTCAGGATCAGGGAAAGGATTCACTCTTCATTGGCTGCTCTTAAAGCGATTGATGTCCAGCCTATGTTCAACAAAATCATGGCACCAGTGAAGGAGTTGATAAATAACATGTATACCTTTGACTACAAGCAAATGGTTGATGATTTCAGCATGTATTGTATCAGAATGATTGAGAAGATCAAGTCTTTTGATTATGAAACATTCACCATGGAACTGAAAGACAAAGTCTCTGACATGACCAGGATCCCTTGCTTTGGAAAACTCTCTGGAGAGTTCAAAATTGTCTCACCTAACTACCACCTCCAGAGCACTGCTGATCTGGCGAACACCACCACTACATCAGCCACTCCAGAGTTCACAATGAACCTCAACTCACAGGCCACATCCACTTTTAACCTTCTTGGTTACACTCTGGATGCTAGCGTTCATTTGGCCATGCCCGAGAGGAGCCGTCTGTCTTTCTCTGAAAACCTCAAGGCAGTACACACAGCATTTACGATTGACCACCAGGGGTCAATGAGCCTCTATGGCCTGTCAGCTCAGGCTTCTGCTAAGACTGTTGCCAAGGCTACAACTGAGCCTTACGACGCAGTGCTTGTCAGTGACACAAAGTTGTCCATTGACAGCCAAATGTCTGCCACTCTGGACACTACATACAAACATGGAGTCAACATGCCGCTCCTCGGCCTTCTCAGTGAAGCTAATGCTCAACAGAAGATGGATGCAAAACTTAATGATGGAATTCTTACTGTCAATGTTAACAACATAGGCCAGGGAACGTATGCTCTTCCAGGATACTCAGATGATGTAGCACACAAGAGTGACATGAATGCTGTGATGGACATCTACACTGCCAGGGTGATTTACAAAGATGAAACAAAGAGTGACCTCTTCAAGTTGATGGACAATTTTGATGCTGATATCCGCTTTACTCGCTATATCATCGTTGAGGGCAAGGTTGAGACAGAGAGTCCTTTCTTGAAGAACAGTAAAGCTGTGATGAAATTCCAGGCTAAGGCTGAAGACCTGAAAATTACTTTGGATGCTTCTCATAATGGTGAGCTGGTCGGGCCAGTAGCTGGAACTCTTGCAAACTCTGTCCTGGCTGAGGTCGCCCCATATGAGCTGACATTTGACACCAAGAACAAGGCCAATGTCAAGGTTACCCTACCCTTGAAACTCATCGGAAAGACAGACTTCCAGAATGATGTTGCAATCACTGTAAAATCGGATGTGCAGCAGGCCAGCTGGACAGGTCTTGCCAGGTTCAATCAATTCAAATACTCACATTACTTTACAATGGACAACGGTGAGAGGGAAATTCAGGTCTTTGCACGGGTCAATGGAGATGCCAATCTTGATGTTCTTAAACAGCCTATCACGATTCCTGAAATAAATGTTCCATACTTTGGTCTGACTAACCCCAAACTGGTAGACTACTCTCTGTGGGAAGACACTGGACTGAGCATGCTCCTGGCCACTACTAAACAAACCATTGATGTGGAGGCCAAGCTGAAGTGCACAAAAGCCATTGATGCCATCATCATTCATCTTGACATGAGGCCAATCATGGATATCATCAATGCCAATGCTGAAGACAAAGCTGTTGCCGCCCTTGCTAGAATGGAGAGGGACATCATCATCCCGGTGCTGAGTGATGTGACATACGATTTCTCCCTGAAGTCAGCATTGATCACACTTGAAATGGATGCCATTTTCATGAACAAGGGCGATATTACCATGAAGCTTATTGCCTCCTCAATCTCCACGTTGGGATCTCCACTGAATGGACAGATAGAGGGAACTAGCACATTGAACCGAGACAATGGAATCAGACTGGATTCTTTGTTTTCTCTAAAACACACAATGATGGAGGTAACCCATGACAGCACCATCGGCTTCAGCAAAGGAGGTGTTGATGCTTCCCTGAAGAACTCAGCAAAGGTCGATCTACCAGTGTTAAACATTGACATCAACCAGGAGATATCTGAAAAGGAGGGAATCATCATCTCTATGTCCAGCCCATCAGCTGGACTTGTTGGATTCCATTTGCAGAGTAAGGTTCCACGAGAAGTGACCGGGAGAGTCTATGGTCATTACCCGGTAAGTAATATTTCATCCCATAACTAATTAATGAGATGTGTTTGTTTTTTTTTAACTGATGTTTTACATGCTTATCCTGACATTAATGTGATATTGTATTGACATGTTCATACTTTTTTCAGTCTGCACCCTCCGATGATGTTGAAATCCTGGCCATGAAGATGTCTGTAATGCATTGGGAAAAGCTGAGTGTTCAGACGACATGGAACACGGAGATGCCCTATGAAATGATTCTGACTTTGAAAAAAGCTGTGCCTACAACCTTTCCTATCCAGGAAACTGTCTCTGTTCAAATTGGTAAGACCTACAATACAATCACCAAGTTTGCTACAAATCTTAAAGGTCCCATTGAAGAAGTTAAGAAACAAGGTACAGTAATGTTAAAGAGGGCTTCTGACAACTTCAGAGCAATGGATATTTCTCAAATGTCCACCAGGGTCTCAGATAGCACTATGTTGATTCTCAGAGAATATCAAAAGAGCATCAGAGTTATCCTTGATGCAGCTATCAAATTCCTTAGAGAGACCAAGTTCCAATTGCCAGGATATGCAGAGAAAATGTCTGGCCTTGAAGTCTACCGTAAAATGTCAACCTTTGTTGCCCAAGTAGCCGAAGACACAATTGAAAATGTTCCACAATTATTTGCTTCAAAATTTATGGCAGTCCATGAATATTTCAGAGGGATTGAATTTAGTTTCCCTGGCTCTAGCCGCATCATCAAAGGAAAGGAAATCCTCGATGACTTAGTAATTGCAATGAGGAGAATCAGGGGTCAAGTAGTTGCTATCATTAAGAAATTGGGGGATATTCAACTTGAAGAAATTCTTAGGAGGCTGTCAATGATAATTAATGTTTCCGTTGAGAAAGCTGAGGAATTCTTTAATTCCCTTGACACTCAAAATCTACAAAGGCTGTCTACTTGGGCTACAAATGTGCATGCTGATGTCATGAACTCCAATGCCTTCGCTGATTTCACCAAGCATATTGTTGAGGCCAGAAGAATTGTTATGGACTATTTCAATATTATCAAAACCAGGTGTCAGGATGTTTTAGCTGACATGTCTGTTGAACAGCTTCAGGCTGACATCCAGTCCTGGATTGACATCATGGTAAAACGATTGAATGCTTTCCACAACAATGTTATTCAGTATCTCAAAATGAATACAAAAACATTTGAGCAGTATGTGAGGGTAAGTGACAGACAGATGGATATTGACATTCCATTGCCAATGTTTGCTTAAAAACAACTAACTTGCCAACATAGATGCAGAGCTTTACTCAATAGCATGTCCGGCGTTTTGTCTTTGTATGTTTAAGAAGTAAGACATGACAATTCATCTTAAATTATTATGTAACAATATATAAAAAGGTTTTTCAACTACACACAAGTATTATCCATCATGCCCATAACACTGTCCTTGTTAAAATTATTAATTGTTTTTTTTGTTTCAGTGTAATGTGTGACATTGTTGATGCTTGAATTGTGTAAATTCTCTGGTACACATTCATCAATAAAGAAACTGTACTGCACATGATGTAATGGTGTATTATTTACAATGGGCCACAATATTAGGCACAACATCAACCTGACACAACAACATGATAATATCGGTTTTAAGGTAATCATTATTTAGTGCTGTTTTCACTCAGTGGTCGTAGTAAAACAGAGGTTGTAATTCCAGGTGGTGATATGCAGTATTAGTTTTGTACTGGTCTAAGAGTCAATCATGTCATGCTCAGACATTTAAAATAAATTAGTGTTGGAGAGACTACCATGAATTCAAAGGCTGATTCAAATACTGTGTAGTCTGATACTATGAAGTCTGCCACTGGAAATTGGCCACCTTTATTAATTAGTCATAATGTCAGATGTCCTCTTTAGTCTGCATGTTTACTTAGAAAAAAAAGCTGGACAGAGTTTTTCTGAAGGGAGGTTGGACTTGAAAACAGATATGAAAACGATTAATCACAATTCCTCCTGAGACCCAGCCCATTGACTTATGTCCTCTATACTTGAACATTTTGTTCACCTGCACCTCCTTTTACTGTTTTGAACTATCTATCTATTTCTATCACTCTGTTGTTTGGATTGCTAATGGTACAAAGCCTTCTTCATGCACCTTTTGCTTCTTCTCTGTTGTTTTCTTCATCCTTTTTTCCATAGGCCATGATATAGCCCTACACGTCCCAGGTTCACATTTTAAACACGTTCAAATGTAGCTCTTATGCAGTCCTCAGCCTACTACTTTCCATGTGTTGTTAGAAGCTTATCCGTTCAGACTACTGCAGATCTACTTCAAGATTAGCATTTTAAGTATTTTAAGCAGAATATTGCTCAATCACATACATGTACCATTTACATCTGCAAATGTGCTAACAACAGTACACTTGGACCACCGTTAGTTTATAAACAGTGCATTTGGATTTTTATTTAAAAACAAGCAGAAATCCAAAGGAATATTGGCATCACCATATTTCTGCCTCTGTGCTGACATGCATTTTTCCTTAATACTGGCTTTTTATGTCACCGTGTCAGAATAATTTAAATTCCCAGAGGAATAAATGTTAACTGCAAAGCCATAGTAGAAAGTTGTATATGAAATGTCTCATTGTGCAAGTGAAGCATTGGATATAAAACTGACCTCAGGCCATTCACACCGTGTCATGTTATTTCTTCAATTCAGAAAATACATCTTTCACAAAAACGTTGTCACTCATATATTTAGAACAGAGTAGTCCCCCATAAAAGGATCATTTGACTTTAAAATGCTCTAAGCAACACATGTTAGGCATTCATTCAGCATGTGTTTATCGAGTGTGTGAGCAATAATAGTTGAACAGATGCCATCTGAATAGTCCACACTGCGGCCTTTGCCATAACATGTCCCCACTTCGTCTTGACGACGCGCATCGCCACAGCCCCATTTGTAAAAAGCAGCTTTTCGTCAAATGTTCCTTCACAGCAAAAGGCAGCAGTTCACACAGCTACCCGATTGTCTTGGTCTTTTTTGTAAAGATGCCTTCGTTGCGGTCTCAAATACTTCCCATATCCCATCCTTGGTTTTAGCAGAACACTCCAAATAGTCATACGCCCCGATGCGCGTAGCCATAGCACGTCCATCGTCCGTTTTCACGGGTTCTTGTTTTAATCTTGACAGTTCATATTTGACGTTCTCGTCGTTGCGCAAATCTTTTTTGTTGGCGACCAAAATGATCGGCACGTTGGGACAGAAGTGTTTGACTTCTGGGACCCACTTTTCCGGAATGTTTTCCAGTGAGTCTGGACTGTCTACCGAAAAACACATGAGAATGACATCAGTGTCCGGGTAGGACAATGGACGCAGGCGATCGTAGTCCTCTTGGCCAGCAGTATCCCACAGCGCTAACTGGACTTGCTTGGAATCCACTTCAATGTCAGCTACATACGTCTCAAACACAGTGGGGACATACACCTCCGGGAACTCGTCCTTGCTGAACACAATCAGTAGGCATGTTTTTCCACACGCGCCGTCTCCGACCACGACGAGTTTCTTTCGTATATCTGCCATTTGTTACAAGTTCCTTAACTGTAGCCTACATATAACATTGGAAGCACTTTATTCGTCCCCGGTTACAATCTATGAGCGTGTGATACTATTGCTAACAAAGTTGGACTGTTTTATAGACGGCACATATTGCTCTAGCAGAACATTGCCAGTAACTACTGCCCTTCCTTTATAAAGCACAGGCGCTTTCTTAATATAGCAATCCAATCGGAAACGGGGGGGATGAGATCATTTTTTTGTAAAGCGAGAGGTGATTGGATCCCAACATTTTCCCTGATAGAAAGGAGGGTCATGTACTCCGGGTCCCACCCGATCCAAACTGAGCTAAGATCGGCACGGCCCAACTACGCATGGACGTCACAATAGTTATAGCTTACATTTTTTTTTTTAGCGCGTTATCTGTGTTAACTGCTATGTATTAACAGCTGGCCCACAAATCTCAAAATCTGTCAAACTCGAAATGGTCTGGCATTCTATATAACCATTTCTATATGTGATTGCCCTTTTGATTTTGCTGCAATAGTGAACCACTATAGTATAATGCATTCACAAGAGCATAATATGATCATTGAGTTGACAAAAATATATGATTCAACTATAAATGTGTGATTCGAATTTCGACTTGTCCTTTTCTGATTGCTATTACTACGCAGGTCTACGTAGGTTACGCTATATACAGGGAGGGGGCACTGCCGTAGTCCAACTGCTAGCACTGAGTACACGTTAAAGCCTGGATCACCGCTTTCCACGGAAACAAAACAATATAGATAACTGGCTCGACTGTGTTCAAGGAACATAGACCCTCTCTCCACACGACAACGCGTGAGTAGTATATTTATTTCCCCAAATTGTGCAATATCAGTCTGCATAACGACTGTTTTGAACGTGGTTACACTGGCGTGTTAGTATTTCCCTTTTGTTTAGCGGTTTAGGCCCCTCTGTTTGGAACTTGGAGGGGGGCCATGTTGTTTAGCCAGCAACTGTTTCACTGATGTTTAGCTTGGACACTTTAGCAAAGCTAATACTGCTCGGTAGCCATGCCGTCAAATATTACACTTGCTGTTTGCACTTTTTAACGTAAGGTGAAGCTAAGTCTACGTGCATTTAAACAATGGATCGCTAATCTATTATAAACGTAATGGGTATTTCTACTAGGTTAGCATTGGTGTCTGCTAGACGTTAGCTGCCGTGCGCTAATAATAAACCGGAATAATGGGCCTTCTAACGTGTGTTGGTTTCCTTCCATCATACAAAATAAATACAACCACGGCCATTTACTGTTAAACATTGGTTATTGACTGTGTTATTATTTTTTAAATAGAAATCGGCCATTTGCAATGACCGTTGTGTGTCAACCTATTTGTTTGCGAACTGCCGAGTGCATCCCCGATAGCTAGGTTCACTAGCATGTTAATGCTCCGTCAATTTGACAAAAATGATCTGATCACTCGCAACGCGGCCGACTACATGTATTAACTTCAACCGTTTTTATTTACTGGCTGTAAACATGACATGGCAAGTGTTTTCTACTTGTCATCCGAATTGACACTATTTGTTTCAATTACACGATATTATATTGCTAGCTAGCTTCAACATTAAAAGCTGACATAATGCTAACCGCTAGCAGTTCTGTTAGCATCATTTGGAATCATCAACCGTCAACATAATCTGCAGTCACCTTTTTAGGTGCATTCTGTTGTACTTATTTGTAACTGGGCAATGTTTCCCTCTGGATGTGTTAATGGGTTTCAGACCATATGCACATATTCGTTAACCCACAGGATTGATGGCAGGAAGTGAAGTTCCAGATATTAGCCACATCCCAGCGAGATTTTCTGTAATCTTTCTTTTATTCATTTATATTTGACAACTTGTATCCATCCAATAATTTAATTGCACGTGTTGAACCACATATATCTCCAATGTTCAGTGGAACTGGTTAATGTTAACGTTCAAGTTTAATAATTTAAAATGTACTACTTGACTTGAACCAGGCCTTTAACATGCAGTGAATAATTGTATAAAGTGTACCACAGCGTCGCCTAAAATGGCGAAAAATGTGGTCTGACTGGTGTCTTATGCAATTTGACAGGAAATTCTGTGTCTGTTAACTAAAATGCATTGTATTTAATATTTTAAATAAAATTTCTGTAAAGTCACTGCTCTGATTGTTAACCCAAATCAAAGACTACATTATCCAATGTCTTGAAATGTTCACAATCATGTTGTATTCTGTTCATTATTATATGGTAATTGTACACATGTGCTCAATGTAAATTTTTATTTAGGTTTCCCGTGGAATGAGCGTTCCATGCAGCATCCTAGGTATGAATGACGTGGCCTGGCAGGAGACAAGAGGTGGGATGCTGCATGCAAATGGTGCTCCTGAGACGGGGGTAGTCAGGGTTCATGGTGGAGGCCCCCTGGCCACGGTGGGCGGAGCCGGACAAGGCCCCGGCGGACCACATTTACAAGGCATGGACAGGGGATCTAATCCCACCCCAGGTACCCCACAGCCACCACTGAGCGGCCGGTCCCAAGATGACGCCACGGTTGGCTACTTCTTCCAGAGACAGCCAGGGGAGCAACTCGGAGGATGTGTACCGAGCAAACACCGCTGGCCCACTGGTGACGGCAGTCACATTGACCAGGTACTAGACGGCAGTGAACACAGTCACATTGACCAGGTACTAGACGGCAGTGAACACAGTCACATTGACCAGGTACTAGACGGCAGTGAACACAGTCCCATTGACCAGGTACTAGACGGCAGTGAACACAGTCATATTGACCAGGTACTAGACGGCAGTGAACACAGTCACATTGACCAGGTACTAGACGGCATTGAGCACAGTCACATTGACCAGGTACTAGACGGCAGTGAACACAGTCACATTGACCAGGTACTAGACGGCAGTGAACACAGTCCCATTGACCAGGTACTAGACGGCAGTGAACACAGTCATATTGACCAGGTACTAGACGGCAGTGAACACAGTCACATTGACCAGGTACTAGACGGCAGTGAGCACAGTCACATTGACCAGGTACTAGACGGCAGTGAACAGTCATATTGACCAGGTATTAGACGGCAGTGAACACAGTCACATTGACCAGGTACTAGACGGCAGTGAGCACAGTCATATTGACCAGGTACTAGACGGCAGTGAACAGTCATATTGACCAGGTACTAGACGGCAGTGAACATAGTCCCATTGACCAGGTACTAGACGGCAGTGAACAGTCCCATTGACCAGGTACTGGACTGCAGTGAACAGTCATATTGACCAGGTACTGGACTGCAGTGAACAGTCATATTGACCAGGTACTGGACTGCAGTGAACAGTCATATTGACCAGGTACTGGACTGCAGTGAACAGTCATATTGACCAGATACTGGACTGCAGTGAACAGTCATATTGACCAGGTACTAGACGGCAGTGAAGTGAAGTGATCTTGCTGTCACCTCCACTGATGCCTCTAGAAAATAGATAAATCAGCACATAATTTCTACATGTGTCCAGTACATGCCTTTTTTTTAGAGACTCATGTATTTATTGTATAGTATTAAAAGTACAGCCAGTCAACTTAAGAGAAATGCATGATCATTTTGGAGGGAAAATGCCTAACGGGGACATTCTTTTTTTTATAGTTTAGACATTTTTTGCTTTAGTCAGTATCCATGTATTTGGCTACATTTCACTCCACATCTAAGTTTATTGGTATTATTTAAAGGCCATTTTGATAACCCTCACCCATGGCAATGTCTCTGCACAGTTTAGAGGAAACATCTTAACTGGTAGTCTTGAATTGCAGGAGCTTTCGGAGGAATCTACTTTGGAGTAGGTTCGGAGGGACCATTTCGTCCTTTTGGTTAAGAGGAACCATTTTTGCAAGATTAGTAAAGATCCCCTTTTTTATCTAAACATATCCAATTTATCTTATGGTGTTTTTATCTAAGCGCCATACGCTTTAGTTTTTTCACAATAGCGTAGGCTTGTTAAAACTAGGGATTTGGACTTCATGGTGTGCAGGCATTAGTATTTCTACTACTGTGATTTTTAGAATGTTTTGGACAGAAAACGATTCCATGGGAACCACCAGCTCTACCAAACTGAAACCATCATGTAAAACCTGTGATATGACGGACACGGTGACCATGTCTTCATAAATACTTGTTTTGTGCAGTGGATTCTGGCTCGTTACACCAGTGTTCAAACTAGTTGAAGTGTGGGAGTGATTTAAATCAGAGGCAAAACCGGCTTTTTCATTACGATAAGACGCCAGTAGGTCCAAATTATGTTTTGAGATTGCATCCCTTGTTTTGCATGAATTAAAAAAAAGCAAGACATGGTTCGTTTGTAACCACAAAAATCATCCTGTTTTTGTCTAACGTAAGTTTTTTGTTCTCAGGTGCGTGCCGTGGATGAGATGAACTATGACTTTCAAGCACTTGCTTTGGAGTCCAGGGGCATGGGAGAGGTAAATCACCAGATTCCTAAATTCTAACATCTTGCGCAAGTGGAGCTTTTGCACTTTCTTTTTCACTCGCCTTGTCAATGCATTCTGTTAAAGTGTGTGTTTTTCGTTGCCCTTTTTTTATTATTTTTTTAAATTTAATATTTTAATTTTTTTTTTTAAGTAAACAAGAATGGCATTAATATAATCTCCTGCCTTTTTTTCTTCAGCTCCTGCCTGCAAAAAAGCTTTGGGACTCTGATGAGTTGGCGAAGGATGGCCGGAAAGGGATGCTGCTAGGAGAAGAGTGGCGAGACAATGCGTGGGGATCCTCCCGTGAGTGTCTTGACACATCTATACGTAGCGTTGCTGCCACACACTGCTTTTTGTAAAATCACGTAGTTGGCGGCAAGCTGCCCACGTAGCGGCAGGCACTGGCCTTTACATTGGACGGATTGTTGTATAGAAAAGTTTGTTTTGAAAATAGACGAGAATATCCTTTTGTTTCACCACCCCATTCAGATCATTCAGTGTCCCAACCAATCATGGTGCAACAGAGACCAGGGCAGAGTTTCCACGGGAACGGGGATGCCAACTCTGTGTTGTCACCCCGCTCTGAAGGTGGTGGTCTGGGCGTGAGCATGGTGGAGTACGTCCTCAGCTCGTCTCCCGGTGATAAGATGGACGGTCGTTACAGGAATGGCGGCTATGTAGGTTTTCACCTTTTTTTTTTTTTTTTTTTTTCTTTTGGTCTGTTTATATATACTTTGTCTACTATAGAATGTCTATTGGCATATTCGCTAACTCTATGTGGCTCCTAGGGTACTGGAGATGCAGACCCAGATGGCAGAGAGAAGAGTGATGTCCCAGACAAGACGTCTCCCTTTGAGGAAGATAAAAACCCAGAGTTGAAATCCGGGGAGGAAGGTGACTCTTCAAAGGCCAATGGAAGAGGCCTTCTCAATGGCATGGACAAAGACTTCAAGTACGTGTTTTTGAGTATTTTCAGAATTTTAAGTTGTTCACAAAAGTTGTTTCTTATAAAGGCAGTTGTATTTTTTTTCTGGCTCAGACATTACAATTTAAATTTGCTGAATGCATTTCTCAGCCACAATTTTGTTAAAAGAAAATGTTACTCCCTGTTTTTCATTTTAAGGCTATGTAGTTTTTGTGCAGCCCCAAATGAGTCATGGTATTTCTTGCTTGGGTTTCTCTAAACATTGGTGGATGGGGGTGCAAGCCCTCCATCATCTCCATCTCCCCGCGCTTTAACTTGAATCCTCTCCTCATGCAGCCCCACTCCAGGCAGCCGCCAGGCCTCGCCCACCGAGGCCGTGGAGAGGATGGGTCCCGGTCAGGGTGGAATGGAGATGATGGGCCAGCACCCGCATCAACATCAACACCAACATCAGCATCCGCACCAACATCAGCACCCTCACCAGCACCCGCACCACCCCCACCCCCTCGCCCACGCCCACGCCATGCAGCAGCAGCAGCAGAACCCTGTGCAGAACAAGGGCCCCAACGAAGACTTCCAGGGCCACGATGGCCAGGGCATGGGAGGCATGGAGCAGCAGGCCGGCGTGGAGTCTCTGCAGTTCGACTACGCCGGAAACCAGATCCAGGTGGACTCCTCCGGGACCCCCGTGGGACTGTTTGACTACAACTCCCAGCAGCAGGTACGTGTGTTCGGCAGGCTTTTCGTCCAGAGCTTTCAGTGAAACGACCTCAAGTGGGGTTCTCCACTGACCACGGTCCCCACCGTTCCTCCCTACACAGTTGTTCCAGAGGCCCAACCACCTGACTGTTCAGCAGCTCACTGCTGCCACGCAGCAACAGTACGCTCTAGCTGCAGCGCAGCAGCAACATCTGGGTAAGTCGCCTCGCAGGTATCGCCACTTGTGAAATCAGGTTTTACTGGTACGGCTTGGTGCGTGTCTTAACCTGGTTAAAACGTGTACTGTTCAAACATTGGGGGGTGTATATGTCTTAGCTATTCTGTGGCACCATGTGTGTTCTGACTATCTATTGTTCCTGTTCCCACCATAGCTGGCCTTGCCCCTGCTTTTGTGCCAAACCCGTACATCATCAATGCTGGCCCTCCTGGTACTGACCCCTACACTGCCGCGGGCCTGGCCGCAGCGGCCACGCTTGCAGGTGAGCGTCTGGTCCTCCTGGACTTTATTTGTTTCGTAAAGCATGGTCACCTTGTAAAAATATTAATATGACCATTTTTAATTTTTTATTTATTTTTTATGCGTCAATGTCCTTCTCAAGGCCCGACAGTTGTTCCGCCGCAGTACTATGGTGTACCATGGGGCGTGTACCCGGCGAACCTTTTTCAGCAACAGGCCGCAGCGAATGCCAATCACTCGGCCAATCAGCAAGCATCCAATCAGGGGCCGGGGCCGGGGCAACAGGTTTGTGTGGGTATATGTTGTTCAACCTCTCCGCATCTCAACTTCTCCACCAGAGAAGTTGGAAGTATTTTGGTTGGAAATGTCTGATATTGTATCATTGATATACCTTTTTTTTTAAGATTTGCTTGTGTGTATGCAATATCCATTTTGTGCTGTAGGTGATGCGCACGGGAAACAACCAGCGGCCTCTGACACCGGGCCAGGGCCAGCAGAGCCAACAGGAGAGTCTGGCTGCGGCCGCGGCTAACCCTGCCCTGGCCTATGCCGGCATGTCAGGTAAGCTAGCCCCTCCACGGTGCCCGCCGTCACACCGAGCGCTCATGCTAACGCTAACCTTGAGTCCAGCTAATGCTAAAGGGATCCTTGATCTGTTCAGGGGACATTGGTGCCATTATTTAGGATGTAATATGTCATTATGATGTCATATATATATATATATATTTCTCCCATCTTAACACTTTAACTTGCTCTAGCACTGTTCATTTTGGTTTTAATTTCAAAGCGTGTATTTTGCAAGATGGGTTTAATACGGACAGTAATGCAGTCTCGCCTTGTACCGACATGAGGATGGATACTGGCTCACTTGCTGCAGTGGCACGGTGCTGTGCAACGTATCGAGTCAACCAGCAGGACTGTCAGCCCGTACGCCCTTGGAAACACCACCAGCGCCATGTCTTGCTAGGCAGTTGCATCACTTAATGTGATCAGAGATCTGCCCATGTTGCCGCACTAAAGGCTCAATGGGGAAAAATAAATGGGCGCAGTGCTAATGGCACAGTTTTGTTTGCTGTTACCGTCACAAGTCAAATTTAAAGATTTGTAGTAACGGAAAGCTGTCCACCCCTCTGTCCACGTGTGTGTCAGTCAGTTACTGTTATTTACTATTTATGTGCACCCCTCACTGGGATCATCTGGCCATGTTCATCTCAAGATTTATACTTCACATTGTGCACACAATGTGGCATGTATGAAAACGCAATGCTGCTAACTATAGCTGACATACAGGAGTAAACCCAGACTGGGTTTTACACCACTGTTAAGCAACCCTCTCTCTGTTCAATATTCATTGATTTACATTTTGTTGTGAGACCCTTTTCACATATCTAGAGCAGTAACGATAACACTATCCCATAGTGGCAGATACTAAATTATACTTTATTGTACTATGTTGTAGGGGTGGAGTAAAAATCAATTCAAGAGTGGCGATATATTATCTTCTACTCTGAAGTAATTCACAACTTCCCGAAGTCTTTATTTTTGTTTTGTCCTGGGTTTTCCTTCGTGCGTTTACATCATTGCATCCCACTGCGTGTGTTCAGTTAACGAAAGCTTGTAAAGATCACCAGACGTACACCTGAATTAGCCATTATTGAACTGGGCTCAGAATGCTAGACCCATGGTGTACCTGTGACAGCTATTCAATACGGCATTGTATCATTTTTAGTTTCAAAATGGGCCCCACTTCTAAGTGAGTTACTCCTGATGTGTCCACCCTATTTGGAGACATGCCCTAAAAAGTACAGTAAATGAATACATTAATCATGCACACACATGTTGAGCACTGTTTTCTAATGCATGTTATGTTTTTGGTTCAAGTGATTTATTCAAGGCGTTCCCTCTCAAAACCCTGTGACCCAGGTTACCAGGTGTTGGCCCCTGCTGCGTACTATGACCAGAATGGCGCCCTGGTGATGGGCCCCGGGGCCCGCGGCAGTCTAGGAGGCCCCATGCGTCTGGTCCAAACCCCTCTCCTCATCAACCCGGCTGCGGCCCAGGCCGGTGAGTTCTGACCGCCTGACGGGCTCCTCTCGGCACCGCCGTGTCGCTCCCCCGCTGGGAGCCCAAACGGGCGAGGGTGCCATGTGCTCTGACCTCGTGTTGCCAGAGAGAACTTGTACCGAGACTCAATTAACGAAGCAAGTTCTGGCAGGAGAAAATGGTGTCCAGGGCACCGCCCCTACAAAAGTGGCCTCGCTGCTGAACTGGGGCCATTTTGAGCACATTCCAAGAGAAGGCGGTCAAGTTTAAACATCTTGCTCCCCATAGTAAAATAACGCTATCGGTGGTTCACCATGAGGTTAAAAAACATCTGTTCAATGGATAATTGACATCTGCAATAATCTGCAGGCATTTTAAAACCAGAAACCGTTTTTAGAATTGACTTCTTATTGCCTATAGGGAGTTTTAAATGCTCTATACAACGATATTAAAGGTGCCGTGGGTAGGATTTAAGAGCTATTTGAGGGTAAGTTGTTGGCAGGGGGTTGGCTATACCATCGCTATTGGCACGTAAAATGTGCTGTGAGAATATCTGTGCAGAGTTCACAAGTTCTGTGTGTCGACTGCCTCTGCGTGACAGACTTCAGATTTAAGACCCCTCATTTCTCACCGATACGGGCGTCTTTCCCAGATTGGTTTGGGGAAGCCGTCTCAGTCACGGGTGCATAAAATGCAACAAAGAGAGGAGCAGTGGTGCATTTTTGGTGGTCGAGTTAAAAAAAAAATCTTTCTTGCGCTCCCGACTTTTTTATTTTTAAGGTGCACCCTGCATGCCATTGAATCACCCTTTTCTCCCCTGACCACAGCAGCGTCTGCGTCTGGCTCGGCAAACAACATGTCGGGCCCTCCGGGCAGCGGGATGTACCGCTCCCTGCCCCAGCAGCAGCAGTCCCAGGCACAGCAGCAGCAGCAGCAACAGCAGCAGCAACAGCAGCAGCAACAACAGCAGCAGCAGCAACAGCAGCAACAACAGCAGCAGCAGCAGCAGCAGCAGGGCCTGCCCTACGCCTCGGGCTCACTGCCCCCCACCTCCCAGAGCAGCTCCCTCTTCTCCCACGCCTCGGCCGGCCAGCCCCCGCCCAGCTCCTCGCTGGGCTTCGGCAGCGCGCAGGGCTCTCTCGGCGTGGGCCTGGCCTCTGCACTCGGGGGCTTCGGCTCCTCCGGTCAGTCATGTTATTTATATTTTTTTCTATTCAGGAGTTGTCCCCTGTTTTAATGCACGTGTGCATATTGTCCTTGTTAAAGTTTTGAATATTACGTTTTTTTTTTTGGGGGGGGGGGGGGTGGGGTAGATTAAAGGGAGTATTGTTTCAAGCTAGCTTCCAATCCAAAATAAGGACACTGTCCCTGCTCACTCCAAACCCCACCCACACTCGAGTGGCGTGGCTCTCTGTGAAATACCATAGACTTAAGATCACGCTTTAGATACGCTGCTGCAGAGCTGCGGAGCAATTAACCCAGATCCCTGTAGCCTTAAAGTGCGTTCCTACATGGCTGTTTTTAGAGGCCATTTCAGACACGGGCGAAAAAAAGGGTTCACGTCCCACCTCAACACACGGCCCAGTGATCCCACACCCCACCTCCCCTGACTCCCCCGTCCTCTCTCGCCCCCAGTGATCCCACACCCCCCCTGACTCCCCCGTCCTCTCTCGCCCCCCAGTGATCCCACACCCCCCCCTGACTCCCCCGTCCTCTCACCCCCAGTGATCCAACACCCCCCCTGACTCCCCCGTCCTCTCTCGCCCCCCAGTGATCCCACACCCCCCCCCTGACTCCCCCGTCCTCTCTCACCCCCAGTGATCCCACACCCCCCCCTGACTCCCCCGTCCTCTCTCACCCCCAGTGATCCCACACCCCCCCTGACTCCCCCGTCCTCTCTCGCCCCCCACAGTGTCCAGCCCGAGCAGCAGCAGCGTCTCCCGCAGGGACTCCCTGCTGGCCAGCTCCGACCTCTACAAGAGGGGCGGCAGCAGCCTCACGCCCATCGGCCAGCCCTTCTACAACAGCCTGGGCTACTCGTCCTCGCCCAGCCCCATCGGCCTGACCCCGGGACACTCCCCGCTCACCCCGCCGCCCTCCCTGCCCTCCTCACACGGCTCTTCCTCCAGCCTTCACCTCGGTGAGTCGGCCCGTCGCAGCCGCTGGGTTGATTTTTCTTTTGGTTTTATCTGTGTGAATCGGTGTGACTGTGCTCTTTTTTGATGAAACTCCCCGTGATGTTTTGTTTTTAAGAGCATGTCGTCTCATAACTGACAATTTTGCTGTTGATATTCAAGCAATGGTAATTTGTGGCAAATAACCAATGGTTTAAATGATCACCATACCAATGCCTGACATATACACATTAAATTCATCATTTATTTATTTGGTTAAGGGGAACCAGTGTAACACAACCCAGATTAGGTGAAGAGGAAGGTGTGCTTTTCAAAACGGTGTTGCAATGCTGCAGAATGTGTACCAGATGTCACTGCAAACTAGTGATGACACACGCAAAAACCTCAATGCATATGACGTGTTTCAGCGAACATATGGTTTATTGTACACTGCCACCCTGCTCTTACTCTCAAGCTGCCTGAACATATTTTCAAATGTCCTGCCAGCTGGACGGAGCTGACGCATTCATAACAATCACGGTTAACACACAAACACGGGAACGTGTTGGCTTATCTTTCTAAAAGACTCAACCCTGGTTACAGTTGTGTGGAGTCTAAAGTATAATGTGTGTGATTCACTGACCTGTGGCCACGATGACCTTTTTTTAGTGCTCTATTAGCGATGAGCAACATCTGACCGCACCCATCGTATTGTCCCCAAAAAACCGCCACAGCCGCTGCTCTTACCATTAGCATTAAACAGCCCACGTACCCCTGACCTCGCCTGTCTCCCCGCTCCGCCCCCCCCCCCCCCCCCCCCCCCGAAGGTGGCCTGACCAACGGCAGTGGCCGCTACATCTCGGCGGCGCCGGGCGCGGAGGCCAAGTACCGCAGCAGCGGCAGCGCTTCCAGCCTGTTCAACTCCAGCAGCCAGCTGTTCCCGCCGGCCCGGCCGCGCTACAGCCGCTCCGACGTCATGCCCTCCGGACGCAGCCGGCTGCTGGAGGACTTCCGCAACAACCGCTTCCCCAACCTGCAGCTGCGCGACCTGCCCGGCCACATGGTGGAGTTCTCCCAGGACCAGCACGGGTCCAGGTACCCCCCCCCCCCCCTCCCCCCGGGGGACTCGCGATGATGGAATGAAAAGACGTGTGCTGCTCGTTCAACGTTTTTAAGGATGGGTGGTGTCCTGGGACATTGTGTGAACATGCGTGGTGCAAATTGAGTAAAGGGGAGGAAAAAAAAAACACATAGCCTATTGATACATTTTTTGATGTTATTTGCATATAAATGTATCTCCATAGCTTTGAAGGATCTCTTCAGTTCACTTCAAGTCGGTCTGATCATGGCCTACCTCCCCCCCCCCCCCCCCCCCCGCCCCCCCGCCAGGTTCATCCAGCAGAAGCTGGAGAGGGCCACGGCCGCCGAGAGGCAGATGGTGTTCGGGGAGATCCTGCAGGCGGCGTACCAGCTGATGACCGACGTGTTCGGGAACTACGTCATCCAGAAGTTCTTTGAGGTGAGCGACCGAAAGGCGGCAGCGGGACGAACTCGGTCTGTTCTGCTGACAATTGTGGAGAAGGTTAAATAAGTAGGGGCGGCAGTAGCTCAGTGGACAGAGCGGGTCGTCCACTAACCGTAGAGTCGGGCGGCCCGATCCTCTCGATCCCCCACCTCCACATGTCTAACCCCACAAATGTATTGATCGTAAGTCGCTTTGGACAAAAGCGTCTGCTCATTGCCCCCTTTTTACCCTTTTTAAATTAAAAACATTTCGATGCCTGTGCTTTTGTCCCCCCCGGGCAGTTTGGGAGCGCGGACCAGAAGCTGGCCCTGGCCACCAGGATCCGTGGCCACGTGCTGCCCCTGGCACTGCAGATGTACGGCTGCAGGGTCATCCAGAAGGCCCTGGAGTCCATCTCCTCCGACCAGCAGGTAATTGTAAGTGAGCCTTGTTTTTTTTTCTCCCCCCTTTTGCTTCACTACAATTTTTCAAAAAATATAAAAAAACGCACACATTTTTGTAATTTGTCATCAACGCATGTTCCTTTGTGCCTGTCTATGGCCCCTCTCTCTCTCTCTCTTCTCTCTCGTCCGGGGCTACAGAGCGACATTGTGCGCGAGCTGGACGGCCACGTGCTCAAGTGCGTGAAGGACCAGAACGGCAACCACGTGGTGCAGAAGTGCATCGAGTGTGTGCAGCCGCAGGCCCTGCAGTTCATCATCGACGCCTTCCAGGGCCAGGTGAGGCCTCGCGAATGGATGCCTGCGGTCGTGGTCTGGATAGAGAGGACAGTGGGGAGAATGAAGTCACTGAACAAAGAAGGCAGTTTTCATAGGATTTGTTGTCTTGTATTTGACGTACCTTCACTAGACCATGACTAACTCAAGATTGTATATTTATACTTGGTTTGTTATGTGGTCATCTAGACGATAGTATAGGCAATGTACTCTTGTGTAGCTAAGAACCTTGGGTTTCTCAAGAATACTGAGTATATGGCTCCTATTTAATAATGCAACAGGAAGTTCATCGTAAAGAATGCCCTCTATAAATGTCATAATAATTAAAAAAAAAAAATACAATTGCAGAATATAATTGTTCTTTTCTGGTCGGCTGGCAGGTGTTCGTGCTGTCCACCCACCCATACGGCTGCAGGGTCATCCAGAGGATTCTGGAGCACTGCACCCAGGAGCAGACCCTTCCCATCCTGGAAGAGCTGCACCAGCACTCTGAGCAGCTCGGCCAGGTGAGCACCACCACCACCACACCCGCCCTCTCAACACCACCACGATGCTTGTATGGCATCCTCTGTTTGCACATGCCCCGCCCTCTTTGTGTTGTGTTTGCATTGTTTACATTACCATTTTATTTGCTCATCTCTTTGGTGTATAGTCTATGGTTTTGTTTTTGAATCATGTCCAACAAGCAATGAGTGTCTGTCTGTTGTTTTCTTAGTTCTTAAGTCTGACCTGTAATTCTGATGACATTTTTTTTTTTTTAAACCATCCAACTTGCCCCCACCCCTCCCTCCACCTATTCCCCCTCCATCTAGAAGTATCAAGGCGTATCATTGGAGATGACACCCAAAACATATTATACAGTGTCCAGCGATGCACTGTTCAAGGTCAGAGCACTTTGCCTCCCTTCTTGCGGATGCCCCTCCCCCTCTACACTACTACCACTACTACCACCACCACCTCTCCCTCTCTGTCTGTTCTCCTGCTCTCCTCCCTTTCGTCTGCTTTACCTTAGCATGGTCGAGAGACCTTAACCAACCCCGCCCTACCGGACAGACCTCCTCAGCCTCTTAACCCACACAAGCCTCTCCAGCTGCTGCCTGCTCTTTTCCTCTCCTTCGAATTTTGATTCCACTCACTTCCCCCTCTGCTCCTGCTGTCGCCTTCCCCCCCCCCCCCCCCCCCCTGACCTGCTGTGTTGTTGCTATGGCTTGTTCTCCTGGAAGTTGGGGTGGGTGGGTTCTCTTAGCGCTCACTTCTCTGCTGTGCCACATTATCTTTCTCTTAGGCCTAAGGTGTCTGCTGATCTACCCCCCTTTCCTCCCCCCCCCCCCCCCCCCCCACACCCTAATTATCCTTTCATTTCAATTGTTTTTTTATTGTATTTTTTTTATATAAGAAGCACCCTGGAGGTAATTTGACTCTTCAAGTCTGCACTAAAAAAAACATTCTACCATCTTCACTGTCCAGCACCGGTTTTGTTACAGTTATGTATGGAAATGTAATTGTCTGGAGCGAGTTTATAGCAGTATTGCCAGTTATGGCCAACTGATGTAGCACACGTACAGGAAGGGGGAGATTGAGCCCTGTGCTCTTGGCGGGTCCAGGTGAGTCACGGTGTTCGGTCTGCTTCCCGGTGCGGGTTCCACGCCCGTAACCGACACTACCTGCCACTTGCTATCTGAAGGGCCAAAGGTGCCACTAGTCGCTCCCTGCCCTGGTCTGCCACAGCAGCACCTGTTTGTGTCTGAACTCCTTCCGTGATGTCACCGCCTTTGGTGTACACTGTCCGGGGTGGGGTTGCACATTTTATCCATCTGTCGTAGTTTTCTTTCCTTTTTAAAAATTTTTTTTTTTTCTTTTTAGAAATGCATGATTCTCTCACGTTCCAGTTTTAATCATTAGGACAAGTAGTGCATGGCGATCGTTTTTGCATTGGCGTTGTTTTTCTGTGTGTGTGTGTGTGTGTGTGAATGACAAATGGTGTGCCTCTTGTGACCGCCTCCCCCCCCCCAGGACCAGTACGGTAACTACGTGATTCAGCACGTCCTGGAGCACGGCCGACCCGAGGACAAGAGCAAGATCGTGGCCGAGGTGCGCGGGAAGGTCCTTGTCCTGAGTCAGCATAAATTTGCAAGGTAAGCGCTACCAACACAACACACAGGTGGCGGACGGATCAAAAGGCCTTTTTCTGTTGGTCAATTTCACAGAATGAGGAAACGGTGTTGGAACAACGCACAGGCTCATTTTTCAAGCAGACTTTTAGCACGCGAAATAATATAAATAAATATAATATATACTGTATATAGTGAATGCCATGTCTAATCCTGAGCCCAACCACCACCACCGCCCCCCCCCCCCCCCCCCCCCCCCCCCCCCCCCCCCCGCGCGCGCAGCAATGTGGTGGAGAAGTGTGTCATCCACTCGTCCCGCGCCGAGAGGGCCCTGCTCATCGACGAGGTGTGCTGCCAGAAGGACGGCCCACACAGCGCCCTGTACACCATGATGAAGGACCAGTACGCCAACTACGTGGTCCAGAGGATGATCGACATGGCGGAGCCCGCCCAGCGCAAGATCATCATGCACAAGGTCGGTTCACTCGCCGGGACCCCAGCGTGGTTACTCACTCTGATCTGTTTAGCAAAAATGTACAACATGGATGGACGAGGGAATTGAATGTATTTTAGTGAGGGGGGGGGGGGGGGGGGGGGTTATTAAACATGAAGCTTTGGGTCTGTGTCTGTGGAACAGTAACTGGGTAAATGGCGCCCCCATCTGGCCGGCCCTCGAAGCTGACTCCAATTGTAGACAAGATGGCCACTCTAAAGTGTGACATGACACACACCATGTGCGTTTAGATTGGGTGTTATTAAAGTTCGAAGTAAAGCTGCTGCTGCTGTGAAACAATGAGAGACTGAAAGACCTGGACCAGAACTTCAAGTTTGTTTCAGATGGAATTGGAAACACTATGAGCCAAGACTCTTGTGTTATATAAGACTTTTTCTTTTTTTTTTTGTTGGTACAGTTGTGTAGGGGTGGACAGTATAGGAGGTACACCGGTATGAATTTGCCCTGCAATATGAATTTCGACCAAACCATTGAACTTGAACTTGAAATGAACTTGAGTAAATTGCTAAAAAAAAAAAAAAAAGAAAAGATGCAAAGATAAAGGGGAAGCACTTATCAGTAATCTGTGCAGAGTAAGGGCTCACTTGTGGTCAGACCCCCCCCCCCCGCAGGGTTCTCTGAAAATAATGTAACAGTGGTGCCATGCCTCCATGTAACATTTGAAAATAATAGCCATTGCATGTGAATGTTTAGTTGACGTTGTATTTTGGTTAAAACACATGCTGTCACTTGAATATCACATTGATAAGTAAAAACGTCACGTGTGGAGGAAGTCAGCCGCTTCCGGTTCCGCTCTTGCGTCGAGTCCGGCTTTGTTACTGTAGAGCGTCAATGTGAAAGGGGTCACAGGCGAGACGGGCCTACAGCTCAGGGGCAGCAGTAGCCCAGTGGTTAGAGCGGGTGGACAGAGCGGGTTGGGTCGATCCCCTTGATCCCCACTTCCAAAACTGTCTGCATGTCGAAGTGTCCTCGAGCAAGACACTGAACCCTGAACCCCAACTTGCCCCCCGGGCGCTGATAATGGCAGCCCAGTGCTCCTATGTACAATAGGATGGGTCACATGCAGAGAACGAATTTCGTTCCCATGTCTGAAAAACATGAGAATGACAAACGAAGACCACAAGGTCCCAGTAAATATAGCTGCGTAGTAGAAAGTACAACACAAGTCTGATGATTTGAGGTGTTGTTCGATGTTGGTGGTTTGTACATTGTGCAGAGGGTTCCATGAATTTGCACTGCAGTGAGTGCTGTGAAAGGGCATGCATAGAAAAAAAACACTACTGTGAATGACAGCTCTGCAGAAAAGGAAGGGGAAAAAAAAGAACCCAACTGGAGTCCATGACCAGATTCACTCCTTCGGTTATCACCAATGTTTTTGTTTGGTTTTTTTTTGCCCTCATTTAAACGTTGACCTCCGTGGTCTTTATCTGAAGCAAAGGCACCCAGTGTTGTCATTGGACAAATAAAAAAACAAAACGTGTGCGGATTCCCTGCGGTCTAGCGCCTCCTAGTGGCATACCGTGATGTGTGTACCATAACTGTATGACGTTGTCATTTCTACCGTGATATCGTATTTCGGCCACACTGCCAGCACTACTGTGGGTGTACATGAGTTGTGCCACACACCGTGGCATTGTAGATCACTCAGATGCTGACATCAAAGTTAACCAACCGGCTCCTCCGCAGAGATGCGCACACACACACACACCATAGCATTACATCATAGGATTTTAGGTGTAGAAAGCTAACCTTCTCTCGGGACGCAATCATCCAAATCAATGGCTGTCCAGAATGAGATCCACACACACACCTTGCCTTTTGTCTTTAATGGTGTTCAAAGCTGAGTGAAACGTTAGTAACATAGTTTGTTTGTTTTTTCCGGAGACTGGCAAAAACATATTGGATTTTACTCCTGTTTTCTCAAAATGATGGCCTTTAACAGTGATACAATGGCATAGATTAGCATGTTTATGTAAGATGTCTATGTTGAAAGCAAAGTAGGTTTTGGGTTCACTGGCTCTTTAAAGACCTTGCATAGTACTTGTTTCCATTGTCCTCAGAGGTCAAGTTTGAATGTAAAGTAGTCGTCCATACACTTGACTGTGCCTTGTGTGGTTTTGCATCAAATGGTCTAATTGTGCTCCCTTCCATTAGATCCGGCCTCACATCGCCACCTTGCGCAAGTACACCTACGGCAAGCACATCCTGGCCAAGCTGGAGAAATACTACATGAAGAGTGGCGCCGACCTAGGGCCCATCGGGGGCCCCACAAACGGCCTCATGTAGAGCCTGTCGATCAACCCTGAAGGCCAGAGAAGGACCCCTCCTTATCTATGACCCACTCCCTTGATTCTTTTTAATGTTATTATTGGAATTGGAAAAAAAAAAAAGATGATTTCTCTTCACCCAAGAATACTGTGATATTAACCCCCTCCCCCCCCCTCACCACACACACACACACTCGGATTCTCTCGCCACAGCGCACCCCTGTGGCCACAAGTGGACGCACAGCCAGGCTGACTACTGGGGTTAAAGCACAACAAGCCTGTTGATGTAATTGCTGTATCTGACTGGTTTTCATATAATCTTGTACATTTAGGTTTTAATTTTTACCTTGTAAATTCTCTGTAGAAAAAAAAAAAGTTGTATACATTTACTGACATTTACAATTCTTACAATTACACCAGCACGTGACTTTGAATGGCCAATCCGATGGTTCCTTTAAAATGTAACTGTTATTTTTATTTTATTTTATTTTTTCTACCAAGACTAATGACGTCAGCCATTCCGGTTACAGCCAGGTATCACAATATTACATTTTAACAGCTCTCCCAGGCTACGTGGACCCAAAGTGTCCCAGGTCGACAATGGTGGCTGTTTTTGATGAATGAATCCTTTGGAATTAGCACTGATATAAGAATAGTATGGACGATAAACTCTGAAAGTCCACAGATTATACCATGTACCTCGCATCATGTTGGGTCACCCAAAGGCCTTTTTGAAGACCGTGTGTGTGTGTGTGTGTGTGTGTGTGTGTGTGTGTGTGTGTGTGTGTGTGTGTGTGTGTGTGTGTGTGTGTGTGTGTGTGTGTGTGTGTGTGTGTGTGTGTGTGTGTGTGTGTGTGTGTGTGTGTGTGTGTGTGTGTGTGTGTGTGTGTGTGTGTTAAATTTTTTTTTTTTTAACTGGGTGTTGGGGGGATGATATTAGTTGGCTGACCACATGACTCCATCTGTTTTGAGTTTCGGTACACGACGGCATGAAATTAAGCCGCTAGTCGGTCTGTTGCTGAGCCTTCCCGCTCCTCTTCAGCTGGTACTTTTAAGGGATTCTTCCATGACGAGAGAAAAACCTTGTCTTTTTTTTTTTTTTTAAGCTGCCCATAACATAATTAAAATGGTGGAGCATGAGCTGTGGTTGTACTGGTGTAATCTTAACATTAAATAAGTGGGGGGGGTGGGGGGCTTGCAGTGGGTGGGATGTGGGGTATGCATTGGCATGCAGTGACCTGTGACCAGGTTTTTTCTTTTTTTTTTTTTTTTTTTTAATGCTTAGAATTTTTTTTTTCCTCTTCCTACGATAAGATGTGGCACAGTACCTGGTAAGGGATTTTATTTTGGTTTTGTGCGACATCATACCGATCTTGTAGTTTAAGATAAACACTGCCCTAGGAAACGTATCTTTTTTCTTTTTTTTTCCTCTTTCATGTACTGAATATCACCTCTTGTCATAGAAGTAGTTTAGCGACGTATAGAATCTTTTTATATGTATAAGTAACTTGTTGCTTTTGGTTGAAGGGATGTGGTCTTGAAGCAATGATGGTACCCACGGAGCCTGATGTTGGGAGAAGTTGATCGGTTGTGTCTATAGGAAGAGGCGCATGTCCCAACTTTGTACTCTTTTTTTTTTTTTTTTAAGGAATAGGATACGTTTTGAGCAAAGGAACAATTCTGGAACCTCTTGTTCGGATTAATTTTTATTTATCTTTTGTCTGTTTTTATGTTGGGAGTGCAGGTTGTGCTAATGGAGGCTAGTGGGGGCCATCAGGAGCGATATAATTCAACTGCATTTCTAGTAGTGATGGCTTTTTTCCGTTTTTGTTTCTTCCGCTTCATATGAATAATTGTAGATGACATGTAGTATATGTGCAGGTAATAAGTGTAAGTTTATTAGTTTAATTGAAATGTCTAGTTGTGGTGTTTCGATGGGCCTTGCTGAATTTGTAGTGATGCTTTTACTTTGTCTGTACAGTTGTACATTTGTAAACGTTGATGCTGTAAATGGGATGTCTTTTACACTTCTGGGGGAAAGCAAAAGAAAAAAGAAATTGCATTTTGATTTGTGTATATTCATCACTCCTTTCCCCTTTTGAATATAATGTATACAGTTTTATTTGATCAAGCGTTATTTTAAACAAAATACTTTTTACGGCTTCTCAATTTTTTTGTTTTTGTTTTTTTTGGTGTACTCTGCTATGGGATAGTCCAGCCTCTATTTGTACTGGAGCTGTAAAGTCCACTGTTAGTCTTTTTGACTTATTACAGTCTAGGAGAGAAAAAAAGAAAATGCCACCAATGCTCTGTACTTTAAACACGAGGCTGCATTTAGTCCTCTCTGCTAACATGGAAACTTCACAGGAGATAACAATTATTTTTGTACAGAAAAGTGCTGTATTTTGAAACAGCCGCTACCTTGTAAGCAAAAACCAATGTAAAATATTGTCAATTATATAAATATGAACATATGAGTTTTGTCACACTGTCAAAGTCATGTACATTTTCAGGTGGCCTTATGTACATTTCCTGATGTTGGATGAAGAAAAAAAACAAACTCATTTTTGGAAGCAAAATTGTGACTATGATTAAACTGTTCTAACATAATATGTGTCATTGTGTTGTTTTTAATCTCCCAAGTCTTTCCCAAGTCTCCTAAGTCTTTACATAATATGGCATTGAATAGATAACATTAGGCAAAATGAGTAAGCAAGTGCAAAGTGCCTTTTTGTTTGAGCGCCAATGTTCTCTGAACTCTAGGTACCGTAACTAATCTATATGGAACGACACAGTCTCACGGCAGTTTTCACAGCAGTGAATTAGTCACGAAATGTAATCTATTGATTCGTGTACATGGACACGAATTTCCTTTTACGTGACACTCAGCACGACTTTCAAACTAAGGTATTTCTGCATCACGTTTTTACAGTTAAATACTACAGTACCCATGAGCCTCATCGACCGTTACTATGGTGAAGACGCCGACCCGCCGCCAGTTCTTTTAGTGATATCCTAACCCTACGATATCATTGTTAGGTTGTTTCGTGACTATTTCACGAACTGCCGTGAGACTGGGTTGTATGGACACAGGAGTACGCTATGGTCACGTAGGCCTGTTGACATCGAACATCGCAATGGATGCATTTGCATTGATCAGGAAACGCAAACTTGACCTGGTGAATTGACTCACGTCAGGCTGGGCGCGGCTGAGGTGCGCTTTGTCATTAGGAAATGAAGCTGGTTTATGCTTCTGCGTAGGGATTGCGTCGTGATCACGCAATGGCCACAGTTGCTCGGACGCTGTCAGGAAACCTGCGAGCGTTCCCGTCACTCCGGATAATGTTGCTCTTTTTCAGAAATATTTTGTTGATTTTAGGTATATGTCAAATTCTGCCTACAAGTCTGTCCGTAAGTAATACATTTTACTATCTTGGTCCACAAACCGGGAAAGGCTGCTTGACAGTTAAATTAACCTTTTCAAAAGGAACCCAACTTTGTATTTGTACTTTTTTTTGCGAGTCATACTACCGTTCTCTTGTATTTGGTCCAAGACGGGGGTGTTTTGTCCCCGATGAAAATCGGTCTTAGAAACAATATATAATGACAAACCATTTATCACAATAAGTATGTGCATTGTAAAAGCTAAACTATTTTGGAACAAGACGGACTGGTTCAGCCGGCCTGGTCTTTATGACTCAATATCAAAGTCCATGGCCAACAGTATTCCTTCCAAGCTATTATTCAGCCAGAATGCCACATGACTGTGGCTCAGTAGAGTGTAATAACTTGTTATTACCGCAAAGTAAACTCAACATCCTAGTGCATGCATTTGGGCTTTGGCGCCCTATTTGAGAGAGAGACACACATTCAACAGCTGCTGCTGCTGACTAAAGCATTTGCTTATCAATTGAGGAACATACTAGTTTACTCATTCAGCTTCTTGAGAGCACTTATAGGATAGTTCCACGGTCTTAATGTCGCGCATTAATGGTGGCTTACATTTGATTACGTATCAAGCCATTTAATGACAGTCTTTAATATGTTGTAAAACTAATGGCTTCATGGGGTTATACCCATAAGTCATGGATTGATGGCGTTGTGAAAATATATGAGCACTCCTTTGTTTCCCCCCCCTCATTTGATTAGCTCTTTGTTGGTCCGAAGGATGACTTGGAAGACTCGGAATGGTCCGAGGAAGATTCTGTTGATTCAGTGGATCTGTCCTCCGCAGAGAACAACGGTAACTTAAGTAAAGTGGAACATATAGTATGGCTATGTATTTGTGCTAATGCTATCCATGGCAACTATGTATTATTTTATTCCATGATTATATATTTCCCTTTGTAAAACAGACGACGACCCTCCAAAGAAGCTGATGACGGCTACAGATATAGGAAATGGCTACCAAGCCATAGATAGAATCACATTTCAAGAAGAAGGAGAACCCAGGTTTAAGTCACCTGTACGACATAACACTTGGTCACACAACACGAGTTACCTTCAGCTCAGCATGTGAGGATGCAGAAGTGGTGACCTGCAAAGTCTTCTGTTCTCTTTTCAGGGTGATTTAGACCTGATGATTGACCACACAACAGGACGTTGGCCTGCTGTTGCCTTTAGCGAGGGAAAATTGAAGGCCCTTCTACAGAGCAAAGAGGCCATCGCAGGTACAGCACACCCTTTGGCCAACGGCACCGTCACGGTCACCTCGATCACATTTTAGTCACTGAATTAGATGTTCATGTGTGTTATTTTTAAGGTGCCGTTGCAGGAGGAGTGGTGGGAGTGATCCTCGCAGTGGTCGTGGTCGCGGTTAGGATCTACAAAAGCAAGATGGAAGATGTTGGATACACTCTGGGAAAGAAGATCTGTAGACACTAGCACCCACGCCGCATAGCTGACATTGCTTAACCTCTCCAGATCACACTGTGCTTCCACTGTTCTATTAAGTCTCTCGTTATTTATTATTTCATGGATTAGTGTTTACAGTCGTCACTCATCAGGGATCATCATGCCAGAGTGATGATTTTATATATGATTATTATTATTTGTGGTATTTTTACATGTTATTTAAGTAGGCCTAAGGTGAAATGCAATGTGGGGATGGTCCCCCTCAGCAAACGTGTCATTTGTCATTTGCACTTCGGCAAACGGTTTGACGCGTCTGATCTCAAAGGTTACACTAACTGTCACCATTTGACTGTAGACAGAGGTACACAGTCGGCATGGCCTTTTCTCTCTGCTTAGCGGTTCATTTGCACAACTCTTCTAACTAACGAAAGAAGCACTTGAAAGCTATTTCTGAACCAATGCAGGTTGTGTAACATGCTTTTCATTTTACATTTTGTATTGAAAATCTAGCAATACATCTTCACCTACACTGAGGAATACTTCAAACATAGCTACCGTTTCTTGGTCCTATCTGTCCAAGTCAGTTTAGACATGCTGGAAATGCCTAAACTATGTTGTATTCATTTATTTTATTGTATTTATTTGTTTAATAAAAACATAAATAATCCAAGAACATTATGCTGACAACGTATAACGGATTCAAAATAGTAATGCAATTATTGATGTGTTGAATATAAACCACAAAGACTATAAAATGCTATAAAACAAAAAAAAGGTGTGAGTGAGTGTGCATTCAGTTGCTCTTAATGTAAATTATATGTACAAAAAAAGCACACAATTGTTTTGTTGCATTACATCTCAACAATTTGAACAGAGAACGGTATTCAGCAAAACGTGTTTTCCTTCAGGCCTGACTGGGCAGCGTGTGACGCTCCGCTCGTCAGAGAAGTGGGCGTGGCTATCTTGTGGTGGCGGTCGATGGTGAAGAAGGCTGATCTTCAACCAGTTGTGTTCCCAGATGTATCTCCCTACGGCAGAGGACGGCATGCATCATTTTAAGCCGAGTCGAGATAGACTTTACACCACAAGATGTTGTGGATGTTGCCACGTGAGGACGGGGACCATCATCCTCGGGACATGGTACATGGTAAGCTACATAAAATGGTTGTCTACTGGTGAAGCAGGCTAACATAGACTAGCTTCGTTATTTACTAACAGCGAACCAAGCCAACGCAACGGCAACGGCTGTGGCCTCGACGGTCACGTTTCTATAACGCCGGGTGGCTCGTCTCGACGACAAACACGCTTTGTGACCGTTGATTGTGACATTGTGACTCCACGGCGTTAGCGACGTTCAGCCGCCGCTACTCGTTTGCTTCCCTTAGCTCGTGCATCGCCATTTGCTTATCACATTTTTTTTTTATCACCAAATAGGCGAACTTTCATCAACCGTGCGCATAGCACTGTACGTTTTTAAACTAGCTAAGCTGGTTCGGGTTTTGCTAATATTATCAACGTAATTGTGAGTTTAAAGGTGTTGCCTCTTGGCTATAATTGTGTCAGCGTTGTGCTTTGGAAAGATGTTTACGTTTGTTCCTGTTTTCATAAAGTTGGGCTCACTAACTGCTAGGCGAACGAGTTAGTCGACAGTACGGGAATCTGCAAACAGGGCATTCTAGGGGAGGAAGTATTACATCTGGAACTTTGATGTGTATAGTTATTTGCTTTCACATGTTCGTGCAGACAGCCGAGCATCAGCTCTTGATGATGCGCACTCTGGCCCTGCATCACTCATGCACACTAATCCCTACTTTCTATTTCACGTTACGTAACATACGTGCTGCTGTCGTCGTGTTGGAATATCCATGCACCCAAATGTAATACCTTTTCATAGAACAACACACACATGATGTAACGTGTAAGTGTTTAACGTATGAACAGTTCTGAGCTTTTAGAGGGGGGGACATGATAATTGTGATTAAATGTATTGGGCGCGATCTAAACTCTCTGGCCTTTTTCAATATATTTCCCCGTCCACAGGTTGTCAACCTCCTGATGGGCATCCTGCTGACTGTGGCTGTGACCCATCCGGAGAACGTGCCCACTATCGACCTACAGTATGAGGTCATTGACCACTACTTGGCTTCAGACAGGATGTCTGGTAAGGCAACACAGGTGTTTATGCGTGTGTGCAGGTTTATGTTGGTGTAGGTTGCAGGAACAGAATGGGGTTAAAGATGATTATGTTGATGCTGATGATAAACAAAGATTTCCTAGAACTGCGATTCTAGCGATTAAAACGGCGGATGCTGACTGGTGTTTGTGGGTGATGTAATAAAGTTGCACCAGTGAGAGCGGTGGTTTAATTTGAGATTACTTCAAAGAAAATGCAGAGGAATGGAGAACTGTCGACGAAAGGTTGTGGAATCGGGTGGCACTGTTTGTTTTACAATTTTTGCTTTGACTTTGTGTGATGTGTAAAGACACGTTATGTATTTTATACTAGGCTATGGATTTAATATTAATAATGATGCCATTGCTTTATAGGAGCATAGTCGAGGATGTTTGTGTTAGCATTTCTGACAAAACAAACTAAGGTAATCGGAGTGGACTATTTCATAAGCACTTACTGTAATCAAAGAGTCACTCACTCACAATCACTATTGCATGTGTTGACGCCTGTCACTTGATTAGCTTCACCCAGAGAAACGTCACTGACCACAATCCATCCTAAATCTGCAGGATTCAAAATATTCTAATATACTTAGCCTGGAGCTGCCCTCGTGGCACAGACAGGGTAACCCAGTACCAACAGCTGTAGCAGACTGCTGAGTAGCCGCAGTAGCAGCATGCCCCAGCTTCGGGTAGCCAGCCCCAGCCTTTGTGGTGGTGGTGATGGTGCTGTCGTTGAATGAGGGGTTCGAACTCTGGTTATGACTCAGCAGCAGATGAAAGGGAAGAGGAACTACCAGACTAAACCCTGCAGCAGGCCCGCTATGCCAACATGCTGTAGCTTTATGTCACCATGTTTGTCCTCATCCACCGTTGAATCTGTCCTTGAGTACCTCTGACAGCAATGCCTTATTCAGTGTTTCCCTTAAGATGTTGTGGGCGCGTGTGCGTGCACACTATATGTTCATGTGCGTGCACACGCTGCTGATGTGCTTGTGCATTGTTTTGGCGTGCACGGGCACAGAGAGGTTTTTGCAGCGATCCGTGATGCTAGTAGGGCTCTACAACAGGAATGGCCTCATATAAGTGGTATCACAGCATTAAAAGCAATACATTGGGAGCCACATGTTTTGGCATTCATGTGCAAATACAGTTTTCAGTCTGGAATTTGTAGCCATCCCAATATCTGGGTTTCCTGATACTGTTTCTTCTGTTCTCATTTTGTAAGCTGTGTTGTATTATTAAGTCATGTGTTGTTTTACTTTTTCTCTTTATGCTTCCCTAATTTAGTATATATATATATATATATATATATATATATATATATTAGTCATGAGCTTAAGCCTTTTTAGATAAGCATTTTAGATTCTTCTATAGCTGAACACAACTTTCCTGTCAGCATTTTTACACAGTATTTCTCCATTGACAATTGAGGAGAGTGCAGTAGGGCGCAGCTATGATATGTCTGTGTCAATAAAACAAATAGCATTTGGTGTGCCCGACATCATTTCTAATTCTATTGTGAATGGCTGATTGCAGTGGTGCTAGCAATCCAATCACGAGGTGATTATGACGGTGTTGTAGAAAATGGGAAATCTGACGTGCAAAAGTAGCAATAAATAATGGTGACATAATGTTGATGCTCAAATAACATCCTTGAGCTAGCTATAATATAGGTTTTTTTTTTCCCCCAATGCATTGTTGCCCTACGTCTGCCACGTGCAGACGTCTCTCCTCTCTCCATCCGGTCCCTGAACGGTCTGCTGCACTGAGCGGTAACATAAGGAGGCTTCAAAAAAAAAAAAAAGACCGGACTTTTAATTATGACTCCGCTCTGCTGATGTTGAGCGGCCCTCCGTGAGACGACTAAGTGCTCTCCGGGGCAGAAGCCATAACCCGGCCGGCAGTAAAGAGCGCTATAGACTCCCCATTAGTAATCAAATGCAAATGTCACAGCCGTACGGCACTGCTCGTTGTCTTTTTAGCGGTGGACAAACACCGCGCGGCTCCAAACTTTAACCAGCCCTTCAAGCCCAATTGACTCGTGCCTCGACTTCCATTTCAATTCCGATTCTTCTTTGTGCAGAGAATGCCTGCTTTGGATTCGCCATCTCCCTGCTGATGCTCACCATCAGTGCCATGATGGTGTACGGAGCCATCACAGTAAGAACACACTACCTTTTTTTTTTATGTAGAGCTATGTGCTATTGGGCATGATGACCGCCTCCTCTAAACTCCAGAAAATGTAGTATCGCTAATGTGTGTTACAAACTGTGCGCACGGTCGACTGCTTTCTCGATGTGAAGTTGCGTAACACGACTGAATAACATCTCATCTCCTATGGAGCAATCTGCAAATTGTGCGCATCACCACGTTGAAATAACAGCAGAGTCTAAGAGAATGCAGTGGCTCATTCATCCGAACGCATTCGCGATGAGCACGGCGACTTTCTTCCAATGTGTTTGTCTATCATGTTTTTGTGTGTTTGCTCACAGGCCTGTCTGACGGCATCCCGGGTGACAGGTTTGATGGCCCCTTTTTTGATGTGTAAACTGCATTGTAGCTACTGGCTTGGAGGTCTGCAAAGACGGGGCGCGATGGCCCACGGGGACATGCCAAGGTTCCCGTGGGTCACACGCGCGTCGGGGGGATGTTTTGAGCGTTGAGCTGCCTTAACTGTGCGAGGGGGGCCGCCTTCCTTACAGTTGTTTTTAGGTTAGCCGCCCCGACTAGCGTAGCTTTATCGCTGCTGTAACAATGGCTGTTGTTGCGGCTGTAGTGTCCTCCCCGCTGGTGTTGCTGAATACATTTGTTTATTTGGCTGCACTAGAAATCCCGAGTGCCGCTGTGAGCATCTGAGCATCCAGTTTAATGTCCCAGTCCAAAAGCAAATGGAGATCTAAACCGTTGTGGGGTTCGGTGTAGTAAAAATATCTCTTCTGTGCCTCCTGCTCTTTTTTTCCCTCTGTTTTCTTTAGCACCGCGATGGCTGGCTGATCCCCTTCTTCTGCTACCAGCTGTTTGACTTTGCTCTGAGTTGCTTGGTGGCCATCAGTCCTCTCACCTACCTGCCCAGGATTAAGGACTACCTGAATCAGCTGGTGAGTCCAGCCCTTCTCCGACACGTGTTAAGATGGAGGGCACACACCCCCCATGGATTTCATTCAATGAATGAATGAATGATTGAATGAATGCATTCCATGTTGGTGACCTAGATGAAAGCAGCCCTACACTGTCCTAGTGCATAGACTCCAGAGTTCTTTTTTTTTTTTTTTTTTTATCAGAAAAGAACATGCTGCTTTAACTCTGGTAATCTGAGAAATTGGGTTGGGCTCTTAAGCCCAATGTTGAATTTGCTCAACAGACATTCTGTTTGAGTGTTAATAGAGAGCAAGCAATCTCCCTTCCGTCTCATTTTATGTCTGCAGTGAGCATCAAATGGCCTTTCTTTACCATCATAGAGTACATGCGCAGTGCCCCCTGCATTAAGTTTGCTTGCAAGTGATAGAAATGCCATCACACCAATGTGGCTTGGCTTTACCTTTTTATAATCTACATGCAAGCCTTGTGACTGAATCTACTGAGAGCAAACTAAAATATTCCGGTCTGAGTAGCACAAAGCTTTTAGGACACTAACATATACTTACTGTTCGAGAGGAGGGCTGCTTCCACCCAATCCAATTCTGAACACAAACGTTGTGGTTTGTTGTACAACTCAAAAATATTTCACATTTGTATTGATATTGCATCATGCACATTTGTAGTGCTCTACTGCACTAAAACGGCAACATTGGCATTAATGGAAATATACATTTGTCAAATACGCAATGAAGAACCGTCTGAAATGAATAAAGTGCTGAAGAGGAAACCGTTCTGCTATGTGCTCCTTTCCAGCCGGACTTCCCCTACAAAGACAACCTGCTGTCCATGGACTCCAGCTGCCTGCTGCTGTTTGTGCTGCTCTTCTTCGCCTTCCTCATCATCCTTAAGGTTAAACCCTGCCCACACCTGTCTGCTACTCGCATGTTTCTCTGAGTCTTTCCACAAAGGATTCCGCTGTACACTTTATACAGCAGAACTTGTTTGTTTTCAATGGTCCACTTAATGGGAAGCACCCCATCTGAGGTAGTCACTTAGAGGCCTGTTTAATCTAATCTAATCTGACTGTGTAGGCGTTCTGCCGCTTGTTGATCATAATGTGCCGTGGGGCTGGCCTTAATGTCCTTAATGGTGCTTGTGTGTCTCCAGGCTTACCTGATGAACTGTGTGTGGAACTGCTACAAGTACATCAACAACCGGAACATGCCGGAGATCGCCGTCTACCCCGCCTTTGAGGCCCCGCCACAGGTAAACGCACACCCACAAGCACACACATACGTACACACACACACACACACACACACACACACACACACACACACACACACACACACACACACACACACACACACACACACACACACACACACACACACACACACACACACACACACAGAGAGCTGTTTGCTTTATTGATTTGATTAGCGCTACGATCCACTACCGCTCTGCATTCCCTTTGTGGGTTCTGCAACATGTCAACTCTAAACATGGCCAGCAGGTGGCGTCTCTCACATACCCATAGTGTTTCTTGTGTCAACTGGGAAGCTGGTCTACGCCCTGTCTCAACCAAGTGCAGCCCAATCCATGCGTCAACGCTGATGGGGGCCACCAGGAATAGACGGGCAGACTGTCTGTTCGGTTGCACTTTAAACAACGCTCTAAGGGCTCTGGGCAATAACTCATTATTGTCCTTTATCTGTAAACGGTATTGCGCCGTCATGAAATGAAGATATGGACTTCTCGTGATAGACCACTGTAATGAATTACGATGAGAAGCTATGACCTTTTAAATTGATCCCCACACGAGTTTTGAGTGAGTCAGAGTAAGTCACAACTCTCCGTGCCTCACTGTAACGTCCCTCAGTTCGACTGTCACGCATGTTGTGATATTCGCTGATGTCGTGTACAATTTTTCCCCAATACTAACAATGACTCTTCATGTATTCTCATCCCATCAGTACATCCTGCCCACCTACGAGATGGCAATGAAGATGCCAGAGAAGGAACCCCCTCCCCCGTACATGCCAGCTTAGATTACTCACCCCCCCGGCCCCCCACCCAATAAAAAAGTGTTTGTACATCCATTCACATTTCGTCGTTTGGCCTTGCCTGTGTGTGGGTGTGTTGAGTGTACAAGTGGGACAGTCTGAAGAGTGACCGTGGCCCTAACCCTCCCCCCCCCCCCGCGTCCTTTTTGTTTTTGTTTATCCAAGTGTCTCGGTGAAAAGGATTCTTGTGAACATTGACTTGCTTGAATTGCTCTCATTGATTCAGCGCTACTCCAACTTACCCCTTTTTAGAGTGATACGTGAACTGTACAAATACAAATAACAAGAATCTTAGGACAATCCGCACATTATAAATATTATCTTGATGTTGAATTGTGTCGTTTTAATTTCACCCATCTTATTAAAAAAAAAGAAAAAATCTAGATTTTATTCCATTCTCCAGTTTTTTGGATGAGTACCTTTTTCTGTGTCTTTTTGTTTTAGTTTGAAGCATTGCTTTAGGCCTGTTCATCACCCTGTGTGCCAAGCACATCTCTAGCCATTGCCCCTGTAGTGGTACATCTCCTTTTTTAATGTGCAGCCTCACTCAAGAGCAAAATGGCTCATATGTAGTTGCATGCTGCTTTATTCCTTAACATTGCTCTTTACTTTCCATGACAAATGTTGACGCTGTTGTATAACATATTGGCTTCAATAAACGTTTCAAGACAAACGTGCATTCGTCTTTTAATTTAACTTATAGGGGAACCTGCCTACAACCACTGATGAATATTATGTAACGATGTAATGTAATTTATTATACATTGTTTTAATATTTGTATAATGTATGCCTATAACACTCTGGCAGGTGTACTGCTGAGGACCCAAGGATGTGCGACGTGTCGAGTGTTGTTTGAGCGTTTCTCCAAGAAGCTGCAAGAAACCAAATTGGGCTTCCGAACAGGCACGTTTTGAACAGCACTGCGCTAATATACCAAAAAACTGGCGGAAAATATAAAAGGAAAAAACAACAAACATAACAAAATATAAATAAATGACACCAGGGGGAGACATTGCAAGTAAAAAAATATAATCAATTGACAAAAACTTTAAACTCACTACAAGCAATACAAGTTTTAAGTTAAGTTTTAGGTTCTCATTAAACTAATGTAGCCCTATTTTCTACATTCTCTAGAAAAAATAAAACACATGTTACATGTTCTTGCTACAGTGTTTTTGTAACGGTTTGGGTGGTGCTTGCGTATAGGCCTATGTGGAGAGTGGCGCACCTGGATTGGACCACATGTTTAGCTTGTCTGAGGTCAACACTACTTAAATGAAGATGTAGACCCACGGCTGAAGAAGAACAGCTCTCACAGGCAGTCCAGTTGGCACGGGGGACAGGGTTGGAAAATATCTATAGCCACGATGAAGTTTTATTTTTCGTGCGTTTACTGCGTTTCACTGTTGCTGGCTGATGTATTGGGCACATACCCGCCTAACGGATTGGATCTTCACCACATCACTGGGCAGAGTTACGCTCAAACTAGAAATATTCCCCGACCACCGCACAGAACGCTGAACCCTGCAAGTAAGTATCGACATATAGTGTTTGAAATGCTGTTACTTTTATTAAGTGCTAAAATTAAAAAAAACAAAACAAAACATGAATTTAGACTGTATGTATCTGTATGATAGCAAATGTGCCTTTTATTAGGCTTAGTAAGATAATTCGTATAATAATATTCTGTTGCAAAGTAAGCAAACACTATTAAGCTAATTGTAATTCAGAAATAGCATACATTGTAATTTATCATCTTTCAATATTTCTAGCTAACCAAAAAGTGAAGCCTAACATTTCACAACACTTTTCCAAACATGACGTGCATGGCAGCTACCTAGGCCTATAGGCCTACTGCAAAATCCCTAAACATTTAGTTTAAAACTGTTTACGTGCACTTCGACTACTCATGCTTTAACTAATAATTTATTCCTGCTTAAACAAAACAAACAAAAAAAAGATTGTACTCTTTATAACTTGTATGAAGAAAACTGACACTTCTTACACTTTCAATTCTCCTTTCAACCTGTTAACGTGCACTATCGCTTCTCCTTTCTGGTGGCCCATAGTTCACGGCAGTGATTACAGGTATAGAGGCTATCACTACCATCACCAGCCACCCAGGATCCCACCGCCGGTAGTGTATCGCCCCGTCCCTCTATCTCCCCCAGTGACTTACCACCACAGACACCCAGTCCCCGTGCCGCCCTATCACCACCGATTCAATGGTGCCGTCGCACCACAATGGCACAACATTCACAGAGCTCACTCGCCGCCTCTAGTCCACCACCGCGGGGTCCAAGGTCCCTTCCCCGCCATTACTGGCCATTACAGACCCAGGGGCTTGTGTCCATCGCCACTGCCACCTGCGGTGCAGCCAGCCACCACAGTAGCAGCAGCCACCGCCAGTAGCCCCACCCCAGTGGCTCACCCCCCCACCACCACCACCACCACCACCCCGGCCCCTACCACCACCACCCCCGCCCCCACCACCACCACCACCCGGCCAACATTGCCCTCCACAACAGTGGTAAGCGAGGCCACGGTGCCTCCGACACTGCCGGTGACCACCTTTCCGCCCGTGACCACTACTGTACCCCTGGTGGTGATTGAGACCACCATGGCACCGGTGGAGACCGCCCCTCCTGTGATGCTACCGGTCAGTACCCCGAGCGGCACCATCACCACCGTCAGTCCTGTGGAGTCAGGTAGAATATTCCAAGTCAGGTTTGCTTTTCCGAAACCCACGTCAATGTTTCCCAATGCTTTGCAATTTATTTTCCTGTTTGATTTGACAAATGACAGGGGAACATTTGCACATGGAATTGGTGTCAAGGGAAACGTTTTGATTATAACATGTAAAGAAATGTGTGTTGTGTGTGTGTGGGGAGATATAAAACATTAGATTGACAAAACCAACCATACAACAATTACAGTATGGGATTTTCAGACTTCTATGCCAAGGTAAATTAAAACTTTGCAAATAGGACAACGGGACAACCAAAATCCATCCCAATGTCTATTTCTAAGTTCATCATCTACCGCAATCACCCAAGCATATTTAGTGTCGTATATGTTGTCCAATATCAATTTAAAAGGCATTGGACAGTGATTTGAAAGGCAGGTTCCACCACTGCTCAATTAAATGGCCAAATAATAATAACAAATAATCTTTTTTATCCTTAAAATGTTGAAGAACTCTTTCTGACAAACATCTTGTGTAACCATTAAAAACTGGCTACAGTATGCCCTCTCAGACATACTGTATCATTTTAATTGAAACCTCACAAGTTCCTGTCAATTGTAACGTTTGAAAACTTCCAATCTTGTTAACACTATTTGTTTTAATCCTCTGTAGGCTGTTCACCGCCCGTTTAATTGTTTTTAACATCATTATTCTATTTGTGAAAGATGTCATGTCAATCAACAGTGTCAAACGTCTCACAACTTTTTGCAAACGCAGTTCACAATTCAAAGACACTCAAGGTCGATGCCTGTGATTGGTCGCCATAGAAACAGATTCTCAGTGCAGGAGCCGTCCCTTGGACCTGGTGTTCATCATCGACAGCTCTCGCAGCGTGCGTCCCGGCGAGTTCGAGAAGGTCAAGATCTTCCTGGCCGACATGGTGGACACGCTGGACGTGGGGCCCGACGCCACCCGAGTGGCCATGGTCAACTACGCCAGCACCGTCAAGATTGAGTTCCTGCTCAAGGACCACCAGAACAAGCCCGACATGAAGCGCGCCATCTCCCGCATCGAGCCCCTGGCCGCCGGCACCATGACGGGACTCGCCATCAAGACGGCGGTGGACGAGGCCTTCACCGAGCAGTCCGGCGCCCGCCCGCGCTCCCGCAAGATCTCCAAGGTGGCCATCATCGTCACGGACGGCAGGCCCCAGGACCAGGTGGAGGACGTGTCGGCCTCCGCCCGCGCCGCGGGCATCGAGATCTACGCCGTGGGGGTGGACCGCGCCGACATGCGCTCCCTGCAGCTGATGGCCAGCATCCCCCTGGAGGAGCACGTCTTCTACGTGGAGACCTACGGCGTCATCGAGAAGCTGACCTCCAAGTTCCGAGAGACCCTGTGCGGTAGGGCTTTGAAGGCGGGGCGCGCGGTCACGCCGGGGGGCTGGCGGGGGGCTTGTGGGTTTACACAGGGGAGTCCGTTCTCCTGTTAACCTCAAAGCTATTCCTCCCGAGGAACGCCTGCAGTTTGCAGGGCGATGATCACTCACGACGGATCATTGAAAGAAACTAATAATAATTGCACCCTGCGACTGTACACTAACTGTAGCCGAAAACGTCAACTGTGGAACTAAGGGCAAAGTGACCTCATGATGTGGAAGAAGAGAAAAAGCACAAGACCACATGTGGTGACGTGCACATGGAGTGCAGATGTGTGAGCTAACACTGGCTTGTAGTTGCTAACTCAAGCCCGGCGGAAAGTATTGGGGCCTAAAATGGTCCTCAACTTTCACCTTCTTTTTTAACAGCAGAAAAGAAAGAATGGTGCTCTGTCATTAGATGAACGCAGAGAAAGCTTCAAAGGACCTAACATAACCAAAGCATCGTCACCAAGAATATGCTTTAAAAGCGCACAGTAACCATAACTCCATAGAACTTTGTTTATCCAAATTACAAATGGCTGACAAAAGAGAGACGAAAATTAAAAAAAAAACACAAAGACAAAATACATTAAAGGAAACTTAAAGAATTCTTATTAAAAATTCTTATTGTTTTTTTTTTAAATATATATATATATATATATATATACTGTATATATATATAAACCTTTACAGCATAGCCAAGTGTTGGGTAAACAAGGTCCTACAGAGTTACTATTTTCCCATAATCAGGCAGCTGACTGGTTCAGATGAGTCAATGTTAAATGGACAAGGTCCAATGACGTTTCTCACTCGTGTTTTCACTCGTGTTGTCCAACACACGGTAAGCCTTATCAGTATGCAAATGAGATGTGGCGAAAATGTGCTGAAGGTTCGAGGCGGTCGCCTCTGGGCTTCCTCTCCAGAGACACAAAGGTGCACTGTTCTGCCGGCAACGCTTCCACCGCTGCGTAGATAAGCCCCTCAGAGGGGCTCGCTTCCTCAAGATGGCGCTTGATGGGCATGGGGGGAAAAAAAACATCCCATGCCATGTGTCTGAATAAATATGTTATTCTAGGGCAGCGCTGTAGCGTACATCAAAAATATGCTTTTCTATAGACTATCAATCCTTCCTTGGATGACACTGAGGTGAATTAGGTATGCCTTCGTGGACATCCGGGGAGCACTGGGTTGGTTAACGGTAAAACATGTGTTGCAAACTTTACACTGGAAAAGTCTCATCACCCACCTTCCATCACACCAAGGTGCCGCCATCTTGGCGGCGCCTCCTAATCCTGGCTTATTCCAGGTGTGGACCCCTGCGCCATGGGACACCACTGCGATCACATATGCGTCAACAGCAACGCCTCCTATTACTGCAAGTGCCGGAACGGTTATGTCTTGAACACGGACAAGAAAACATGTTCCATGAAACGTAAGAACCTAACGGGGCCCTGCTTAATGGTGCCATGTGTATAGAAACAATCCTACAAACATTTAAAGACAATCTGAATTGCTGATGTGATACTCATGCTGATTAGAGATGTGCCCATTACAGTTTAAAAAAACAAAAAAAAACAATGCTTTAGATGAATAATTATTTTATTGGCGTGAATGGAAGTGCTTCCAAACATCCAATTTGATTAAGGCAATTCAGCTTGACCACTTTGATTGACTGTTGTGGTTTCCCATTTGTTGGACAATGAGCCGTGTGGCACTCACACGATATGCGTTAGAGTTAGTGGAGAATACATGAGAAACAGTAAGCTTTCGATGGCATGCCTGTTCAGTCGGGACAACGTACAGAATGCTGATGGTAAATTTGTAGATACAAAGTCATTCTGGATTGTACTGTATAAGATATATGGGAGGGTTATATTTTTCACATCATCTTCTTTCACATCTACCCTGAAAATAATAACATTTTAGTCAGGTATGTGTTGTTAAAACAGTATTGTACCCATGATCTGCACATGTGTTTGTTTGTGTTGTTGTGCTCTTGACCTTTGTGCGTGACCGTTGTGTTGCGCGGATGTGAACCGTGTGCTTCTTCCTGCTGAAGAGGTGAAGGCAGCTGTGGTGGAGGACCCCTGCAAGTGTGAGGCCAGGCTGGCGTTCCAGAAGCAGACGCAGAGTGCCATCCAGCAACTCACTGCTAAACATATCCTTCAGTCCACTTCCCACCGGCTTGTCTGAACCACTGTGGGTACAATCCCCGATGTTCACAGCCCTCTTGCAGGCATCCTTGGGAAAGGTTGAATTTTTATTTTTATTTTTATTTTTTCACTAAAAACATTTACATTGAGCAAGGTCGATTAACCCCCACCTGCTCCTTAATAACGTGTGTGAATTCACTAGAAGTGAATGGCAATGCATGGGAACCAATACTGTGTCGATACAACCGCCATGTCCTCTAGGTGCCCTCCATCTATCAAAACAATCAAAACAGTCCATGGTGAGAAAATACGAACAAGCCATACAGTGTGTGACGCATGTTAACGTCAGACTGAATCCCCCCGTTACCAGGTTTCATAACATCACCACAGAGAATGTGTGAGTAGCCTTGACTGCTCTCTGCACTCAGCGATGTCACCGGGCGGGTGAAGCAGCTGGAGAGCGCGTTGGGCCGCGCTTAAGGCGGACGTTGAGTGACGGTGAGTGAGGCGTGCTCTTCTTCTCACGGCTGGTTGGCGGGCGGACAAACAAGAGCGAAAACGCCACCCGGGTTGACCTGGTGTTTATCATCCACAGACCCACCGGCCGGTGTGCATCCTGTCAGGAGGCGAGGACACGGACCACTGGGAGCCCGGCATGCAGTCCCTCCTACTTCCTGTGTCTATGGTCAGAACTGCAGCCGGCCATACAGAGCTACTGTGTTAAAACCAAAGGCTTTTTTGGGGGGTTTGTTTTACCAATTGATACATTTGGTTCGTTTTTTGGTATTCATAATTATTATTCATGTTGCTGTTGCACGTGATATGACGTTCCACGTAATTCCTTAAATATATACAGTATACAATATATACAGTACATATATACAGTATATTAGGTTTGAAAAACAAACTAGTTTTAATAGCCTGCATTTAACAAAACCATTAACAAAGGTCTATTATTTCTGATGTTAGAATGGACTTTCTTTCAAATTTGTGTCATTCTTATTTCTTTATTAAAAAATGATTTACAGCATTTGTTAAATATATCTGAATTATTTAGATTAACAACATGTTGTTGACAGTTGCTTTATTTACAACTTTATTATAGTTCTCTGTGTTTTCTTGTATTTTTATGATAATTGCAATACATTATTCTCTTTCCTATTCCCTATTATCGTATATTCTTAAAGAACTACTATAATTTTGTTGTTTATCATTTAAGCTCCTCTATAGTTATCACACTGATTGTTTTTTCTGTCTTTCCTTTTTATTGATATTCTGAAAAGTTATGACATTAAATTTATATCGTTTTTTCAACTTTAAACAGCAACAAGTTTGTTGTGTACGGCTTCAAATGAATTAAACAGTAATACCAGACCATTGATCTTTGCATGTTCATTCTTTATTGAATGGATAGAACTGAACAGTCAGGTGACCTCCTCTATTTAACTAAAGGACGCTGTTACTATTTGCCTGTTATGTTGCTCCAACAGTCTTGCCGTCAAATTTCAAAGTTTCTACAGCACTGTACCATACAAAGCTGACCTCCTATGTCTCCACCGTGTCTTCCTGAAGCCTGCACGCCAATATTGACAGTAAATATCCTGCCACAGTGCAGATGTATGTCCTGACAGCGTGTCAAAATGCACCATAGATCTACAGCATGAGCCTCCCGGAGAGCCAGAGGTCGGTGAGAAAGATCAATGGCGGTGGACCTGTGAGTCTGCTGGCTTTCCCTTTCGAACCTTGGTGTCACATGTGTCTGCCATTCAACCTGCAGCACACAGCAGGATTCCAAATGCTTCCGATACCATGAAAACAGAACCATTCAGGGTTTGAGGAGCCTTTACACGTGCGTTGTAAACTCCTGCCCTAGTTCCTGAGCCCCACCGAACAGTGAATTCTATAACACTTGAAACTTTTACAAACGCTGGGAGTGCACATATGTTCATATTTGCCTTTAAACACCACAGACAATAGAACTGTGTCTGCTCTGTGGCCGTGTGAGGCCCATGAGTCAACACACCCAACGTTTACCTCGAGTCTGGCTCGAACCCGCCCTCCACCACCCTCCAGCCGCTCTCATCGTCCAGCCAGCTGTTGTCTGTTTGTTTGCTGTTCTAGTGGCCCTCCTGGATAGCACAGCACACACAGAAACACACAAAGGTGAACTCAAACGAACGGATCAATGGAAGACCAATGGATGTGACACGCCTTCACCTTGTTTACACGTGAACTGTAAACAAGGTGGGTTGAATAGGGAAAAAAATGACCCCGTTTTATTGTGAGTAGGCTTCGTTAAAGATTGCAATGGGTTCGGTTTACATTGACGGAAACATTAGTGTGAAAGAATGTCTAGTTGGTCCTGTAAGGGAAAAGTCATATAGGAGGTGACGTTATCCATGTGAAACATGCATCTCATTGTAATTTTAGAGTTTTCTCCAGATATAGAAGTTAAGACTTGAGGACACCCTAACAGGCATAAAGATGCGGGATTACCATTAGTTTTATTTCTTTTCTATAGAGGAGAGCAGTTTATATATACTGACTTCCATATAAGCCTACTGAAAATATTGTAACATCAGATACAATTACAATGCATATATTTCTAAACCTGGGTCTTGCAGTGTGTTTGTGTTGTTGATAGACGAACCACAGATGGTGATTCTGTTGCATCCCCCACCTGAGACACGTGAGAGTCTTCCTGACCGGGGCAAGGAGACCACGTTTGGGGTGGGTATTTGGGTTGCGTGCACGTGCAAGAAGTGCTGCTAGGATGCTGCGGTGCTGCGCAGAGTGCAAAAAAGGCTACATGACGTTATGATAAATGTTTGGTCTGGTTCCGCCTCGAACCGACAGGACTTTTATCCTCCGTGTGAAGTCTCTCAGCAAACCGCAATATTTGAACATATAGAATAGACGCCAACTACTGGGACTTTGAGAACAAGATTTGAGTGGACCAGTAGTATTTGCCTAAATATAGATATTTATTTAGCTGTCTACAACGTCTATGGTTAACTAGAAAGGGAGACAATGATCCTTTTTTTGATAGAGCATGAATTGAAAGGTGTTTATCGTTATCTTAGCGGCCTACCTTTGTTGTGTTTTAGGCTGCAGTGTCAATGATATACACCTAATTGTTACAACATTCAACTATGGCCTCATTGCTATTTAAGAATGATTGTCTGCAGGCGTTTTCATCTCTTGGCAGGTGGAAAGTCTTGATGCCATTCAGACAAATCTCAGCAAAGTAATATCTTCAACGGAGAACGAGAGCCACATTTCCACTGCGGCTCAGTGAATATAAAGGTTACAGTGTTGCCCTCACCGTTTGCCTGGCCTCCCTGACTTAGTGAACAGCCTGCACCACACACAGCATCTAATAATGCGCGTGGCGTAAAGAAAAACGGCCACTGAATAACCTATAGCTATAAACTATAGACGAGGTATTCACATGAGAGAACGTTTGAGAATTTCTTGTCGGCTTATGGAAATGTTTCGTTGTTTTTCTATTCGCTGCAGTGTATCAATGACATTGTGGATTTAGCTTGCAATGTTGACCTTTAAGGGTAAACAGCATAACACCATGACTTGGCTGACAACAATATACAAAATCCCCTAAAACAGGTTTTATGGTTTGTTTTGTCTCTGGATGTTATCTCTTGTTGATTTTAACATCTTGGAATTCTTTCCATGACCCAATGGGTGCACTGTAGGTACAAATGACACACAGCTGGATGTTTTACAGATGGACAGAAGGAATCTGAATGTTAAATGCTAAATATTTCCTTTGAAAGGGAAACGGTGGAGCCCCATTTCTTTCCACACATCACTGTTAATATTTTTCTTCCAATGTATGTCTCAATGCCTTTTTTTTTTTTAAAGGAAATGTCAAGCTAGGCTTCAGATTTAGACATGCATTTTGTTAATTTGGGGAATTCATTAAAAATTGATGAAAAAAAAATCCACTGCATATGTATATAGATATATCTCAGATAGGCCTATATCAGTTGTGATAACTGACTTATCACCTCAATTGTTTCACATTGCAAAATGTTGGTTATATTTAGGAAAGTAAGTAGTCCAAAGTTCTGTTAAGCAGCATTGTAACATAATAGACTCAAGCAAGATAGCTGTTTTATGGCCTTGATAGCGAGGTGTATGAGACAAAACAGATAATTGAGGCTAGTCAGGCTAAATGACAGTATGACACCTTTGCTGTAGTTTCGAACATGGGTCTGTGTGGAATGTTATTACCTCACATGCACTCCGTAGTATTATAGGCCTACAGTGCAGAGTGATCAAGGAGGATTTCTTGTCTTCAGATATACATTGATTCATGTAGGGCTATAGATCTACAATTTATTGAATTGTATATTTATAAAATAATCAGACGTATATCACTGAACCTCCAGGTGCGTGTGTGTGCCCAGGTGCGTGTAGTTACGTGTGCGTGCGGGCGCGCGCGCGAGAGAGAGAGAGACTATTCTGCCACCGTCTGGTTGTTTTTAGAAACAACATAGTAACAGACAATCCGTCAACAGAGCCCAGTGGCTTTCTATTATTGTGTGTACCATCAATTATTCATCATAATTAATAACTTAACTGGCTATATTTATGTTTGATAGGGTTGTAAGCCCACAGCGTCGTGTGTTTCAAAGAAACGTAAGAGTGACAGCGACCCCTCTGTCGTCACATCCGTAAAGACGACACGTCACATCCGGTGCATCCTGACGAGGAACCAGAAGGTGCTTCATGCCATAGCTTCATGCATGGAAAATCACTCTGAACTCCTTGACAATGCTCACGCGGAGTTTAGAAAACGTAATTTTGAACTGGCGGAAGAACAGTACACAAAGTTCATTTCTACTTGTTTACAGAAAAGGTAATGCTCATGGTCTTTCAAGCATAAATGAGCAGCCTACTCGGCTAACTTTGTAGTAGCGTGTATCTGGCAAAGTAATACTGTTGCATTTTTGTGATAATAACGTTGATTTCTATTAAAAAAAAGTTTAAACAACTTTCATATTTGCAGGGTATGTGAGGCAAATGACCTGGCCGCTGCATACAACAACCGTGGACAAATACAATATCTGAGGGTGAATTTTCATGAAGCAATAGAGGACTACACTAAGGCAATACTCGTCGATGGTGGTTTTGAAATACCCTTTTACAACAGAGGACTCATTCACTATCGATTAGGTATTACATCGTTAATGTAATAGTTGTACTAAATCGCTGTACTAATGTTACTGGTGGATTTCTATACACCAGCTTCAACACTAGATGGCGCAATGCATTCATATACATGATGTGTTAAACGCATTCATTTCTGCCACTATGCAAATCCCTAAAATGTGCATTTATCCTCCAGGTTTTTTTGAAGAAGCAAGGAGAGACTTTGAGCAAGTTCTAAAGCTCAATCCAGATTTTGAAGAGGCGAAAGTCAGTCTATTGCAGACGCGTCAAGACGAGGAGCACAGAATGAACCGGGGATACTAATTATATGGCTTGTTTTTCACCGTAATTTATGTTGATTGTCACTTTGATTTAAATTAAATTATTCTCAATGTGAATTTGTTTTTGTGATTAATTTACAGAGTTTAATTTAGAGATTATTGTAGGCCTATATATACAATAATACAATATGTACAACTTGGGTTTTCTAAGTAAAATAACCAACAGCAAAGTGTAAATATTTTTGTAAAGCCAAAACAAAAGATGTGCAGGCTTAAGTGTTACATTTGTCTTACATCGCCACAGTCACGCCATCAGTCCTGAAGTTAATATAACCTCAAACAGCGACCCTAAATGAGTAATGCTGCCTAACATCCTACAAAGCAGTATGTTTGGGTATGTGTAGGCTATTGAAGCAATACAGCGGGCCATTTCTTGCACGTTGTAAAAGGCTATGAGTTTTTATTTTTATTTTATCGGCTATTCTGCGGAGACAATAATGAAGGTTTTAATTCAGACTACCGAAAATCTCGAATCCGGGACTTAATTGATAACCGGTAACGCGTACGTACGACGCAGAGCCGCGCCGTGCTGATTGCGGCAGTTTAGAACAGCTGTTGGAGGAGCCCTTTCATCAGCCACTGTTGGCTGTTTTTATTTGTTAGCTTCAACTGAGCTTGAACTGCCTGTCGCTTGTCATTATGAAGATAGACTCGAGTTTGTAAGTATTTAAGTATCCCCCCCCCCCTCCCTTAGACGTTTACTTTGAGTTATTGACTCGTGTTGAAATACATTTTGGGTTCATGTCATGACCTTCGTTTCCAAGGGTGTTATGGAATTGGATGGCGGCAGTAGTCGTCGCAGGTCACGCAAAGCTGAATCAGAAAACGATCAAACAGCCAAGTAAAGCAATTTCTTGCTACAAATATCTTTATTGCCAGAGGTTGGGCAGTGGACTGGACCTAAAATACTTGTGCCTCCAATAGATGCTGGTTTAAAGTCAGACTGTGTGGGCAGCCACATGAGGCTGACATTGGACAAAGTTGTAGCTGTGGGGAACCAACTTGAAATTGAAGCTACCAGTAAGAGATGTGCAAGATTATTATTATTATTATTAGGGACCGAGCCTGTGAAACAGGACGAAGGTCCCTTTTGTTTTTGATGCGTTTTTTATTATTATTTTTATTATTATTATTATTATTATTATTATTTATACATTGATTTTATATATTAAAGAGAAATGAGAGGTATTTGTTAACTGCATAATTAGTTAAGTAAATGTTGACAATACATTTTAATATCATCCGAAGTTTGATGTAACATAAAATTTCCTGTTCTACCAGATGGCTCTGAACATATATTATTGACGCCAGGCTTGGCTGCTAAATGTGGCTATAGCATGGAATCTGACCCATGGGGAAACATGAGAATCTATACATCCCTGATGGGCTGCTATGTTGACAACACAGTATGTTCGAATGAAATTATTTAAAATGCCAGATGTTGGCGGGGAAAACAACAACTTCTAAAGGAAAATGTGAAATGTTTTTTTTTTTTTTGCTAGGATGATACATTGTTCAATGTTGGACTAAGGTTCCAAATGTACAGCGAAGGGCCATCGGATGTTGTCACTCATGACATCACAAAGAAATGCCGCTACTCTGCTTGGGCTTCCACGGAGATTATTTGTGATCGGAACTACATGGAAGTAGGTCCCTTGCTGATGAAGTATGATTTTTCTGTTTTTCTTTTAAATTCACAATGTTTTATTAATTGATTTAATTAGGTCTCCAAATACATGGGCCGGCATGAAACAACCCCTCAAACAAAAGGACATGCTGTGAATGTAAAGGATGACTTGAACACCAACGCCATGCAGTCTGTATGTTAACGGACCACCATTACTTTTATTTCTTTATTAAAAGTTTTGCATGGGAATCTACCAAGCAATGTTTCTTTTGTCTTCAGGTCAATGACACGGCCTATGGCATCTGGAAGATGACATTTTACACCCCTGAGCCAACAACAATGATGATGCTGGATGAGGTTCACCAGGCTGGCTACGGTGCCATGACTACCCCTAATCGACTGGTTTTGCGAAGCCCATACAACACTGCACAGACCTACACGGAAGATGTAGGAGTTGACCGAAAAATCGTACCAAGATTTTGACATTCGTTTAAATTATCCTCTTATGACTTTTTTATTTTTTATTTTTTATTTTGCTTAGGTGGCTGGTGTCCCGATGGAGGTTGTCAAAGTGGGAACTTACTTCACCACCCCACAGGGTCTGAGAATTGTGGACTTGACTGCTGCTTGTCCGACTGGTGAGTGTCCAGTCAGTGGTGGAGGCCAACTTGTTACTGCTCCCTCATCTCCTTTGACTGGCTTGTGATGCACCAATAATGAGTTGACCATGTTCTATCAATAACAGGGGGTGTCACCTTTGCTGACGGCGTGATCTCATGGAACATTCCACGCGACATTACACCCCTGTTGAACGACAGGGTGAAAATCCTGGAAATGCACATGGGCATTAATGGCCAACGGTTGGATAAAGCTCAGATGGTTTACAGAGGCTATACACTGTCTTCTACAGAATATCACATAGTCATGGAGCTCCCGATAGGCTCCCCTGATGGTTACTTCAAGGTTCGACACTGGCATGTAGTAGGAAATGCATCATAGTGGGTCACAGGCCAGTGGTGTTTTATTTAAACTGCATGAATTATTGCAGAGCCATGCCCCAGATTACCAGTACCACCTAACTTACGCTGTGGAACCCATGCTTGAGTTGCTGTGGACCGCAAAGGACTCTCAGTCTGACACAAGATATAAGGTTCTCTTCCCAATCACAACCCCTTTGATGCTCTGGTATCCAGATATTGTTGACGGCAAGTCTATTCTTATTTTTTTTTTTTTTTTTTAAATACTGGCAAAAATGTATTGTATGTCTTTTTTGACGATGGATGTGTATCTTTGCAGAAACTTTTCCAGAAGACAGGATGTTTAAGGTGCGGTTTGGCACATTGTTGCATGATGTCAGATTGGTCAACATCACCTTCTCAACTGGTGTGCTGTCTGTTGCGGAGTGCAATGCCAAAGGATTCCTTCATGAACAAAAATACTCCAATGGCTCAAAGACTTATCTGCTACAAGTTCCCTTCTCTGACAGCGCTGTTTTAAATCATGTAAGCTGGTTTGTTGGTGACTTTGGAAAATGATATACTCATCAAAGCTGCTGTCTAACTGAGCCTTTATCTCTGCAGAATCCAGAACCCTTGGTTACTGGCTACTTCCTTCCACTAACCTATGGGTTTATGGTCATGCCGGAAGAGACTCCATTTTCCTACTCCCTTGCAGTGGAAGCATCACTGCACGACGTTGGCAAGTTCAGTTCCAGCTTGTAAAACTCTAAACCTTTGCCCTCCATTTAAAGCACTCCTGCTTGTACTTTGCGATACACCTTGGGTAACTATGACTTCTCTTTAGTTCTTCCCAGTGTCTTTGGCACATGCGATGATGGGACGTTCTACGTCACTGTGAAATATGGGAGTCAGGGACACAACTTTGAGACGATGATTGGTACACAGATGCTGACTCCAGAGCTAGGTAGTTGTACCCTATCTGTTGTACCCATTCTGTTATTCTGTTATACTGCACTAGAGCACTACTGCACCACCTGCACACTTACTTCTATTATTTGCACTACTTTTTTGCACATTGTATACTGTTTACACTTTACACTTTTCACTTGCATGTTATGCCACTGTGAGTAACCGTTTAATACCTCGATGATCACTACCTCCATCTGCACTGTTTGTCACTTTGTTAACTACCTATGATTACCGTCATTTTAATAACCACTGTCACTTTTCAATTTTGCACCTTATTCTGCATTTCTGCATTTCAACCTGCACCTTAATCGCTCATTTGCACTTCTGGTTAGAACGCCAACTGTATTTCGTTGTCCCTGTACTTGTACTCTGCACAATGACAATAAAGTTGAATCTAATCTAATCTAAAAGGTAGAGTCTATGGTCTGACTGAAAATGGAACGCACTTCAGCCTTTCCTTGCCATACACATCCCTGGATGTCGCTTTTGAGGTGAGCTGTATGCAGTGACACAAGAGTACCCTGTGTGACTACGCTCCAACTCTGTGGCAAGCTCTTGATTTGTCTTCCAGCTGTTTGATTCATCTTCGGTCACAGCAAGGCTTGACGTATTGTTGTGGGAGCCAATCAACAACTGGAGCCTCAATGATTTCTCCCTGGCCTGCAACTTTCCTTTGACCACAACAAGTAATATGCTGACCACATGGTTTCATTGTTTGGTCTTTATCAGGTTCATGCATTGGTGATGTCTGATTCATTTGTATTTTCAGAATGTTACCCAAATGGGACCATGACTGTCGTGAGTGTGAAGGTAGAATCTGTCCCCAGTCTTGTTCCCCATCAGCTGACCCTCAGAGACAAGTCGTGCAAACCATATTCCAGTGACGATCGGTTTGCACACTTCTCTTTTAATGTCAATTCCTGTGGGACTAGTAGGATGGTAAGTAGATGACAACTTTACAGTATTGCTGGGGATGCTGTAATGTAGTAAGAAACAGGGCTTTTCAATATAGTTCTTTGGAAACCACTTGATGTACGAGAATGAAATTTCCCTGGATTATTCAGCGAAGGCCTACACATCCCCAGTTGAGCCAGAGTTCAGGTAGGAAAATGACTAGCCAGAAACATTTCTTACCGAGGCTGAAGGAAGCATAGGAAGGAAGCCTTTTTTTATTTTATTTTTTAAATACAATTCTTGCCCTTCTCTAGGCACACTGTATCTTGTTACTACTTGGTGAATGACACGAAAACACTGAAGTTTGACTACAACCCAATGGTCAATGAACCTTCAGCGGAAATTGGTACAGGACAGCTTATGGTTCAAATGAGACTGGCGCTAGGTAAGTCATTAGTTCTGCAAAGTGACTCTAGCATAAACTCTTGCCTAACCCCTATACCTTCACCCAGATGAAGCGTACGAGCTCTTCTATCAAATGGAAGATTATCCTGTGCAGAAGTACTTGAGGCAATCGTTGTACTTTGAGGTGGCACTGCTGCAGTCGGCTAATCCCCAGTTGGAGCTCATCTTGGACAACTGCTGGGCCACACTACACCAGGAAAGAACTTCTCTGCCTAGTTGGGACATCATTGTAGATGGGTAATGTTTTTAATACTGTGACGGGAAACTCTCTTCACATTAGTCTGAAAGTGCTTCAGTTTGTCTCTCCTTCCTGTTTAGCTGTGAGAACCTTGAGGACCGCTACGTCACCGTCTTCCACCCGGTTGTGGGCGACTCGAGAGTTGCTGTTCCCTCTCACTTCAAACGCTTTTCCATCAAGGTGTTCTCCTTTGTGAAGGAGGAGGAAGTTTTGGAAGATCAGGTAAACTAGCTGTCATCACTTTGACTTGAACACTAGTGCCTGCAGAGTGCCTGTTTACATAACATCTCTATATATTTCCTGTCAACAGATATATGTCCACTGTGACGCTGTAATATGTGACTCAAATGCTAGCAGCAGACTATGCAGTGGCCAGTGCCACAGCTCCACAGGTGTTAAAAAGCCACTTGGTGCAAAAGGACAAAGGGGTATGAACCTATTGATGATGACATGTAGCCTTGAATGCAGCTCTTCCCTGATTGCCTACTTTCTCTTTTTGTTTGCAGTGCAAAGAGGTGTTGCTTCAAACCAATGGCAAATCTCCTCTGGGCCTATTCTGTTCAACTCTCCACCTCAGAATTAAATAAAAGTGACTCTCTTAATTTTAGGCTCATTTCTGTGCCAGCAAAACATCAAGGATTGACTCTGACCTTCTCATCATACCTATTCAGTGGCTCTACAGTTTTCTTTTTTTTTTTGGTCCCTTTTAAATAAATCAACTGTGATGACATCACAGTGTTGATTAGCAGACATGAGGAAGACGGATGTGGAGAATGACGATGGAGATCCATGAGCCAGAGATCTGTACATAATGTCCACACTCCCTCAGAGTTGGGGAAGAGTCACACTGTGAAAGGAACAGGACCTGACTGCACTCATTAATTTACATTACATTACATTTACATTTAGGGCATTTAGCAGACGCTCTTACCCAAAGCGACTTACAAAGAGTACGTTTGTCATAAGAAGATGAAACATTTCATTGCTGCTTATACAGTAAGAAAGTCGGCAGAACAAGTTTCAAGCATTTGAATTGCTAGATTAACCATTGCTAGTATACAACATCTGACTAAGTGCCAAAGAGCGATCAAAGTGCCGAATTACAAAGAGCGATTAGAGTGCCAAGATGTATAATAAATGAGGGCATCAGGGTAGGATTATGCAGGGTTCAGGTGAACTCTGAACAAGTGGGTCTTTAGTCTCTTCCGGAAGATGGAGTGACTGCAGTCCTGACATTGACGGGGAGCTCGTTCCACCACTGTGGTGCCAAAACGGAGAAGAGCTGAGATTTCGCCATCCAACCTTTTCCTCCTTTTAGTGATGGCGATACCAGTTGACCAGCCGGGGGAGTTGAGCGGAGTGCTTGAGCAGGGGCGTGGTGTTTCACTAATGTTTGGAGGAAGGTAGGGGTAGTTCCATCGACGGCTTTGTAGGCCTGTAGCATTGTCTTGAATTTGATGCGAGCCACTACAGGAAGCCAGTGGACGTCTTGGAAGAAATAGAAATACTTTATTGATCCCAAGCTGGGAAATTACAACAAGGGGGGGGGGGGGGGGGTCACATGGGAGAATTTGTTTCAGTTGAAAACGAGGCGTGCTGCAGTGTTCTGGATCCGCTGCAAAGGTTTAATCGCTGTTGCAGGGAGTTCAGCTAAGAGTGAGTTGCAGTAGTCGAGGCGGGAGATGACAAGTGCTTGGGTCAGGAGCTGTGTCGCTTCCCTCGTGAGGAGAGGCTGGATCCTGCGGAAGTTGTAGAGAGCAAATCTGCTGGAGCGGGTCACTGCAGTGATGTTTGCAGTGCAGGACAGTTGGTTGTCGACTATTATGCCCAGGTTCCTTGCAGTCGGAAAAGCAGATACTGTGATCGAGACCAGCAAGTCACTGTGAGGGAAGTCTTTGCGAGATTGAGCTTGAGTTGATGCGCAAGAGCAAGTTGTTGTCCAAGAGCTTTGGTCTGCCAAGCATTCCGAGATGCCTGTTGCAATCTTGTGTCTGAGTGGGGAGAAGGAGAGGAACAGTGATAGGAGAAGCCGTGTGATGCGATTAGAGCCTAGAGATTTGGTATTTAGAGAGAACAGAAGCGGTCCTAGAACTGAGCCTTGACGGACCCCAGTGTTTAGCGACAGGGAGCTGTTCCATGTGACCTGATAAGTGCGATCCATACGGTAAGATGTGAACCAGGCTAGCGTGGTGTCAGCAATGCTGAGTTCAGCGAGGGTGGCGAGGAGGGTCTGGTGGTTCACAGTGTCTAACGCCGCAGACAGGTCGAGGAGAACAAGCCCCGAAGGCTTTGGTGGCACGAAGGGATTCGGTCACCGTCAGGAGGGCCGTCTCTGTAGAGTGCGCAGTGTTGAAGCCAGACTGATGGGGATCAAGCAAGTGATTTGTAAACGCAAAGCCATTTGTAAACGATGCCATTCTCCCGATACATGGACTATAGACCATTTGCAGCAAGCGGAGAACACATGTATTGAATGATTGGTCACATTTTTTTCTATGCACTGCAACTCAACTACAATATCCCCGCAGTTTACCGACCTCTTCCTGACAGCAGCTTATGATCCTGTATCAGCCAAGCTGCCTGGGTGATTTCTCACAGGTTTAGTACGCAAAGCTTGTGAAATACACCTCAATTCTGTAATTGGCAGTACAGGGTGCTGTTCTTGTCTTTGAAGTTGCATTGAGGACTTCTGCTACCTCCAATTGTCTCCCTGGATTATGACAGATTTGGTTACCCCTTTGCTCATAAAAAAAGTGCTGTAATATATGTTAGCTAGCGGTGTTGTCAAATATTGTCCATACTCGCCATACCATGCATCATTCATCAGGCTTCAAATGCCAATGTCGACCAAAATGTCACCAGTTTCACAAGTTTGGTGTGTAAAGTTATAGGACCTAATGACATGCACAACCCAACCTTTCCACAATGGGGACTTATCAAATGTAACTACATGTGTAGTTTTGTGAAGACTTGAGTCGGTTGTTCTACTGAACTGTATTAAAAATGACTAGTACCTAACTAACTAGTTACTAACTATAATTTTCAAAATGGGTAAGTGTTCATTATGCACCAGGTGTGGAACGGTAGGCACTTTAAACCAAGCTCATGATCCAATTGTTCACTGCCATCAGTGGATCTCATCTGATTGTAGAAATCCTCAAGGATTTGATTAGCCGTAGTCCCCATTTTGTATCACCACAAATGTTGTGAAATGTACCCTTGCTCGTCACATTCTTCATTCATTGCGGCATCTTCCCGAGACCAGAGACGCAGATACTGCAACATCTTCAAGACTGTTCCAGAAGGATGGCTCCTCTTATGTAGTTTGATTAAACGCAGTTCTATAATGTTTCCTCTAGCTCTCCGGATTGAATGAATTTGAAGGTCTGCTTGATAGAAACACACACACATCAAACTGCATAGCTCAGTGGGTAGAGCGTGTCATCCACGAACCAGAAGGTTGGCAGTTCAATCATCACCTCCAACTGTCCATATGTCAAACAGTACAGTTCTGCACTGTACAGTTCTTTGGCTCAAGGCTCTTCACTACACACCTGTCCTCATCACATATGCTAATCAGCACTGTGATATCGTCACATTGTAGAGTGTTTCAGGGTGTGTTTTCGAGTGCAAAACAATTACCAGAAGTGCCCTACTGTCTATATTTACCAGGAGGGCCCTTTTAATCCTCTTTATTTTTATGACTTGATAAAAAAAGGAATAGAAACAAAACCAACAAGCATGTTGTGTCATAGACCCATATATAATTGTATAAAAATGTTCTTAATATAATTAGATTATTGTATTTTACTTATTGATTCAGTATAATCGTAAGAACCAGTAGCCCATAGGCTATGGGATTTTATTGGCCATTGGGTTTGTACATCATAATCCAAATTTGATTGGTAGTTATGGCTTTTTGGTCATTGTTTGAAATTGTTTGATTTGATTGATTAGCCTAGGTTTAGGTATATTCATATTTATTTAAGATTTAACATTACTACAACTATCTTGAGTTATCACAAAATGGCAGCATTTCACCAACAAATAATTCCATGATGCATTCTGATGTACAACCCCTAGGTGTTTTGATACAGACGCCTGCAAGCAAGCTTGGCATAACACCTGTTCTTAATTGAGCAATTAGTTGGGCATGCATGGATGTATGCTTTGCTGATTATATTGGTATAAAAGAGGTCATGCTTTTCTCAACTGAAGGTTCTGCAACTACTTTTAGCAAGAGCAACTACTTTGGCTTGTTGGGCTCGATGCGCTAGTTGCCACTATGAAGGTCCTCTGGTGTTTGTAAGTATCATTTTTACTCTTACTTTGAACTGAGTTATTTCATTATCATGTTGAATACATTTTGAGCATGGTTTGTTGTTTTCTTCTAGCATATTATGCAATCTAATGGTGGCACTAGTCATGGGTCAAGCAGAGCCAAAAGGGAAAATGAACACACAGCCAAGTAAATCACTTTCTTTACAAATATCCTACGATCACACTTCTGTGTACTGAACCTGTGAATTTGCCTTCAATAGATGCTGGTTTAAAGTCGGACTGCATTGGCAGCCACATGAGGCTCAAGTTGGACAAAGTTCTAGCTGTGGGGAACCAACTTGAAATTGAGGCGATCAGTGAGATATTTTTGTTTATTTCAATGAGGCCTTTTGCTCTGCGTAGCTTGATCAGAAGGTTTATGGAGTTGTTGCTTTACTGTAATAAAACTAATTCCTTCTGAATTCCCATTGTACCAGATGGCTCTGAACATGTAGTACTGACACCAGGCTTGGCTGCTAAATGTGGATATAGCATGGAATCTGACCCATGGGGCAACACCAGAATCTATACGTCCTTGATGGGCTGCTATGTGGACAACACGGTATGTCCAACAAACATTGTCAAAATACCATACATTTTGGCCTAGAATGACTACCATTTCAAACATAAAATTTCATCCCTAGGACGATGCAGTTTTCAATATTGGATTAAGACTCCAAATGCACAGTGATGGGCCATCGGAAGTTGCTACTCATGACTTGACAAAAACCTGCAGCTACTCTGCATGGGCCTCCCAGGAGATTGTTTGTGACAGAAACTACATGGAAGTAGGTTGCCTGCTGACGGTAACTCTGCAAAATTTCCTTTTTTTTTTAGTTGACAATGTTTTAAACTTTTATTTTCACTTCATTAGGTTTCCAAAGACATGAGCCGACGTGATATGAACTCTCAAACAAAAGGGCATGCTGGGAACGTTAAGGAAGACTTGAACAACGCAATGCAGGCTGTATGTTGAAGGACCAACATTACTTATGTATTTTGCAGTGGAATCTACCAAGCAATATTTTTGTCTTCAGGTCAATGACACGGCCTATGGCATCTGGAAGATGACATTTTACACCCCTGAGCCAACAATGATGATGCTGGATGAGGTTCACCAGGCTGGCTACGGTGCCATGACTACCCCTAATCGACTGGTTGTGCGAAGCCCATACAACACTGCACAGACCTACACGGAAGATGTAGGAGTTGACCGAAAAATCGTACCAAGATTTTGACATTCGTTTAAATTATCCTCTTATGACTTTTTTATTTTTTATTTTTTATTTTGCTTAGGTGGCTGGTGTCCCGATGGAGGTTGTCAAAGTGGGAACTTACTTCACCACCCCACAGGGTCTGAGAATTGTGGATTTGACTGCTGCTTGTCCGACTGGTGAGTGTCCAGTCAGTGGTGGAGGCCAACTTGTTACTGCTCCCTCATCTCCTTTGACTGGCTTGTGATGCACCAATAATGAGTTGACCATGTCTATCAATAACAGGGGGTGTCACCTTTGCTGACGGCGTGATCTCATGGAACATTCCACGCTACATTACACCCCTGTTGAATGGCAGGGTGAAAATCCTGGAAACGCACATGGGCATTAACGGCCAACGGTTGGATAAAGCTCAGATGGTTTCCAGAGGCTATACACTGTCTTCTACAGAATATCACATAGTCATGGAGCTCCCGATAGGCTCCCCTGATGGTTACTTCAAGGTTTGACACTGGCATGTAGTAGGAAATGCATTATAGTGGATCACAGGCCTGTGGTGGTGTCTTTAAACTGTGTGAATTATTGCAGAGCCATGCTCCAGATTACCAGTACCACCTAACTTACGCTGTGGAACCCATGCTTGAGTTGCTGTGGACCGCAAAGGACTCTCAGTCTGACACAAGATATAAGGTTCTCTTCCCAATCACAACCCCTTTGATGCCCTGGTATCCAGATATTGTCGACGGCAAGTCTACTTTTTCTTTTTAAATACTGGCAAAAGTATTGCATGTCCATTGAATATGCTGAAGGATGTGTATCTTTTCAGAAACTATTCCAGAAGACAGGATGTTTAAGGTGCGGTTTGGCACATTGCTGCATGATGTCAGATTGGTCAACATCACCTTCTCAACTGGTGTGCTGTCAGTTGCGGAGTGCAATGCCAAAGGGTTCCTTCATGAACAAAAATACTCCAATGGCTCAAAGACTTATCTGCTACAAGTGCCCTTCTCTGATGACGTTGTTTTAAAACATGTAAGCTGGTTTGTTGACTTTAGAAAATGTACTAGTCAAGGCTGCTGTCTAACTGAGCCTTTATCTCTGCAGAATCCAGAGCCATTGGTTACTGGCTACTTCCTTCCACTAACCTATGGGTTTATGGTCATGCCGGAAGAGACTCCATTTTCCTACTCCCTTGCAGTGGAAGCATCAGTGCACGACGTTGGCAAGTTCAGTTCCAGCTTGTAAAACTCTAAACCTGTGCCCTCCATTTAAAGCACTCCTGCTTGTACTTTGCGATACACCTTGGGTAACTATGACTTCTCTTTAGTTCTTCCCAGTGTCTTTGGCACATGTGATGATGGGACGTTCTACATCACTGTGAAATATGGGAGTCAGGGGCGCAACTTTGAGACGATGATTGGTACACAGAAGCTGACTCCTGAGCTCAGTAGAGTCTATGGTCTGACTGAAAATGGAACGCACTTCAGCCTTTCCTTGCCATACACATCCCTGGCTACAGCTTTTGAGGTGAGCTGTATGCAGTGACGCAAGAGTCCCCTGTGTGACTACACTCCAACTCTGTGGCAAGCTCTTGATTTGTCTTCCAGCTGTTTGATTCTTCTTCGGTCACAGCAAGGCTTGACGTTTTGTTGTGGGAGCCAATCAACAACTGGAGCTTCAATGATTTCTCCCTGGCCTGCAACTTTCCTTTGACCACAACAAGTAATATGCTGACAACATGGTTTCATTGTTTGGTCTTTATCAGGTTCATGCATTGGTGATGTCTGATTCATTTGTATTTTCAGAATGTTACCCAAATGGGACCGTGACTGTCGTGAGTGTGAAGGTAGAATCTGTCCCCAGTCTTGTTCCCCATCAGCTGACCCTCAGAGAAAAGTCGTGCAAACCATATTCCAGTGACGATCGGTTTGCACACTTCTCTTTTAATGTCAATTCCTGTGGGACTAGTAGGATGGTAAGTAGATAACATCTTTACAGTATTGCTGATGAATGCTATCATGTAGTAAGAAACAAGCCTTCTCAATATAGTTCTTTGGAAACCACTTGTTGTACGAGAATGAAATTTCCCTGGATTATTCAGCGAAGGCCTACACATCACCAGTTGAGCCAGAGTTCAAGTAGGAAAATGACTGGCGAGAAACATTTCTTACCGAGGCTGAAGGAAGGAAGCCTTTTCTTAAATTGACTTCTTGCCCTTCTCTAGGCACGCTGTATCTTGTTACTACTTGGTGAATGACAAGGAAACACTGAAGTTTGACTACAAACCAATGGTCAATGAACCTTCAGCGGAAATTGGTACAGGAGAGCTGATGGTTCAAATGAGACTGGCGCTAGGTAAGCTATTAGTTCTGCAATGTGACTCTAGCATAAACTCTTGCCTAACCCCTATACCTTCACCCAGACGAAGCGTACGAGCTCTTCTATCAAATAGAAGATTATCCTGTGCAGAAGTACTTGAGGCAATCGTTGTACTTTGAGGTGGCACTGCTGCAGTCGGCTAGTCCCCAGTTGGAGCTCATCTTGGACAACTGCTGGGCCACGCTACACCAGGAAAGAACTTCTCTGCCTAGTTGGGACATCATTGTGGATAGGTAATGTGTTTTTAATATGGTGAGGGGAAACTCTCCACATTAGTCTGAAAGTGCTTCAGTTGTCTCTCCTTCCTGTTTAGTTGCGAGAACCTTGAGGACAGCTACGTCACCGTCTTCCACCCGGTTGTGGCCGACTCGAGAGTTGCTGTTCCCTCCCACTTCAAACGCTTTTCCATCAAGGTGTTCTCTTTTGTGAAGGACAAGGAAGTTTTGAAAGATCAGGTAGACTGGCTGTTATCACTTTGACTTAAACTAGTGCCTACAGAGCCCTACTCTACATACAGGGGGACTTTACAGGTCACTTATAATGCCAGTATTTCTCATCAACAGATGTATGTCCACTGTGATGCTGTAATCTGTGACTCGAATGCTAGAGACGGCATCTGCAGTGGCCAGTGCCACAGCTCCACAGGTCTTAAAAAGCCACTTGGCGCGAAAGGACAAAGGGGTACGGGCACAGATGTAAACATGAATCTCTAACTCGTGTGTTTGCTCAAAATGACTTGATTTCTCTTTGGTTGCAGTGCAAAGAAGTGCCACTTCAAGCCAATGGCAGACCTCCTCTGGACCAATTCTATTGAACTCTAAACTCCTGAATTAAATAACTTAATTTTAATCTTGTGTCTTTCCTCTTTTGTGTCTGCTAAATACTCATTTGCGGAGTCTTTTCAATTGTTCATGTCAAAAGTCAGGCAAGTATATTAACTTGCTGAGTTTCACTTGGACCCGCTCAATGTTATGCTGAGCTCCTTGGAGTGACTTCACACACTAGGGTGTACAATGCATCCATCACTTCTACCCCATTGCCTTTCCTGGAATACACAATGGACGGTCTTCCTTTTAATCTGTCTCGGTGGTCTGTAAATGTTTGGTTAATGTAGCCAAGATCGGCTTTTAGTGTTGGGTGAGTCCATGCTAGTGCAGCCTTTTAGCCTCAAGTTTGTAAGCAGTATAATGCAGTGTGGTTCAATAGCCCAGTCTTTATTGCAATGTGCAGGAGTTGGTCAACAAAAGCATGATCTACAATATGCTGGCGCCCCTACCACAAGTGGAAATTAATGGTATTGCTATGGTGTGCTAATCAACCACTGAACTTGTTTCAAATGTCTTTTTGTAGCGTAAGTCTCAACATTGCTGCTGGATCTGAACAGCGTGTTCCAACCCTATAGGGCCTTGCACAATCTTCCAAAATATTTTCTGGTTAGGAGTCATGGACAGCACTGTAATGTCTGCTTTATGCCTTGCAAGGGTCTGTGGCCAAATACATGGGCTCAATACTTTTTTTTTTAAATAATTTAATTTAATTTAAAAAAAATATATAAATAGAACAAGCATTGCTCAGAACACTGCTCCTTGTCTGTACCAGGGCACTGGTAGAATAGCCCGGAGGCCATCCTGATCACTTGATTTCATTCTGTTTTGCTACAGATCGGTCTGGACCTCTTGCCGCCCACATCAATTTCCTGAAATTACAATGTAATGACCTAACCGGGGCCAATCAGGCGCTGTCAGCTTAAGTAAAACACAGGCCGCTGTGGGCAAAACCACAATTGGTGTCACAGCCCTAAGTGTTTTTTGGATTGACGACTACGAAACAAGTGTATACAGTTTGTCAGCAGAAGCTATTCTTGCCATTTTGAACACACTGATGGCGTCCCATGTTTTGTTATGCTGATTGGCTGAAGGAGTCGGCGGTAGGTCCAGACCAATCCGTGCAGGGAAACCAGAGAAGGAGACATCACTCCCATTGAAATGCATGGGGAAACTTTGTAACACCAAGATGGCAGTTGTTTGCATATGTCCCGCCTCTTCCGGTGCCGTTGCTCCAATCATACGCGGTCACCCTTTTTGCGACACTTGGAAGTAATTTTCAATCATCTTTATTTATCCAAACAGACATGGCCCTTAAGCAGTCAATACCAAATCAGGTACAGGCAAGGTTAAAGTTAAGTTGTTGGTCTCTTGCTTTATCCAAAACTGCGGCATGATCTGCGATAGCAGACCGTGAGCAATGACATCTTGCTGTTAGTGCCGGTGTTATGCCGAAGATGAAAACAGTGTCGTGAAGAATTGCGCATGCGCAGTCATGACTACATGTAAGAAAAGGTGCATTAAAAATGTTAATTTGAATCAAAACCCTTTCAGCGATTTTTGTGTTTTTCATGATTTCAAACATGTTTTTTTTTATGCCACTTAGACCTCGGGAAATGGATACAGCTCTCCCCCTATACCTTTACATAGGGCCCTGGTCTTGCTAAGATCAAATAGTGCCCGAAAGGCATTGCCAATATGGCCACGAGTGAGAGGACTTACCTAGAAGGACTTTGGTGAAACTGAATCTGAGGTCATGTGATCAGGATGGACTCCAGACCATCCAGTAGACCAAACTCAAAGATAAATCCACCTGTGTCCCTGCTCATAAAAAGCAAACCTCTAGTGATTTCCAGCAGCATGTTCCACAATGAAGCCTCAGAAATGTGTGTTCTGTGAAACACTAGACCATTTACAGTAATGATTGTTTGTGAATTGTGAATGTTTACTTGTTCCACGCCCAATTATGGCCGTGCAGGCAACCATGCAGAAAGCATAATCCAGTCTGTGCTTTAGTCTTTAATGTATGCACTGCAATACAACACCCCCTCCTGGAGAATACACCCCACAAGCATCCTCCCCCTGGAGGATGTTTACAACTGGCATACAATGTTCAATACATTGACTGTCGATACAGATGTGCATCAGCTGTATCTAGTCCCCAATACAGATGTTAGGCTTGTGCTGTTACTTGCCCCTTGGGGATAAATGTCAAAAATCACATCCAAAGCCTGCTCGGCGTTTGCACATGTGCCACAGTGACTGGATGTTCGCTGCATCCTGCAGTGAATCTGTATGGAAGCATCTGCATTCTTTGTCTCTCCACACATTGAGTCTTTCCCTTTCGTCATCCAGATTGTTGGCACAATCAAGTTTAATTGGAGAGTCTTCCTGAATGCTTTGAGCATAACGTCAATTATATTCAGACCATGGAATAGACTAAAGTATATTACATTGCTGTTGAAAGGAAGCGTTTAAGTGCTGGTGGGGACACCCCCACCCAGCATTACTGAATCTTGGGAGTTAAAAAAAATAAAAACCATTCCCACATTTCTAAGAAAGGGACCAGAATCCAACCAACTCAAACCAAGCTAAATGTTGTTTAATATTAAGTGAAATAAAAAGCCCCACAAACAATATTGTTTATCACGTCTTTATTATCGATATGGGTCCAGAAGATATACCATTGAAACTGTGTGCAGCACGGTCACGCACATTTTGAACCGAACGTGGCAGACCTGATAAAAAAAATTAAAAAAATCAGATGGATAAGGGTAAAGAAAACGGCCACTCAAATGAATTTCTCTCATGCAGTCCTCTGCATACCTTGGATTTGATTTCCCTGACTGGAACACTGGCCACTGCACGGTCCACCCAGCAGGTTGTTGGCATCACAGAGCACCACATCACAGTGGACAAAGAGCTGGAAACAAAATGGTGGATTGGTTTCAATTACATAATCTTTAAAACAAAACAAAAAAAAAATCCTTTCGAGGAGTTACCTGATCACTCAAGTTATCTTGGTCCATGGCGAAGGCAAACATCTGGCCCTCAAAGCGTTTGTAGTGAGAGGGGAACAGTACTCTAGAATCTTGATGGACAGGATGAAACACCACCTTGTTTGGGTCCATTTGGTTGGGACATCTGGAAGAAGATTTTTTTTAAAATGTAACCTACAGATTTGTCATTGCATACAGATAACATTTTCAAAACTATTGTGACATTAAGTTCCACTGCAGCCATCCCATTACATACTCACACCAAGGCGCTGTTCTTGCCCCGGCCCAAATTGATTTGAAGAAAAATTAAACAACCCTGGGCTTATCCAGTCTTTTGTGGGTGATTTGTTCCCCAGATGCTCAGCCTTTAAATGTGTTTTACAGTTCTAGAGAAAAAGGCAGTCACCCTTTAATAACAAGGTTCCATTTGGGTTGAGAGGTGCGGTCATCAGTCAGTGTTGCCCAGCAGTTCTCCAACTCCACAGACACCTCGGGATTGGAGGACCTCAACTCCACCTCAAAGAAGATGGGCTCTTGGAGGTATTTTCGGATAGGGTAGTCCTCAGGTCTATAAAACGTTGTGTAGGACTCATCTTGAACAGAATCACATCAAAGCATTACATTTTCACACCAGCAATAGGGAAACAAGTGGACAGGGCATCACATGTGGAAGAACGATGAAGTGAAATGAGTCATCGTGCAAAGTACCAACTTCAAATTTCTCACATTTGTTGAGCCAGCCTAGAACTCACCAAATGAATACTTGGTTTTGGGAAGAAATCTCTGCATATATACACACACACACACACACGTGTTTAAAACACAGTTGCGCATCACACAATGAGGCTAAAAGGACCCAAACCTGAAGCCAGCCGCATGACGACCTCCAGGTCGCCTTTTGCAGGTTCAGCATATGGCTCATTGTTAGCTTGTGCGGCGATGAAGGCCAGAGAGTGTGTGGTGTTGAAACCATAGTAACACTTGACCTTTAACCTGCACAGTGGTTATACAAAAGAAAAAAGAACCATCAAGCCCACCAGTATACAGTAGATTTCAAAGATCAGGGTTACCTGAGGTTGCGCATGCATTTTGCAAACTTTTGCCTGGCAAGTATTTATTGTCATACTCACTCGTACTCAGGATCATCTACTTTGGTAAATGCCTCTGGGAGAGAGATCTCATTTTCGTACAGCATCACATTGGATAGAAACTGAAGAGAAAGTGCCATGTAGGCTTAGTCAGTGGGCTTCCTGAAGAATACGTACACATTTTTAAAAAAAATATAGCTGTACCTTTCTGGTGGTTCCACAGGAGTTGACCGTAAAGACAAAGTATGCAAATCTGTCGTCACTTGAGACTGGACCACACGAGGGGTCATTGAGGGTCAGCTGACTGGGGTTCATATGAGGACCCGACTCAAACTTGACCGCCATTGCGGTCATGGTGCCATTTGGATAGCATTCTGCAAAACAGACCAGTCTGTCAGATTCATATAAAAACGGGTTCGGATTTTTATTTTATGTGTAAACCAAACCTGTAAGAGTGGAGCCAAAACTGCAAGAGAACGAAAATGTTTGAAACGCTTCAGCGGATACTGGATAGCGCAGAGCCAGATCTAGCCTGCTTCTGATGTTGGAATCTTCAATCACCTGGAGAATTGCATAGGTGTGTGTGTGTGTTGGGGGGGGGGGGGGGGGGGGGGATGTACCAAAAGATTCAGATGACATTAAAACATTTATAGCCATTAGGGGGCAACAAAAAGGACATGCAGCTCTGGAAGGCGTCCCGCACCTCAAACACTGCATTCGGGTCCGAAACGGGCACCGCAAAGTTGATGTGCGTTCCGTTTTCAGTGAGGCCGTACCGTTGGGCGAGTGTGGGGGTCAGCATTTGTTTGCCCAAGACAATTTGGAAGTGGAAGTCGGGCGACCCGTACCTCACCATGATGGAGAAGCTCTGAGGACCACAGCTACCGAATATGACGGGAGGGACTGTGTACGAAGCACACATTAATGCAATCGAGTCAACGCAATCCCAACTTCATTTGACAGAAACAAGACTTTACGGCTACAATGTCTAACTGGTGTATTTATACTTTGACTGGAGTGGTATAATGTACAATTGTTATGTGCCATTTAAAATCATGTGAGCATTTATTAAACACTTTAAAGAAATTAAATGACGCTGAATGTTTGGACTAGTGCCTCTCCTACACTAGAGCCCACCTATATCTACTACAGTAGCACCCAGATAAGCAGCACAAGCAAGCGACGTCAACTCGGGCACGATCCACAGGCCGAAGATCACGTGAAGGGAATAGACAGTCGTTCCCACTTCTTTCTATTTTGAAGACAAACACAAAAATTAGGTGGTTGCTCCACTTGAAATAATTTGAAATCAAGCTTGATTTGACCAAAAAAAAACCCAAACAAACACCCAAGTTGATGAAGCTTACGGTTTTCATCACGAGGGCGTCCATGAATGGCACTTGCAGCGTGAAGGTCTTGTAGCCGTTGTGGGCGTCCAGCTCCTGAACGTTGAAGCCCCTGGCATTACACTGGGCCACAGACAGAACCACGCCGGAGAAGCTAACGTTCACCAGCACCACGTCGGACGCAAAAGGCCCCAGCGACGCCTTAAACAACTTCTCCTCATGAACGGTGTCTGGGGGGGAGAGAGAGAGTAAGAAAGAGAGAGAGAGAGAGAGAGAGAGTGGATGGGGTGCATTTAAGGTGTGTGTGTACAGAGACGGCTGCAACGCCGACCGCTCGGATGCAAGAGCACTCACGATCGACTACTTGTGGATGCATGTACACCATTGGTGTTGTGATGGAGAAGAGGACTTTGTATCTGGTCTGCTCGCCGCTCTCGTCCTCCGCCCACAGCAACTCCAGCATCGGCGCAATCTTGTACGACGTGTAATATTCATTGTCGTGAACGGCGCTCTGCAGGAGGGATTCAGGAGGTCAGGAGCACTTCAACTTGTCTTAAACCAACCATCAAGTCATGAATTACATCTGCCTGTGAAAGACCATTAAAAAAAAAAAAAAAAGGCATCACAACCAGACCTTTCGGTAGCCTCCGACTGCCCCCACGGGTATTTTGGTGATGATGTGCACATCATTGATGTTCAGAGAGTACTTCCTGGCAGCCATCTCCTCAGCATCCAGCCTCTGACCATTAACGCCCATGTGGACCTCCAACAGCGTGAACTTGTTCGTTGAAATGAGCGGGTCAATGTGCCTGGGCATAAACCAGGAGATCATATCGTCCTTGATGGAAAAGCCGCCTGCACAGAAAACCCTAGTTAATATTAAAAAAAAGGTTTTCTGACAAGCAAGATTTAAGAGTCATTATTATAGTGCATATGGTGTGACGTGGCACTAGCCATCCATCAGATGTAAGCGAGTGAAAAGGGTTGTGAGAATATCCTTTCCGAGTTAATGGCACCGTCCTGTTTGGGTGAACTCCAATGACAGATCCCTAGCGGATCATGGCTTGGAAAAGATTTGGCCCCGACTGGGTCCGAAATCATTTCTGTAATGACATGAACCGTCACAGAGCCTGACTGACCTGTCGGACAGGCTACGGCAGTGTCAATCTGAGAGACTATCCACTTCTTCTCAAAGATGGTTGATGTCTTAAGGACGGTCATAGGAACCCCTGCCACCTAAATAAAAACAAAGCAGCACATGGATGTTTAGTCGTTTCATTTAGACATTTCATTTGACCAATTAGAATGTTATGTTAAAGAGTGTGAAAGACTTCAAAAGTACATCCTTTAAACCAGGTAATCCTTTACTGTTTGACCTTTTAGTAGGCCAAGTGGTTAATGTAGATTAATAATAGTTTGACAAGTTGCCAAGGAATCAGGGTCCGCTTACATCTTGATGGTAGGCCTCCGGTGCCGTCCGAGGACCTCGCAGGACCAGTCGTGTCGGACTGTTGGTCACCCCATAGCCTCTTCCCTGGGCCTGAGTCACGCTCATGGGCCTCTCGTCAGGGCTGAAGAACACCACCACTTTGATCTGGAACGGGTTGCTAGGCAGCTCCTGGGGAGCACACGTCAATACACGCCAGTCAAACGAATTGAAAAAAAACATAGGACCGATATACATTCCACAGCTTGTCGCGCCTCGCCCTCCAACCATGGCTTTGGCGGCCCGCCGCGGGTCGGCAGGCTTGCTGGCCCCCTGGCTGCGGGGTTCAGGCCGGGCAGAGAAGGGAATGGGCGGGGAATCGTCACGCAGCGCCCTCCTCACAGACACCTGGCCAGCGGAAAGACATTGGGGGGGATCGAGTCAAGTGGCGAGCCGGCGACATCGACCTCCTTCTCTCCGATGAGGAGGTCAAGTGTCCCCAGCCTTGACGCGGCCCCCCCCTCTGATGAGGACAAGTGTCCCCAGCCTTGACGCGGCCCCTCTCCACTGCGTTCACTTGCCTCCATGTAGTCAGGGTCACAGATTATTTCTCGGGAGGCCCACGCTGGATATCGACACGTGTCGGCCACGTGGTACAACTCGTCCATCTCGTCCTCGCCATGCACCCGAAGAATGATGGCGGTGGTGAACTCATGATCATCCTACAGGAACACGGTCAGAATGGACGGCTGGTCTTAATTAAAAATCAGACGACACCACCCCCCACCACCACCACCACCACCACATTGTTGCAGAGAGCAAAAAAAAAAAAAAAAAAAATCAGTGTAGAAGTCTCGTCAACAAGTACCACGTTGTGAGCAAAGCAGTTTTGCAGCGAGACAAAGAGCTCAGCATGCCCTTGTGGGTGGAGCTGCAGGCTGAAGCCACACTGGGATGCCAGATGTTGGGAAATGGGGATGATAGAATCATCTGGGAGGACACAATAAGAAGAGCATAGTCAATACATCTCTGGGCGCACAGCGCGAGCGCAACATACCGCCGTCACGAGGGACGCCAACTTACTGTAGCCAACAGAAACTTCCAGAAAATTTGCACCGAGTGGACCAGCACTCACACGCATTACATTTCCCAGACATTCTGCCTGAATGTCTGGAGAACAAGACATTGACAACTGATCAAAACTTCACAGAAAAAAATCTGAATGAAAAACAATTCACGCATTGACAACAATTGGGCAATTGGTAAAAAGGTGTGCATACTTATAGAGGATTTGCTTTCTGCTCGTATGGCTGAAACCATTATCAGGCACAAGATCAGGCATCTGAAATACAAAGTGAGCCTTTTCCTTTTCATTCAAGTCATTTAGCAAGATGAGATGGTTCAAAAGTCAACTAATCAATCAATAAATGCCAAATGAAAACAACAAACCTGAAATAAGGACCCATGTTTGGAAAGGGACACAATCACTTGTATTTTAGTCCCTGCTGTTTCTGCCACAGTTTGTTATGACTGAATGCTCTAAGCCGAACTGGAAAAGTTTCGCTTTCGGATAAATAAATCCATAAACAGGTGTTCTCTATTCACCCCCAATCAGGCTAATTGTTTTAGGGAGCTGAGGGTGGACCACTTAACCTCTGTTAGCTGTGTCATTCCTGACTAAAATGTGTGTGAGACAGTTCATAATTATGATAAGCTCTAGTCCTTATTTGATGCTGCACTGCTTTGTTGTTTCAAAATATTTGGAATTGATAATAACCTCGATTTTTACAATAATAATTTGAATACTTGCATAAATAATAGGACTACTTTTTTTATTTAGAAAGAATGTTTGTAAAAAAAAAAGTCAAACACCCTCCATTATTATAATCTATTAACTATAATCTATCAGTTGACTATAGAATATCGTAAATATTAACCACTAAGCCTACATTCAACAACGGAAAACACCAGCCCCGTTCACTGTTGCGACTCAATGTCCGATGATGACATTTGATTATATTCGAGAAAACTTCATGAAACCTGTATGTTTCTGTTGTGTTGCCATTTATAAGGGCCATTTATTCATACGCTTTCTAGGTCTTCCTACATGGTCTTTTTAAAAATGAATATCGTTCGTTTCATTTGGCCATCACATGCCAGACTCCAGGTCCACACTGTCCTCAATTGGGTTGTGCGCGCTTCAGTGACCAAAATCCGCAGGAGAACCTCGTATGTTTTCCTCATTAAAAAATATGCATTTCAGTGTCATGAAATATGTATGTTGGCTATAGGCCTACTGCGGTATGAGGTCCGGCTCTCTCCCCCCCCCCACACCTCTATCACATTCCTCCCTTCCTCTGTAGCCCCTCCCTTCTTACGACAGGGAGAAACAAACCAACCCACCGCGCGTCGGTCCTCTCCAGACAGCCCCGCTGAACCAAGTGCGCCCGTCAAGTCACGCTGTCAGTGCCGCAGTAGCCGACAGCGACGTTCATCATTGTAACCCCAAATCACACAAGCGCGCAGAATTTGTTTGTGGAAACTTTACCAAGCGTCACTTTAATGGAAAGAAAGGCTACGTTACAAGGTAGGTTGTTTTTTCTTCTTCTTAACTTTACTCCTTTGATCCAACAAATGCAAGGACCTCTGTTGACATTGGTTTGGGCAATTGCTTTCAGTAGATCCGCATAACTTAGCCTACATTGAAGTTTATTTTTTCATTAACATTTTATCTTCTCAACCAGCCCTTAGTAATAATTGCGTTAAATCATTTCGTTGGGCTCAGTTTCAACTTGTTGCCTTTCGTCTTCTTTTTAAGTTAGCAAGCTCCCGCTGTAATGTGATTCTTGGAGTGATGATTCTCCGGGCCTGCGGGAGCTCTCGGGAGAGGCAGCGCTGGCTCTCCTGCTGCGCTCTATTGATTTTCTTCACATTGCACTGTATTTCACAAACAATGCCCTCAAATACAACTACCAACCGACTCGCCCTACAATACAGTTTTTGATGCTCTTGATACTTAGAATACACAGTTGGCTTGTATTGCTTTTGTTTCTGACACAAAAGGCATCAATATACGTTACGTTTATGCACATTAATCAAACTGTCACGGTAACCCGCACTATCAACTGATGTTGCATTTCTCTCTCTACCCGACTCTTACAACTACCACTACTATGACTACTACAACTACTATTATGACTACTACAACAACAACAACAACAACAACAACTACTACTACCACTACTACTACTACTACTCCTCCTCCTGGGTGGGGGTCCTCAGCACCATGGGGTACGGGCAAATCCTCCACCTGCGCGGCAGCGAGGAGGACCGCGTCCGCCTCAACGTGGGCGGGGTGCGCCACCAAGTAGAGCGCGACACGCTGCTCCGCTTTCCGCACACGCGGCTGGCCCGCCTGCTGCGCTGCCGGGGCGAGCTCAGCATCCTGGAGCTCTGCGACGACTACAGCCCCGCCGACGGCGAGTACTACTTCGACCGGAACCCCCGCATGTTCCTGTGCGTGCTCAACTTCTACCGCACGGGCTGCATCCACATGATGGAGGAGCTGTGCGTCTACTCCTTCAGCCAGGAGATCGAGTACTGGGGCATCCAGGAGCTGCACCTCAGCCCCTGCTGCAGCAACTGGTACCAGGAGCGCAAGGACTACATCGAGGACCGCGAGTGGGACGTGCGCAGCGATGACCAGCAGCAGCCCAGCCTGGACTCCTCCCTCCAGGAGCTCTCGGCGCTGGACAAGGACCTGGAAGAGTTCAAGGGCGCCTGGTGCGGCGAGACCCGCAGCTACATGTGGCTGCGGCTGGAGGACCCGGGCCACTCGCTCTCCGCCAAGGTCATCGCCGTGGCGTCCCTGGCCGTGGTGCTGACCTCCATCGTGGCCATGTGCGTGCACAGCATGCCCGAGTTCCAGCGCACCGACGAGAACGACAAGCCCGTGGAGGACCCGGCGTTCGCCGTGGTGGAGGGCATCTGCATCGCCTGCTTCTCCGCCGAGTTCGTGGTGCGGCTGATCGTGGCGCCGTCCCAGCGCCGCTTCCTGGGCAACCCGCTGAACATCATCGACATCGCCTCCATCCTGCCCTTCTACATCACGCTGGCGTTCGAGACGGACGGCGAGCACTCGGAGGAGAATGAGGACCTGGAGAACGTGGGCAAGGTGGTGCAGGTGCTGCGCCTCATGCGGGTCTTCCGGATCCTCAAGCTGGCGCGCCACTCGGTGGGCCTGCGGGCCCTGGGCGCCACGGTGCGCCACAGCTACCAGGAGGTGGGCCTGCTGCTGCTCTTCCTCTCCGTGGGCATCTCCATCTTCTCGGCCCTCATCTACTTTGCGGAGAAGGAGGACGACGAGACGGACCTGGGCACCATCCCGGTGGGCTGGTGGTGGGCCACCATCACCATGACCACGGTGGGCTACGGGGACACCTGCCCCGTGACGTTTGCGGGCAAAATCGTGGCCACGCTGTGCATCGTGTGTGGCCTGCTGGTGGTGGCCCTGCCCATCTCCATCATCTTCAACAAGTTCTCCAAGTACTACCAGAGGAACAAGGCGCTGGAGAAGCTGAGCCTGAGCCAGGAGAAGAGGCAGCGGGAGGCCGACGTGCCGTACTACAACATCCGAGACCTGTACACCCACAGCATGTACCCCTTCATCGGAGGCCTGGCCTTTAAGAGCAGCATGAGCAGCTTAGGGGAGGAGACCGATCCCACGGTTCTCCGGGACATACAAGAGGTGTACGATAGTAACACTCGTTAGTGTGTGTGTGTGTGTGCGTGCGTGCGTGAGTGCGTGCGTGCGTGTGCGTGTGTGTGTGTGTGCGTGTGTGTGTGCGTGCGTGGTGGGGGCATCCAAGGGACCGTTGCTACTGTGGATTTTGTGCAGTGCACAGGAAAGCCTGTCGTGGTTCCCTTCAGGTGAACGCTCACCCGTCATTAACCACGCCTCATGTTTCTTCCACTGTACCTTCCTCTTGGATCTAATTATTCTATTTTTTATAGAGCACATCTGTACCGTTTAAACTGAAAGATTAGAAATAGAATAATTTGATTCTAGCTTCCTAGGTTGGAAGGACCCTTTTCTGCCCCAGAAGATGATAATGATGCATGTCTGCCATAATGTTAATGTTCCTCAAGGTAATGCTCTCTATCGATTTGGTCAGCTTTCTGAGAGTCCAGCCAAGGATTGCATTCGAAAATAGAAAAGTTGAAAGAGGGGACTGACACTAAATGCATAACGTGATGGATGAGCATGGCCCATGTAGATTCCAAAATAAATGTTTGCTTACTGTGCATGAACAGGCAGAATGGCCTTTTAAAAATACATTAGGTTAGTAATTGGTTAGCACAAGCTATTATAATCATGCAGCATTCATGAGAGAAACATTTGCTTTTTCGGCCACATATCTAGAGTGTGTGGCGTGCCATGTTTTGCAATAGCAGTGTCAGAAATGTAATAAAATACGAGTCACAAATTTAAATAACCCTGCATCTGACTTATGACAGCCTCATAAAAGCAATGTCATCCTCATTCAACTGATTTTTATTTGGGAGGCTACGTGTTGGCTAGAATTGCTTCCATTAAAATGTCTGCATAATTACTGCAAATAAATCATGTAAATGAAGTGTATATATATATATATATATACATGCTTTGTATGTATGTATGTATGTATGTATGTACGTACATATAAAGCATATATGTATGTACAGTATATACAGTACATATACATACACATGTCTCACTAGTTGTATTATGTATGTATGTATGTATCCATCGCTATGCATTTGACTTTTAACAGGTCTATATTATCCCCCTCTTTTATATAAGAAAGAGACTTGTAGAGTAAGGAAGACATTGGATTTGTATGCTTGCAGTTTCCTCCATCTTAATAGCTATGGATTTCCTGTCTTGCCATCATTCCTGCTTGAGTGAGCGGCCCCCCTTGCAGATCCTTCAGTTGAGGCGAATCTGTTCAAATCACAGCAGGGATGTAAACCCGCTCAGAGCCAGTAGTGAACACACACACGCACATACACACACACACACACACACACACACCACTGTGCTCTCTGTAAACTATGACCTCTGTAATGCACACATACCCACTCCGTCAAATATTAATTTGCAGTTTGATGTAGAAAAAAACGATAATTGCAATTTCTGTTCTTTCTCCCGTTTTCTTATTTAAACTGAGAGTCCCTCGCTTCTGTGTTGCATGAGTGGCCCATCACCCGTCTCAACATAAAAAAAAGAAATACTGTATTCGTTACACCTATCACGCTCATCCTTTATTACATCGTAGGCATTTGTTAAGGCTTACGTGTGGTTGAATAAAAAGGTACATTACACAGATGCATGGTTCCCGTTCTAAGGAAGCATAATCGATATTGGTGAGGCAGACGGCCAAAAACAGATGAAAGCCGAATAAAGAAGGTCATTGCACTCTGATTATTTGTTAATGCTATATAGGGAACGAGTTTCGATGACATGCATCCAGGAGCAGCTGGTCTCACGATGTTGGGATGATGTTGGGACATTAAGACCAAGGGCGTAGGAATGGGTGTAAGACCAAGGCGTGCGTGATTTGTACATGGCTGGCGACCTCAATGAGAGGACCAATGGCCATAATCGTTTTCTAATTCTTTTTTTTTTTTTTTTTCATTTTTCAGTTTTTTCAATTTTTTCATTTTTTTTTCATTTTTCAGTTTTTTCAATTTTTTCAATTTTTTTTCCAGATGTGTTGGGCCACAGACCCCCTTTTCAGCTGGCCTTAACATAGCTTTGGGAAATCAAATATCAATTGGATATCAATTGGATATCAATCGGATATCAATCGGATATCAGTCTGATATTACCATCTTCCCAAAGCCCAAGGCTGAAGCCAACGGAGGAGACTCAAGCAGACGGCAGGCCGGCTTTTACTTGTTGCATCCCGTGGTGGTGATGTAAAACCTTTTCACCCGCCAAGTGTTTCAAACTGCTCCACCCATCAGCCTTGGGCTCCTCCACCGCACCCATCACATCACCGAGATGGACGAGCTTATCTGGCTTATCAAATCCCATCCTCTTAATGCAGCTTGGATTGAGTTTGTGGCTGTGTGGCGCAATGGATTGCAGGGTTAAATAGAGTGTTAGCAAATGAAAACTCCTGTCCCAGCTCTGCAGCGAGAGAGGAAGACAAGCCATAGTGTCTCGCCCTCCGCCGTGGCGTGGAGGTTCAGGGTGATTGACATGGGCCCGTCGCAACACTCGGCGCACCGCGCTGATTGATTGATGTGATTGGGTCCCGAATCCCTCCAATCACAATTGTTCTCTCTCTCTCTCTCCCTTTTTTTTATTTTTTATAAATGGTTGGCTCTAAATTTAACTGGCACTTGTTTTCTTTTAGGTAAAAACAATTTATTTAACACTCCCTCATTCCCGAAAAGGGTGGGTCCCCTTATGTAGCTCAGATTGCAGTATACAGTAAAAGGTCACTGCCGTGATGGATGGTGTGTGTGTGTGTGTGTGTGTGTGTGTGTGGGTCTGTGGGTCTGTGTGCGTGCGTGTGTGCAGTTCTACCCTAAAGCTGGTAAACCAATAGTGTTGGGTGCAAGCATAGTGAAGTGAAATCATGTCAAGTGTTTTCCTCCTTTCATTCATTTTTTTCAGATGCCTTTGAGGCCACAAAGTGTTGCATTAGCCCTCGTGGCGTGTTAACGCACCACGCGATGCAACCGATAAAATGCACTCGCAGAGTTCACCCTCTGAGTGTTGTCTCTGACCCCTGAATGAGCTGGTGGAGATGATGAGGCGCCCGTCTGAATTCAGAGGAGGAGAAGTGAGCTGAAGCCCGGTTCTGCTGAGGGGAACGGCCGTGTCGCGCACACTGGAAGGGGATTGGTTGGATTCCTCCATCATTATGCTGCAGTATGTGCTGACTCTGCCAAACAGCCTCATTCCTGTGAGGTTTAGCCTCTTGGCCCCTGCGTGGCTTCTGAGGTGAATTTCTCCAGACATTCTCCAGGATTGACCCCGAGACATTCATCTTCTGTAAATGTTGTCCTTGTTTTAGATATGCAAAGTATTAAACGCTGAAAAACACTGAGCGCTGGAAGCCGCGAGGCTCATCATAACCTTTTTAACTGTCAGGCTTACGTCAATGGCGTGAGGAGTTAAAAGGCACAATCAATGCAGGAAATTGATTTTCTACACTAAAATACTTTTTAGTGTTTTAGTGTCAGCCAAACGCTGAAAAGTAAAACACAAAATAAGACATATTCCAGATCTCCATCCCACCTTAACCTTCATCCCACCTCTCTGACCACCATTATCTCATCATAAGCTACACAGAAGGAGCGAGGCATTAGCGATTAGCCTCGCTAGCTAGCTAGGCCTATTGTCCCCTGTTACAAGTCACAGACAAAAGCACTCTGCCTATTCCCTCGGGAGGCACCGAGAGAGCAATCTGCTGTCCCAGGTGGGTACCGTTCGCTGTCTCGCTGCAGGGGGGTTGTCCTGGGGTGTGGGTGGGGTGGGGTGGGGTGGGGCGCTGGTCAGGCCTCATTAAGCAGGTCTGCAGTGTACAGCACTGAGCAGCACTTTAACACCCAGAGACCCCCCCCCCCTCCGTGAGCAAGTGCACATGCTGCGGCAGAGTAATTTAAAACTTCGTTCGTTTGAAGCGGTTACACTGACCACAGCATTAACACCGCAAGGTTACACTAAACCAAAGACACGCATGCACACGCACACACACACAAACACACACACGCACGCACACACCCACACACACACGCGACATCGCTATGGTAGCCCGTTCCAAAAGCAACTTACCAAGCGTGACCAAAGCGCTCTATGCTAAACCCAAGTGTGTTGCGTTAACAAAAGGAACACACCTGCATGTTTGCAACATCTCTCCTGTAACAGCACTCCATGACAAAATAGTACGACAGATTGTGCTTTGAAAAAAAGGCATCTATTAGAATGCCTATAGGTGGCGGTGGGGGCGGGGTTGTTGGGGGGGGGGGGGGGGGCGGGATATTGGCTTCATTGGTCTGTGGGGGGACGCCGCCCCCAGAGCCCACCTCAATGACAGAGAGCCAAGCCAGGCAGCATGGGGGGGGGGGGGGGGGGCTAAGGTGAGTGGGGGGATGAAAAATTGCCACTAAGGGGCTGCAAAGCTTTTAGCGTGGAGGATGAACAAGCATGCTCGGCTCCTTATCTGGAGAGACCTAAAATGGAGAGAGAGAGAGAGAGAGAGAGAGAAACTGTGTGTGTATGTGTGTGTCTGTGTGTTTGTGTTTGTGTGTGCATATGTGTGAGTGCTCAGTGTGTCTGTGTGCGTTTGTGTGTGTGCGCTTGTGTATATGTGTGTGTGAGAGAGGGAGAGAAAGAGAGCGAGATAAAGAAAGGGCTTTTATGGGAGAAGTAAAAGGGGTGGGGGGGAGGACTGCTCCCTGCTAATGACTCAGATGAAGGGAGATCTGGAGGAGGAGGGGGGGGGGTGATATGTGAGGAGGACAATATGGCTCCATATCCTGTTTAAACCACTGCTGTCATGGAGGGGGGTTCGAGAGGGGGGCTTGTAGCAGGCAACGCATTGCGTTCTGATGGAGCCCAACGAGTTCACTCAGACCATACCAGCACGACATGTCTGTTTGGCTGCAGCCCCGCAGTCTGTGTGTGTGTGTACATTTGCGTGCACGTGTGTGTGTGTGTGTGTGTGTGTGTGTGTGTGTGTGTGTGTGTGCATGCGTGCGCGCACTTGTGTGCGTGTGTGTGTTTGTGTGTGTGCACGCGCGGCCGTGCACCGCACAATGTTTGACCAAGCAATCAATGTTTGTCCAACCATGATCACATCATTATTGATCAGCTGAAAGACCTCTAGAGCCACAGCCATAGTGGGGACTTATAACTAAGATGAATGACAACTTCAGTTCAATGAGTCCATAAAGGGAGCCACCCCTCCATGCTCTGAGACCATTACCTCTGCACCGTAACGATGGGGACCTTTACCGGCACTGCCACTTTTACTACCGTCCTTTGTCCTCGTCACACCTCGCCCTTTCAGGAGCACAGGCGAACTCGCCAAAACTTTGTTTTAATCTTCGCTTCCCCCGTTGTGGGTTATTTTTAGGACGACGAGGGGGACAGTAGTGTGCGACGTGCGTGCTTGTTGGAAAGATCAGATGAGTTTATTGCCTTTTACATCGCGGTGACTCGCACGCCGCGTGTCGTGAGTCTGGAATCCAAACAAGCTTTTAAGTGAGTCTGAAGGATGATGGTGTCACAGCCGTTGCCCTCTGTTTGGCTGAGGCCCGCGCAGACTGGAATGGCAAGACCTATTAAAGGAGGCTTCTGCTGCATCACTTTGTGTTGCTCTTGTGATGCGTCATGGCGGGGAGAATGCATCAGCACGGCGGCAGACTCAAGCTAATATTTAATTTGGAATTATGGATTAATAAATATTTGTAATGATGACTAATTGAGCCATAAGTAATGACATTTTGTACAATGTCCCCGTCGTTTCAGTTCTGTTGGTTTTTCATTTCATTAAAGGTTGGAACAATCCACTCTTTGAAATGCTGTGTACTTTGTGGAGACAGATGTAATCGCATAGTCTCATTTATAAGTCATGACGTAACCCTCCTCTCCCCCCCTCGCTCTCTCGCTCTCTCGCTCTCTCTCTCTCTCTCTCTCTCTCTCTCTCTCTCTCTCTCTCTCTCTCTCTCTCTCTCTCTCTCTCGCTCTGTGTCTGTCTCCCTTCTCTCTCCGATGGTTACTGTGCTCTTTGGGCCCTGCAGTGTCATTTCAAGGTGAACAGGGGCAGTTTTGCTGGCTCTCCTGTGTCTGCTTTGTTTTCCTTGTTACTCCAGGATATTATGATGACACAACATGCCCTGGAGATCCCCTACGTCCAGCTCATGTGTCAGACGGGTGTGGTTTTGTGAGTCGGGTGTTTAACCCCAAGCCAAAAGCCACTGGGTTTGATCCCCAATGTCGGCACACTAATCTGAGGTTAGGTATCCCTGAGCCAGATATCTAAGCCGCTACCTAAATGACCCGTGTCTGAATTAACTATAGGCTCATTGGCTCAAGTGTCTGCTAAATGATTAAATAGAGCCAATTTGCTTTTAGATGCCTCAAATTAATTGCAAATAATGCTGTGTGGCTGGATTCATTTATTGGTTCAAGATTCAAGATTCAAGATTCAAGATTCAAGTAAACTTTATGGTCAGTTTTCATGAATGTACAGGCCATACACAAAAACCGAAATACCGTTTCCCTTGATCCCTGGTGCTAGGGAAACTGCATTTCGGCATTGGTGATACATTACTTACATTTTCGAGCGAAACTGATTTACTACACTCATGAAGTGTTTGAGAACATAAATGGCAGCACAAAAAGAATAGGGAGTAGTGATTTATGTAACTTCATACATGTAATGACACACAGCATTCATCCAATTAGCAATGATCATTTATATCCAGTGGGATTATTATACAGGATTCAAAACCATGATTGATTGGTTAGGACTACGGACTTGTAACCGGAGGGTTGCCGGTTCGAACCCCGACCAGTACGAACGACTGAAGTGCCTGTGAGCAAGGCACCTAACCCCTCACTGCTCCCTGAGCGCCGCTGTCGGCAGCTCACTGCCTCGGGATTAGTGTGCTTCACCTCACCTTGTGCCTCACCATCACTGTGTGCTGAGTGTATTTCCACTAATTCACAATCGGGTTAAATGCAGAGACCAAAATTTCCTTCACGGGATCAAAAGAGTAATTCTTCTTCTTCTTCTATACACACACACACAATGAAATGTAATGACTGTAGAAACCAATCACATAGTGTAAATAAGACTGGGGGTTTCTGCTTTTCAAGGTGGGTGATTTGACATGGCATTTCAATTTAGGTGACTGGCCAAAGTGGTGCGCCATAGATCTATCTTCTGCACGCCGGACAGATGTAAGCAGACCGTGAAGGGAACATCTGGGACAAAGTCATCACGGCACTGCTTTGACAATGCACTGAAAGAAAGAGTGCAACATTTCACATCCTGGCACGCAGAGCAATGGAGGAATAGACTGTCCGTGTGGACATTAGGAGCCCATAACACCAGAGTGATTTAAACAGCTTTATAGGCACTGGACCAACTGTTCCCACTGGGTCAATGGACAAGTGCAGCGAGAAAGAAAAAAAGAAAAAAAAGACAATCTTTACTGTTGGATCGGAAATGGGCAAGTCGAGAAACACGTATTGATCTTAATGACAAAGGAAAGGCAAAAGAAATGGAATGAAATCACATGAAAAATGGTCTACTATTGAGTCATTGACTCTAAATAAATACCATAATGACCAAGGACGGTGTGAAAAAAAGCCATTAGCCAATCAAATTTGACCTATGCCTATATTTGCATAGAATTAGGAGTTTATACAGAGTACTAGGCACTATAATTTCAAATTGAATAGAGTTGCAGGCCTGTTTCAGCACTTGTTTAGTGGCAGCAAATGTGCTGTATACGGCCCAAAATAGCCCTCAGACATGCTTCATCGTCCTTCCCCACAGATCTGATCTACAGGACCGTCTTGTCCTGCTGAGGACCCGTGTCACGTGGCATCGTTTTTCTGCGGCTCAGCGTCCACCCAGTCATGACAATAACCTGGGGCGAAACCTGAAGCCGGGTGGCAAGAAACAGGGATTGAGTTGGTGACATCACCACCGACATCACTTCAGCCCCACTGTGTGCGTTCTCTTCAGCGTGGCAGACCGCCATGCCGCAATTGCCCGTGGTTGTTTTAAGCTGAGTTGTGAAGTGTATAATTATTATTTCCGAAGCATGTTAGTCTGTCCGCATGGAGACTAGATAGATTTGGGGACTCAATAATCAGTACGTTTACATGCAGCAAGAAATTCGAATTTCTAATCGTATAAGACATCGTTCAGACTTTTTAAGTGCATGTAAACACCTTAATCCGACCTACTTCGGACCTACTTCGGACATCTCAAAATCGGATAACAACACCTGGATAATTCGTTCATAGTCGGAGTTTTAACGGCATGTATACTCAGCAATCGGATCTGAATCGGATTTTGCATTCTGCGCATGCGCAGCGCCATTCTGCACATGTGCAGCGCCACATAGCGTCCAGAGTCAGAGACATGCTCCGGCTGTTAATCCGATTCTCTGAACGGCATGTATACTCGGACAAGTGATCTGGTTTTACGCATGTCATTATCTGATCCGATCAGAAATTCGAATTTCTTGCTGCATGTAAACGTACTGACTGAGAGGAGCCGACAGGGACTTCGAAAGGTGCAGAAAGAAGAGTTGAAGTCATTGAACCCTGATGTCGGGGGCCCCATCAAGATAAAGAAAAAGGACAAACATTTTGAAGGAATCAGTGGATCGAACAGTCCTCTCTTCTCTCACACCAAGGCCTGTACCGTCACACTCGCTTTTCCTTTAAACAACAGTCTTGTTTCTGCTGATATAGACTTCTGCTTTGCACCATGAAGAGCGATAATGGTGATGGGGTTGGTGGGCTGTGGAGGGAGAGAGAGGGGAAGGGGGGGGGAGAGAGAGAGAGAGAGAGAGAGAGAGAGAGAGAGACAGACAGAGAGAGAGAGAGAAGCTCTCTAAAGTCAGCCAGCCTCAGGGGTCAGCATTACACTAAAACTACTGAAGAAACACAGTAAAAATGGGCCTATTGGTGATGTAGCAAGCATTCCAGAGGACGGTGAATTGCGGAGCACTTCACTTTCCACAAAATTGCCAATGACTATGAAGAAACAATACTACACAAACACACACATTACACGAACACAAAGCCCGGAGGGAGCAGCGACGGCGAGATAACAAAATGAAAAAAAAAAAAAAAAAGGTGGCAAATGCTTTTTATTGTCCGAGCCCGCCAAAAGTTTCAGCGAACGCTCAACAGAACTTGTTGCTGTGCTCGTGACGCGGGCTAGCAAACACTGCACTGAGGACGCCTCGCCCTGAGAGTTGGCAATCAGCTCCTGATTAGATTACACTGGTGCTGACGGTAGCTCTCTCTCTCTCTCTGCGTCTCTGTCTCTCTCTCTCTCTCTCTCTCTCTCTCTCTCTCTCTCTCTCTCTCTCTCTCTCTCTTCTCTCTCTGTCTCTCTCTGTCTCTCTCCTCTCTCTCTCTCTCTCTCTCTCTCTCTCTCTCTCTCTCTCTCTCTCTCTCTGTCTCTCTCTGTCTCTCTCTCTCTCTCTCTCTCTCTCTCTCCTCTCTCTCTCTCTCTCTCTCTCTCTCTCTCGCCGTAACAATAAACGGTTTTGACGCCCATCGATCTGGCTGAGATCAAAGCGCAGCCGGAGCTTCCCCCGGTTAGCGCTGAAGCACGCACTATTTCAGCAAATTACTGTATGTATTTCAGAAGCGAGTGCACTGCGGCCGGTCATGTTCTGACATGGGAAGTAATAACTTAACTAATTCACCTTATCGTATTTTGACCGCATGACAGGTCAGAGTTATACTTTCAAGATCACAAAGAATACCAAAAGCAGCGATGATGACACACTGCTCAACTTAGGGCATGGAAAGGTTACAGGACGGGGTAGCCGTGATGCCTCCCTATCTATTGAGGCCTTGGGTTTACTCTGCATGTTCCCACCTGCAATCAAACACAGCTAAGGTTAACATCAACTGTTCAGCAACTGAAATCAGAATCTGAATTTGTTTGCGTGTGGTCTGTATCTACTTCAGGGATACGGTCCTGCCAACTGTGACCCTGACCAGCAGCAGAATACAGAATGGATAGATATATATATAGATATATAGAGGGATAGAGGGGTTGACAGGTGGATGGTCCATTCATTTTACTCTCCTTGAGTAGTATGAGTTGAATGTGTGTAACTACAGTATATCTCTTTCCACATCTTCTTAGGAACAGGAGAAGAACAGTCTAGTCAGTCACATCCGTCACATGAAAAATGCTCTTGCTACTTGAGCGAGCTGAGCCGCCTTGTTGTTCCCGCTACCGCGCTGCACGAGAGGCGCGGTCCCAAAGCCCAGCATGTCCCTCTCAGCACGCTGTCTGCTAGCGCTGCCGCTAATGGCATGCTGGCTGCCCGCCTGGGTCCACATCGATCCCCCGGCCCGTAATGCGGAGGAATCCACCATCGCTGCTAATCAGCCGCTCCTAATTCATCTCCTCCTCCACACACCATCACCACCCCGACCCCCACTCACAACACCAACACCACCACCACCACCACCACCACCACCACCCCTTCCTCTCAGTACAGCCACCCTCACCTCTTCCCAATACAAACACCATTACCCCCTGCTTCCAATACAAACACCACCACCACCCCGTCCTTCCAATACCACCTCCACCCACTCTTCGCATACAAACACCACCAACGACCCCTCTTCTTCCAATGATACAATCCCCACCCCATCCTTCCAATGCAAACATCTCCTCCGCCAACCCCGCCTTCCAGTACCACCACCCCCTGCTCCCAATACTCCCCCCACCATCACCACCACCCATTCCTCCTAATACCACCACAACCACCACCCCCTCCTCCCAATACCACCACCCCCCCTGGTAGATGTCCCTCACCAACCCCTCCTTCCAGTACCACCACCCCCTTCCTCCAACACTCCCACCACCACCCGCTGATCCACCACCATCACCAACCTCTCCTCCCAATACTGCCACCACCACCCCACCCTCCTCCCAATACCACCACCACCACCATCACCAGCCCCTCCTCCAAATACCACCACCACCACCACTACCCACTCCTCCCAATACCACCATCACCACCCTCTCCTCCCAATACCACCACCAACACCACCACCCTGGTAGGCGTCCCTCCATCATCCCTGGATGTGTGCAAGGTCTCACCCACACCATATTTAGCTGCAGTGACAGCAGAAGAGGTGGAGCAGGTGGCACCTACAGATAGTAGTGAATTATTGAGACGCCTGCCCCCCCCCCCCATCTGCCTCCATCTCCATCCACTGCGAGAGGAGAAGGTCGCTTGCTGACGACCCCGTGTGATAGATAGCCGCTTGGGAATGCATCAGAACTGGTGATGTTTCACTGCACACTGGAGGAGCGTGAAGCCATTGGTTAAGAAAACTGTCGGCTCAGGTTGTTTGGGGGAAACAATTCTCTTGCAAACGGGCTCCTGCGTCGAGTGACACAGTGCTGTGGTTTTAATCAGGGCCTACGCCGGGATGAGTTGTGGGACATGGTTTGATGGAGTAGGGCTGCGTCTTATTCAATCAATATTTATGTGTTTTCATTCAAATGTGAACTTCGTGACTGCAAAGCTTTAAATTTTAAACACATTCAGAAAAAAAAAAACGATAACTGTAACTGAGCAAGGGTCAACATGTATGCAATTCTGGCATCCAATATTGATATATAAATCATATTAGAATTATTCTTGTGCAATGTCACTCTTCTCATTTGATATCTCGTCTGTCACTCCTCATCCGAATCATCTGGCAGCAACAAAAAAAAAAAAAAAATACTCTATAAAAGATTAAAACATCATTGAACTCGCTCGTCTGTTCTGTTTTCCTTCACGCG
>JAXIVH010000203.1:5000-7500 GCA_036785325.1 Urophycis tenuis
TGTAGCCCCTCCACTGGCCCAGCCTGTAGCCCCTCCACTGGCCCAGCCTATAGCCCCTCCACTGGCCCAGCCAGCCTGTAGCCCCTCCACTGGCCCAGCCTGTAGCCCCTCCACTGGCCCAGCCTGTAGCCCCTCCACTGGCCCAGCCTGTAGCCCCTCCACTGGCCCAGCCTGTAGCCCCTCCACTGGCCCAGCCAGCCTGTAGCCCCTCCACTGGCCCAGCCTATAGCCCCTCCACTGGCCCAGCCTGTAGCCCCTCCACTGGCCCAGCCTGTAGCCCCTCCACTGGCCCAGCCAGCCTGTAGCCCCTCCACTGGCCCAGCCAGCCTATAGCCCCTCCACTGGCCCAGCCTGTAGCCCCTCCACTGGCCCAGCCAGCCTGTAGCCCCTCTACTGGCCCAGCCAGCCTGTAGCCCCTCCACTGGCCCAGCCAGCCTGTAGCCCCTCTGCCCAGCCAGCCTGTAGCCCCCTCCACTGGCCCAGCCAGCCTGTAGCCCCTCCACTGGCCCAGCCTGTAGCCCCTCCACTGGCCCAGCCTATAGCCCCTCTACTGGCCCAGCCAGCCTATAGCCCCTCTACTGGCCCAGCCAGCCTGTAGCCCCTCCACTGGCCCAGCCTGTAGCCCCTCCACTGGCCCAGCCTGTAGCCCCTCCACTGGCCCAGCCTGTAGCCCCTCCACTGGCCCAGCCTGTAGCCCCTCCACTGGCCCAGCCAGCCTGTAGCCCCTCCACTGGCCCAGCCTGTAGCCCCTCCACTGGCCCAGCCTGTAGCCCCTCCACTGGCCCAGCCTGTAGCCCCTCCACTGGCCCAGCCTGTAGCCCCCTCCTATAGCCCCTCCACTGGCCCAGCCTGGGCCACAGACACTGGGGCTACCAGTGCCAACATGTTAATGTGTTGGGAGTAGAGAAAATTAAAGAGGCGTTTGTAACAGACAGAAAATGAAAGAGACAGAGAGAGACAGGATGAGAGAGAGAGAGAGAGAGAGAGAGAGAGAGAGAGAGAGAGAGAGAGAGAGAGAGAGAGAGAGAGAGGGGAGAGAGAGAGAGAGAGAGAGAGAGAGAGAGAGAGAGAGAGAGAGAGAGAGAGAGAGAGAGAGAGAGAGAGAGAGGGAGAGAGAGGAGAGCGAGAGAGAGAGAGAGAGAGAGAGAGAGGGGCATCATTTCACATTGGAGACCATGAGAATTAGGAGGAGAGAGAGGAAAAGAGTTCTCCCCTCTGGTCCAATCAAATATGTCACCCATGATATCTTTTTCAGCAGCATTTCACTGCAACAACAAATTGTATGCCACTGTGTACATGTTTGTCATTTGTAACACAGTTTTTACTGAATGGCGTAAATGTGGGTAATTTCTACAGAATTACCCGCATTTACACCATTTACACTATCATTAAACTGTTGAAATAGCAAGATGTGCTGCAGCATCAATATAATATAATATAATGGGTCTTCTGGGTCACTGTAGCATCTCTGGAGTGGGTCTCTTTCTACAGTGATGTCTCTTTTCTGTGTGTCATGAGAACATGTCTGCGTCTTCAACATGCGTCATGGAACACAGACATCATAGCACACTCAGACAACACACTGTTTACACTCAGCCTGACCGGCTAATGGCAAAACAGACTCTGTGTTACCTGGGTTACCGAAAGCCCTACATAATCAAACACCAAAAACTGGAGGTGAAGGCAGAGAGAGGATGGGAGAGGGGCTAAGGGAGAAGAGGGGGAGAGGGAGGGTGGAGAGAAACAGAGAGAGAGAGAGAGAGAGAGAGAGAGAGAGAGAGAGAGAGAGAGAGAGAGAGAGAGAGAGAGAGAGAGAGAGAGAGAGAGAGAGAGAGAGAGAGAGAGAGAGAGAGAGAGAGATGATAAGATGAACTGATCCCTCGCCAAAGCTGATTAAACAAACAGTGACAACTGGTCCCTATCTGTGTGTGTGTGTGTGTGTGTGTGTGTGTGTGTGTGTGTGTGTGTGTGTGTGTGTGTCTTTGCGCGCACACCTGCGCATTCACTTGTAATCTTATGGGCGTCTGCAAATCAACTCATCTAATGTGGCCTGTCTCTCCCGCAGTGTGAGATAGCATCAGGATGCCTGAGCAAATGTAGGTGCCTCCTTTTGTCTTATTATAGATGCTGCATACAGAAATACACACACATGATGTTAAACAAACACACACACACACACACACACACACACACACACACACACACACACACACACACACACACACACACACACACACACAGAAATACACACTAGGAAAGGAATGCACATAATTTTATTTAAGTGGATGAAGTAAAGTTATTAAATGCTAATATTTTTTGTCTCTTATCTTTTCAGGCAAGAGGCAAGATTGTCACCACGTTTTTAATTTATTATTATTGTGATCAATTATGATAAAAAATATATATATATTCAAATATATTCAACTAATATACTCCTCAATCATGTATACACGTGTGTTCACTATATGTCATCTATTGTTTTCTTTGTCCAGAGAAAATC
>JAXIVH010000203.1:17500-27500 GCA_036785325.1 Urophycis tenuis
CATCACGCAAGTTTGTCAGGTGAGAAAAAGTAAACGATGATACGATAATATCAGATGAAATATTGACTTGGGGTCATCCCAAAGCATCTTAGACAACTTTACAGTCAGTTAGTGAAAATGCAGACTCTCATTCCAGAATTTGATGGTTAGCTAAATCTCAGATATGCCAGGTGTTGAACACACCTGTGTGTTCTGTGTAGCATGAGAAGGTCCAAGTAAATGAAATGAAATCAATTAGAGATGTGTCACTTGTCACTTTGTCAAATGAGTTGGCATTCATCTGTGTTGTTTCATTATGGATTAATAATGATTTAATGTTGCCTGTCAAAATGACCAAATGAGAAGACATGGCATCATCTAAAGCAATTGTCTGCAATTATCTAAAGATTTTCTGTCTGTCTGTCAGTTAAGTAATTAGAGTATCCCGAAGGCATTGTTACACTGCAGGCGTGGGTGGGATTCATGCTGACGTAGGTTTATCTGGCTGCATGCCTTACTCTATCTGAATATGAGCCTTGTTCATATTTTCATGTTTTTCTACACGATAAGTGATGCAAATGACGTGACGTGTTGAAGTGATGGATGTCTTTCATCAGCGTACTGACGCTCCACATCTGTCCCTGTAGCTCGGTGTCCATCTCCCTGGACAACTGCCCCTCGCCCACCGAGAAGAGCCCCCACGCCAGGGCCTTCAGCCCCACGCCGCCCGCGTCCCCCTGCCAGCCCTGGGGGTCCCCCGGCCACAGCCCCTCGCCCCGGGGGGCCCAGAGCCCCGTACAGAATGGATTCACCACGGAGGTACCCCACCCCCCCCGCCTCCGTCAGTCACAGAGAACACACCTCGTAGAACCGGCCGCATGGATCCAGGATCCTACTCTCTTAGAAAGAAAGTGAGACAAAAACGTGGTGATATAAGTAAAGATATCACTGAATTGAACGTGGATTAAACACTAAATATAGCCTACATCGATAGCAGGGAAGACATTTTTTTTCCAGAGGGCCCACCATTTTTCAGCTGTGGTTTTGAAATGACTTCATTACAATACGTCCGTGTCCAGATTTAACTCGTCAGTTCATTTGGGTTATAGCCTACGAGGCGCTGTACTGCCCCCTTGTGGCCACGTTAAGGTGACGCGATTTAGATGCGGTGCGCAGAATGTGTTTCGTGCACGCTGTGTGTCAGCAGTCACTCTCTCACGCTCACTTTCACACGCTGTCATGCGGCGCCCTCTCTCACTGACTCACAGGCCATATTGAGTTCAGTCGCTCACATCTGAAGACTCTTAGATCTCAGCCCTTTGTTGTTGTTTTGCATATTGAGAGGAGCTTTGATGCCATTTAAAGTTGGTCCAAATGAATTGTATCACTTGTCGCTGTAATGAAACACGGGCCGGCCGTCTTTGTGTGAGGTGAACTTAATCCGGGCCGCCGGAGAAGGAGCTGCCGAGGTGACTACCAGGTGAGGAGGTGGCCACGAGGTGTGACACGTTCACCTGAAGGTTTGTGTTGTTACTGCAGACCGTCGTGAGCAGCTCTCCATCCAACCCCAGAGCGCCCTTCACCAGGCAGAGCTCCAGGACCACCTCCTTCAGGGTAACACACGCGCACGCACACACACACACACAACACACAGGACCACGTCCTTCAGGGTAACACACACGCACGCACGCACGCACACACACAACACACAGGACCACCTCCTTCAGGGTAACACACGCGCACGCACGCACACACACACACAACAACACAACACACAGGACCACCTCCTTCAGGGTAACACACGCGCACGCACGCACACACACAACACACAGGACCACCTCCTTCAGGGTAACACACGCGCACACACGCACACACGCACACACACGCACACACACACAACAACACACAGGACCACCTCTTTCAGGGTAACACACGCGCACGCATGCACACACACAACAACACAACACACAGGACCACCTCCTTCAGGTTAACACACGCACGCACGCACACACGCACACACACAACACACAGGAACACCTCCTTCAGGGTAACACACGCGCACGCACGCACGCACGCACACACACAACAACACAACACACAGGACCACCTCTTTCAGGGTAACACACGCGCACGCACGCACACACACACAACAACACACACACGACCACCTCCTTCAGGGTAACACACGCGCACGCACGCACGCACACACACAACAACACAACACACAGGACCACCTCCTTCAGGGTAACACACGCACGCACACACGCACACACACAACAACACAACACACAGGACCACCTCCTTCAGGGTAACACACACGCACGCACGCACGCACACACACAACACACAGGACCACCTCCTTCAGGGTAACACACGCGCACGCACGCACACACACACACAACAACACAACACACAGGACCACCTCCTTCAGGGTAACACACGCGCACGCACGCACACACACAACACACAGGACCACCTCCTTCAGGGTAACACACGCGCACGCACGCACACACACGCACACACACACAACAACACACAGGACCACCTCTTTCAGGGTAACACACGCGCACGCATGCACACACACAACAACACAACACACAGGACCACCTCCTTCAGGTTAACACACGCACGCACGCACGCACGCACACACACAACACACAGGAACACCTCTTTCAGGGTAACACACGCGCACGCACGCACGCACACACACAACAACACAACACACAGGACCACCTCTTTCAGGGTAACACACGCGCACGCACGCACACACACACAACAACACACACACGACCACCTCCTTCAGGGTAACACACGCGCACGCACGCACGCACACACACAACAACACAACACACAGGACCACCTCCTTCAGGGTAACACACGCACGCACACACGCACACACACAACAACACAACACACAGGACCACCTCCTTCAGGGTAACACACGCGGACGCACGCACACACACACACAACACACAGGACCACCTCCTTCAGGGTAACACACGCGCACGCACACACACAACAACACAACACACAGGAACACCTCCTTCAGGGTAACACACGCGCATGCACACACACACACACACAACAACACAACACAGGACCACCTCTTTCAGGGTAACACACGCACACGCACGCACGCACACACACAACAACACAACACAGGACCACCTCCTTCAGGGTAACACACGCGCACACACACACACATAACAACACAACACACAGGAACACCTCCTTCAGGGTAACACACGCGCACGCACACACACACACACACAACAACACAACACACAGGACCACCTCCTTCAGGGTAACACACGCACGCGCACGCACACACACAACAACACACAGGACCACCTCTTTCAGGGTAACAGACGCGCACGCACGCACGCACACACACACACACACAACACACAGGACCACCTCCTTCAGGGTAACACACACGCACACACACACACATAACAACACAACACACAGGACCACCTCTTTCAGGGTAACACACGCGCACGCACACACGCACACACACAACACACAGGACCACCTCCTTCAGGGTAACACACGCGCACGCACACACACAACAACACAATACACAGGACCACCTCCTTCAGGGTAACACACGTGCACGCACGCACACACACACACAACAACACACAGGACCACCTCCTTCAGGGTAACACACGCGCACGCACGCACAAACACAACAACACAACACAACAGTTACAGATTATCTCCATCTCCTCTACAGATGCTGAAGAAGAAAGAAGGAGAGACGACACTTCTACGAAGGAGGTGAGAGAGCCTTTCTTTCTCTCTCTCTCTCCCTCTCTCTCTCTCTCCCTCTCTGTCTCTCTCTCTCTGTCTCACTATCTCTCTCCCTCTCTGTCTCTCTCTCTCTCCCTCTCTCTCTCTCTCTCTGTCTCACTATCTCTCTCCCTCTCTGTCTCTCTCTCTGTCTCCCTCTCTCTGTCTCTCTCTCTCTCCCTCTCTGTGTCTCTCTCACTCTCCCTCTTTCTCTCTCTCTCTCTGTGTCTATGTCTCTTTCTCTCTCTCTCTCTGTGTCTCTGTCTCTTTCTCTCTCTCTCTCTCTCTCTCCCTTTCTCTCTCTCTCTCTCTCTCTCTCTCTCTCTCTCTCTCTCTCTCTCTCTCTCTCTCTCTCTCTCTACTACTCTCCAACTAACTTGTGTTTGGCTCTCCTTTAGCTCAAGTGTTCGACTGACATCCCAGAAGTTTGAATCAAACCCAGTAAGATATTTAATTCATAAATACGTTCCTGCTTTCACATTCCAACTGTGGGGTGATGCAGCATTTACTGTCATATTGTTGTATTATTTAATATTATCAATAATACGACAATGTTATTAACATTAACTGTAAACCATTACCTTTTGGATCGTGTTGCCAGTTGTTTTGTGATTGTATTACATGTTTTTATTTGTCGAACTCTGTGACATTGACGACTAATTCATCTGTCAAGGATTCCAATCAAGAAGAAGAGAAAACGTCACATTTCCAGAGGAAGTAAGTCTGATGACCAGCTGGTTTCTGTCACCTCTATGAAGTCTTTTGAAAACACACACGATGCTACCTCAGCAGCAGATATTGACAGATATTGATTTAAAGAGTGTACACATGTTTCAGTGAATGGATCCACAGGTGCATGTTTATTCCACTGACACTTTTAGCAGTTAAAGGTTAAAGGTTAAAGTCCAAGTGCAAAATGGCTGCAGCTGGTATGTTTCAGAGTAGCTTCAGTACATGTGTGTTCTCCTCTCCGCTCCGTCCCTCCAGCACCAGGCAGAGGATATCATCGCGGTCCATCCAGGAGAAGATGGAGCGTCTGGCTCAGGCTGCTCAGGTCACATGAAGTTCCCCCACAATAAAGCAATACACTGCTGTTGTAATGAGTCAGAACGCAAACATGAAGGTGCAAAGTCACATATCTGCACTTTTGAGATGTGTTCGGTGGTGGTCATATGGAGTCTGTTTACTCTGTCTTCATCGAATCACTCCTGGACTAACTTCGATAGCGTAGGTTAGCCTACATGAGACATTTTACACTTTGATTGACCTTTCCTTTGGACATTTCAACATCGGCCCATAGATTTGGACATATTGCACTGGTATAATCGTAATGCATATCCATGTTCTTACAAATAACAAAGCCCTGTTTGCACAAGATAACTATCTGTATCTGTATGCCACAACCCTTTTTGAGTCTAGATTGTACCCACGCGTAGTTCAGACGTTAAGACATAGCGTGTGTGTTCAGCAGGCTCTTGATAACGAGGACAAGTCTTTGTTTCTTACATTGAAGCTCATTCAACTTTCTGCTGACTCGTGGGATTCCTGCAGAAGCTGGAGGTGTCTCGCTCCCCCGACGTCACCCAGAGGACCCTGGTCCTCCTGGAAGAGGTGTCCAGGAAGAGGGATCTGTTTGAGAAGGACCACCAGACCTCCGGACCCAGCAGCCCTGGCCCACGCTCCAAACAGGTCACTAAACACTAAACACTAAACACTAAACACTGAACACTAAACACTAAACACTAAACACTGAACACTAAACACTAAACACTGAGGAATAAACACTAAACACTGAGGAATAAACACTAAACACTGAGGAATAAACACTAAACACTAAACACTGAACACTAAACACTAAACACTAAACACTAAACACTAAACACTGAGGAATAAACACTGAACACTAAACACTAAACACTAAACACTAAACACTAAACACTGAACACTAAACACTGAACACTAAACACTAAACACTAAACACTAAACACTGAACACTAAACACTAAACACTAAACACTAAACACTAAACACTGAGGAATAAACACTGAACACTAAACACTAAACACTAAACACTAAACACTAAACACTGAACACTAAACACTAAACACTAAACACTAAACACTAAACACTGAACACTAAACACTAAACACTAAACACTAAACACTGAACACTAAACACTAAACACTGAACACTAAACACTAAACACTGAACACTGAACACTGAACACTGAACACTGAACACTGAACACTGAACACTAAACACTGAACACTAAACACTGAGGAATAAACACTGAGGAATAAACACTAAACACTGAGAAATAAACACTGAGGAAAAACACTGAACACTAAACACTAAACACTAAACACTGAACACTAAACACTAAACACTAAACACTGAACACTAAACACTGAGGAATAAACACTGAGGAATAAACACTAAACACTGAGAAATAAACACTGAGGAAAAACACTGAACACTAAACACTAAACACTGAACACTAAACACTAAACACTAAACACTGAACACTAAACACTAAACACTGAACACTAAACACTAAACACTGAGGAATAAACACTGAGGAATAAACACTAAACACTGAGGAATAAACACTAAACACTGAACACTAAACACCAAACACTGAGGAATAAACACTGAGGAATAAAAACTGAGGAAAAACACTGAACAATAAACACTAAACACTGAGGAATAAACACTGAGGAATAAACACTAAACACTAAACACTAAACACTGAGGAATAACCACTAAACACTAAACACTGAGGAATAAACACTAAACACTGAGAAATAAACACTGAGGAAAAACACTGAACACTAAACACTAAACACTGAGGAATAAACACTGAGGAAAACACTGAGGAAAAACACTGAACACTAAACACTAAACACTGAGGAATAACCACTAAACACTAAACACTGAGGAATAAACACTGAGGAAAAACACTGAACAATAAACACTAAACACTGAGGAATAACCACTAAACACTAAACACTGAGGAATAAACACTGAACACTAAACACTAAACACTGAGGAATAACCACTAAACACTGAGGAATAACCACTAAACACTGAGGAATTAACACTAAACACTAAACACTGAGGAATAAACACTGAGGAATAAACAATGAGGAAAAACACTGAACACTAAACACTAAACACTGAGGAATAACTACTAAACACTGAGGAATAACCACTAAACACTAAACACTGAGGAATTAACACTAAACACTAAACACTGAGGAATAAACACTAAACACTAAGGAATAAACACTGAGGAAAAACACTGAACACTAAACACTAAACACTGAGGAATAACCACTAAACACTGAGGAATAAACACTAAACACTGAGTAATAAACACTGAACACTGAGGAATAAACACTGAGAGAAAACACTGAACACTAAACACTAAACACTGAGGAATAAACACTGAGGAAAAACACTGAACACTAAACACTAAACACTGAGGAATAACTACTAAACACTGAGGAATAACCACTAAACACTAAACACTGAGGAATAACCACTAAACACTGAGGAATAAACACTGAGGAAAAACACTGAACACTAAACACAGGAATAAACACTGAGGAAAAACACTGAACATTAAACACTAAACACTGAGGAATAACCACTAAACACTGAGGAATAACCACTAAACACTGAGGAATAACAACTAAAAACTGAGGAATAAACACTAAACACTGAGGAATTAACGCTAAACACTAAACATCGAGGAATAACCACTAAACACTGAGGAATTAACGCTAAACACTAAACACTGAGGAAAAACACTAAACACTAAACACTAAACACTGAGGAATAACTACTAAACACTGAGGAATAACCACTAAAGACTAAACACTGAGGAAAAACACTAAACACTAAACACTAAACACTGAGGAATAACCAATAAACACTGAGGAATAACCACTAAACACTGAGGAATAAACACTGAGGAAAAACACTGAACACTAAACACTAAACACTGAGGAATAACCACTAAACACTGAGGAATTAACACTAAACACTAAACACTGAGGAATAACCACTAAACACTGAGGAATAAACACTAAACACTGAGGAAAAACACAAAACACTAAACACTGAGGAATTAACACTAAACACTAAACACTGAGGAATAACCACTAAACACTGAGGAATAAAGACTAAACACTAAACACTGAGGAAAAACACTAAAGACTAAACACTGCGGAATTAACACTAAACACTGAGGAAAAACACTAAACACTGAGGAATTAACACTAGACACTAAACACTAAACACTGAGGAATAAACACTAAACACTAAACACTGAGGAATAAACACTGAGGAAAAACACTGAACATTAAACACTAAACACTGAGGAATAACCACTAAACACTGAGGAATAACCACTAAACACTGAGGAATTAACACTAAACACTAAACACTGAGGAATAAACACTAAACACTAAGGAATAAACACTGAGGAAAAACACTGAACACTAAACACTAAACACTGAGGAATAACCACTAAACACTGAGGAATAAACACTAAACACTGAGTAATAAACACTAAACACTGAGGAATAAACACTACACACTGAGGAATAAACACTAAACACAGGAATAAACACTAAACACTGAAGAATAAACACTAAGCACTGAGTAATAAACACTAAACGCAGAGTAATAAACACTTAACACAGGAATAAAAACTAAACACTGAGTAATAAACACTAAACACTGAGTAATAAACATTGAACACTGAGGAATAAACACTAAACACTGAGGAGTAAACACTGAACACTGAGTAATAAACAGTAAACACTGAGGAATAAACACTAAGCACTGAGGAATAAACACTAAACACTGAGGAATAAACACTAAACACTGAGGAATAAACACTAAACACTGAGGAAAAAACACTAAACACTAAACACTGAGGAATTAACACTAAACATAAACACTGAGGAATAAACACTGAGGAAAAACACTGAACACTAAACACTGAGGAATAACCACTAAACACTGAAAAATAACCACTAAACACTGAGGAATAAACAATGAGGAAAAACACTGAACACTAAACACTAAACACTGAGGAATAACTACTAAACACTGAGGAATAACCACTAAACACTAAACACTGAGGAATTAACACTAAACACTAAACACTGAGGAATAAACACTAAACACTAAGGAATAAACACTGAGGAAAAACACTGAACACTAAACACTAAACACTGAGGAATAACCACTAAACACTGAGGAATAAACACTAAACACTGAGTAATAAACACTGAACACTGAGGAATAAACACTACACACTGAGGAATAAACACTAAACACAGGAATAAACACTAAACACTGAAGAATAAACACTAAGCACTGAGTAATAAACACTAAACACTGAGTAATAAACACTTAACACAGGAATAAAAACTAAACACTGAGTAATAAACATTAAACACTGAGTAATAAACATTGAACACTGAGGAATAAACACTAAACACTGAGGAATAAACACTGAACACTGAGTAATAAACAGTAAACACTGAGGAATAAACACTAAGCACTGAGGAATAAACACTAAACACTGAGGAATAAACACTAAACACTGAGGAATAAACACTAAACACTGAGGAAAAAACACTAAACACTAAACACTGAGGAATTAACACTAAACACTAAACACTGAGGAATAAACACTGAGGAAAAACACTGAACACTAAACACTAAACACTGAGGAATAACCACTAAACACTGAAAAATAACCACTAAACACTGAGGAATAAACAATGAGGAAAAACACTGAACACTAAACACTAAACACTGAGGAATAACTACTAAACACTGAGGAATAACCACTAAACACTAAACACTGAGGAATTAACACTAAACACTAAACACTGAGGAATAAACACTAAACACTAAGGAATAAACACTGAGGAAAAACACTGAACACTAAACACTAAACACTGAGGAATAACCACTAAACACTGAGGAATAAACACTAAACACTGAGTAATAAACACTGAACACTGAGGAATAAACACTACACACTGAGGAATAAACACTAAACACAGGAATAAACACTAAACACTGAAGAACAAACACTAAGCACTGAGTAATAAACACTAAACACTGAGTAATAAACAATTAACACAGGAATAAAAACTAAACACTGAGTAATAAACACTAAACACTGAGTAATAAACATTGAA
>JAXIVH010000203.1:32500-37500 GCA_036785325.1 Urophycis tenuis
GCCAAAATCATGTTCTCTGTTTCTTTGTCTCTTGTGATGTGCGTCACAGTTCGGTGTTTGCCTGTTGACCAAATAAAATGTTTCATGACTATTGCTTTATAAACAGTATGCATTTGTATTTTTGGTGTATATATATATATATATATATATATATATATATATATATATATATTTGCTCACGCAGATAATGACATAGCCGACGATAAAGGCTCCATCTGTGTTGTCTCAGGCCAGCGGAGAGGAACTCTTACTCTTTAGATAACAGCAGTATGGCAGTGTGTCTGTGTACTGTCACCTCCAACCTCACACATGGTGGCCTATGTGTGTGTGTGTGTGCCTGCCTGTCACTGTGTGTTTGTTTCTAAGTACGTTTTTGTGTGTCTAAGTGGGTGTGTTTGGGCCTTGGTGTGTATTTGTAGGTGTGTGTGTATGTACTTACACATACTTAGTGTACTTAGTGTGTGTGTCTGCCTGCCAGACACTGTGTGCGTGCTTGTTTGTTTCTATGTGTGTGCGTGTGTGTGCGTGTACTGCCCTTATCTGTACCTCTTAAACACAGTGACTCACAGTCTTACCCACTGCATCTGAATTCACCTTTTTAGGAGAAGAGTGATTGGGAGTGTGACACGCTATCTACAGCGTTATTTATACACACCATGGGAGTGGAGGTTCTCTAGTGTTCTACTTTCTCCCTCTGGAATTCTCTCTCTCTCGCGTGTGTGTGCGTCTGTGTGTGTGCTTGTGCGAGTGTGTGTGCGTGTGTGCATATGTGTACGTATGTACGTGTGTGTGTGCGTGCTTGCGTGCATGTGTGTGTGTGTGTGTGCATGCGCGTATGTGTGTGTGTGTGTGTGTGTGTGTGCATCCGTGCGCGTATGTGCGTGTGTGTGTGTGTGAATGCGTGAGCGTATGTGCGTATGCGTGTGTGTGTGTGTGTGTGCATGCGTGCGCGTATGTGCGTGTGTGTGTGTGTGTGTGCATGCGTGCGCGTATGTGCGTGTGTGTGTGTGTGCATGCGTGCGCGTATGTGCGTGTGTGTGTGTGTGTGTGTGTGTGTGTGTGTGTGTCCACCAGCATCCCAGTGTTCGGTCCCTCTGTGGTCATTTCTGTGTGAGTTTGCACGGTGGAAAGGGACTCTCTGGGTCTCAGGGTTCCTCCGAGCGTACGGACGTCTCTCTCACTCTCCCATCCTCCACAGGTAGGCTGGGTTTCTTCCTCCCCATGAGAGACGCATGCATCGGCCTTAAACATCTGGAATGTTAGACTTTTGGGGTTAGACTCCTGCAGGAGAGTGGGGCTGTAGGGTGCTGGGGTTGACGGAGGGTGATGCAGGGTGATGGAGGGTGGTGGAGGGTGATGGAGGGTGATGGAGTGTGGTGGAGGGTGATGGAGGCTGGTGGAGGGTGATGGAGGGTGATGGAGTGTGGTGGAGGGTGATGGAGGCTGGTGGAGTGTGGTGGAGGGTGATGGAGGGTGGTGGAGTCTCTGGGTAACGTCCACTGATTTCCAGCTGCTGAACAGGTGCCGTCATGTCGGACAATGAAGAGGTGACCGAGGAGTACGAAGAGTAAGTCTTGTCCTGTGATGCTGTGCTGGTGTGTGTACATATGTACAGTTTTAGCTTTTTAAGGCACATAGGCTGATAGATCGTAGACCGTACCACACTTAGTCTACTGATGCACCTGCATATAAAGATTGATTTTGAATACACCTTGTAAAACTGCTTTCTCCTGGTTGCCGTAGTAACACAGTCACCTGTCTCGTGTTTTTCAGGGAGGTGGAAGGTAAGAAGTCTCCATCAACATACAAATGTCTAAATGCTGTTTGGTAACGTGAGCCGTTGCTAATTTCGGAAGACATTACAGAAACTTTGGATTTGCATGTCGGCCTCATTGTAACGGGGCTTTACATAGGTTTAGTTAAGAAAAATAACCTGTTCTGTCAGGTTATAAACCACCATGATTTCCATAGCTGCGGGTAATCAGTCTTTAAGGCTAAACTCATGTGATAATTTTCACCTGTTTGAAGTGTAATGATACACCATGACCTGATCAAAGCCCTCCCTGTAGTGCTTTACGTTGCATTAACGTTTTGGGGAGAAGTCTTAACACATTTCTCGTCTGCTTGTTTTCCTCTGAATGTTTCCCAGAGGAAGAAGCCACAGAAGGTATGTCGTTGTCTCAGAATCATAAAACACTGAATTTTGTGTTTTCACAACACAAAACTTTACACGGCAGCACCTGTGGAACAAAGCTGCACTTCTACACACGCTTGATAGAAAAACGTGGCTGAGTTATATTATGGGGGTTTGAGTTTAATCCAGCGTGCCTTTAAACAGAGTGACAGATGAAGAGGAACCTTATTGTGGCTTCATTGATTCATCGATGTGTGACTCTCAGCACAACTGATAGCAGCTAATAACTAACAACTAATTAGAGGATGAATCAGGATTAGGGATGTCCGATATTGACTTTTTGCCGATATCCGATAGCCGATATTGTCCAAATTCTTAATTTCCGATACCGATATCAACCGATATGGTATACCGATATATACAGGCGTTTTTATTTTCGCCCAGACTAATTTTAGGTCCCATATCTCCTGTTGTGGAATTAACACATCATCTATTTTTATTGTGTTGCCTCACTAGATTGCATTTCACAAATTAACACTGTCTATAAAAAATAAGGACACTATTTGAACTTATGGAAAAGTGCCATATTTATGCACAAGCACATTATCGGTGGTAAAACCGATAACGATATTAACCGATATTACAAAAATAGGCTAATATCGGCCGATATTATCGGTTGGCCGATATTATCGGACATCCCTAATCAGGATCCTTTCTCCTTGCGGAAATAAAATATCTTATGTGTGGGTGTGTGTGTGTGGGTGGCGGTTATGACATCTCATTAACCTCAAGAACGCAGGCTCACCACATGACAGCTGAAAGAGTGGAGATGTGTCTGAACGTCCATATTTAGAGAGCGGTGATCATGGGGCCATGTTGCTACAAGAGCCGCCGCCCGTCTCTGTCCCCAGCCCCCGGGGACATTCCAGAGGACAGCAGGATGAGCAGCCCCTACTGGCTTGCAACGCCCCTACCTGCACCACACACACACAGACACTCACACACACACACACACACACACACACACACACACACACACACACACACAGACACTCACGCACACACACACACACACGCACGCACGCACGCACGCACACACACGCACACACACACACACACACACACATACAAACACGTACACTTAAATAGATCTTGAATGATGAGTTTCCAGCAGTGTTATCTGCTATACATGGTGGTGCTGTGGAGCCACCATGCAGACTATCTCTGAGTCATGTTACCCACATTATCTAACATCAGAAGCTCCACCCCGATATCCCTGATCATGCCATGCTCCATAAAAAACAAAATAGGGTTGAAGAGAAGTTGCGAAACAAGAGGGTGGAGTAGGGTTGGGGTGGTGGTGGTGGTGGTGTGGGGTGGGTGTGGCAGTTGAAGCTTTGTCTCTGTACCGATCTCACTGTTGTCTCACACTGTATCTCACTGTTGTCTCACACATGTCACATTATCATTCATCTTGACACTGCGTTCACACTCTCCCAAGAGGCCCCAGAGGAGGAGCTAGAGGCTGAAGGGGAGGGAGAGGAGGAGGAGCTACAGCAGGACGGGGAGGAGCCAGCAGAGGAGGAGGAGTTAGAGGAGGAGACCAATGAGGAAGAAGGTAAGGGAGGGATAAGGCTTGATTTGGTTCGACTCAGCCATAGGTCGTAGTTCAACTACGCTAAGTATTTTACAACTAAGTAACTAAGTATTTTACAACTAAGTAACTAAGTATTTTACAGCTCTTAGCGTGGCGCAATGTGTGAGCAGGTCTGAGAGGAATGGGCTCACACACATGTCACTGACATCTTCACAACATATGGATGATCATCCATACGTTATCAAGATGTACATGGATTTTCTAGATGTGTTTTGAAGATATGTCTAGACCCTTCTGGGTTGAAATACTGGTTCTACAAGGTCACGCCAGGTACTTCATGATAATGTCCTCTCCCTGCCAATAGTATTGTTTGCTCTGAAACCAGGTTAAATGAAGACCCATTTCCTTCAATCCCATTCGTTGCTTTTGCATTCTGAACCCTGCATAACCTTACCCTCATGCTCTTGTTTGTTGTACGTCTTGGCACTTTAATCACTCTTTGTAATTTGGCACTTTGATCGATCATTGTAACTTGGCACTTGACACAGAGATGTTGTATATGGTTAACCTAGCAATTGAAATGCTTGAAACTTGTTCTGGTTGACTTAGCAGCAATAAAATGTTCCACCTTCTTCTGACAAATGTACTCTTTGTAAGTCGCTTTGGATAAAAGTGTCTGCCAAATGCCCTAAATGTAAATGTAAATGCATTGGTCTTGCGAACCAGACTCTTTATGATTAATGACAGCAGGATGACTGAATCAGAGATTACGGTTGCCATGGTTTTCTAAGAAAACCTCTCATAATTCTCATTCTCAGAAATAAAACCATGTTTCAATGGTGGCGTTCATCCCCTCGTCTTCCTCCCCGTGTATCAAACTGCAGGAGGAAAGTCATTCATGAGTGGGAACTTGGTCAGGATGCCTCACCTCTTGCTACTCTCATGTTACCAGGACAGCTTCACCTTCAGAAAGGCACAGAATTTGAGTGCACGGTATGCAGTGAGTCAGAGCTGGGATTAGTCACACTGATAGTGATCTCAGAAAAACAATAAACAAATCAAAGGTGAAAAGTAAAGGTGCATGTAGCAGACGCTTTTGTCCAAAGCGACATCACAATGAATACCTTTGTGAGGGTTCGACATGTGGACAGTTGGAGGTGGAGGGGGATCGAGGGGATCGAACCGCCGACCCTACGGTTAGTGGACGACCCGCTCTGTGCACCCGCTCTACCTGCTGAGCTACTGCCGCCCCACCAATGTAACAACGGA
>JAXIVH010000203.1:40000-51049 GCA_036785325.1 Urophycis tenuis
TCACTGTCGCCGCCTCCACACAGTGCAGCTTCATCCCCACTGCAGAGCTCGCCTTCCTCCCCGGCTTGTACAGCTTCCTGGCACCACCGCTCCCAATGCTTCCTCCCCAGCACACGGCAGTGAAGAAGGTGACACTGGCCACCGCAGGCTGGTAGACCATCCGTAGCAGCCTGGTGCACACAATGAAAGATGACAGATGGGCAGTGGTTATCAATGAGATGAACAGACATAAGATGAAAATGGCTAGAAAAACAGTCTGGGGTGTGTGGTGTGGTATACACATCCATTATCTGGTGGTGCTGGCGCTTCCGAGACGTTGGGAGCGGGTAGTTGAGGTATTGTAGAGCCTGATAGCTGATGGGATGAAAGAGCCCCCCAAGCGCTTTGAAGCACGTGGCTGAGTGAGCCTGTGGCTGAACGTGCTCCTGAGTTGCCTCAGCTCGGCATAGAGAGGGTGAGAGGGGTTGTCCAGGATCGCCTGCAGCTTTCCCCTCATCCTCCTCTCTGTCACCGCCTCCACACAGTCCAGCTTCATCCCCACCACGGAGCTCGCCCTCCTCACCAGCTTGTTCAGCTTACTGGCCCCACCGCTCCCAATGCCTCCTCCCCAGCACACGACGGCGAAGAAGGTGACACTGGCTACCACCGACTGGTAGAACATCCGTAGCAGCCTAGCGCACACATTGAAGGATCTGAGCCTCCTCAGGAAGAACAGCCTGCTCTGTCCCTTCCTGTAGAGGGCCTCGGTATTGTTAGACCAGTCCAGTTTGTTGTTTAGGTGCACCCCAAGGAACTTGCAGGTATCCACCATCTCCACCTCTTCCCCCTTTATGGAAACCGGTAATGGGGGACTCTTCCTGCGTCTGAAGTCCACCAGCAGCTCCTTGGTTCTCCCGGTGTGTTGTGTTGGACTGCAACAGGCTGGGGGCCGGAGGGCGACAGCGTGGGGATAATCCCCTGAGTCCACGCTGGACTGTTTGACAGCTGAGGACAAGAAGGAGTCGGTTTTGCTGAAAGCATCAAAGTGTCTGCTTTACTGCGTAAAGTACATAGTAGGGTAAATATTAGAAGCAACTACTGTATGTACTGTATGTCTCTCTCTCTCTCTCTCTCTCTCTCTCTCTCTCCGTCTCTCGCTCCACCTCTCCAGGACGAGAGGACTCGCAAGGAGGAAGAGGAGGCTAAGAGGAAGGCGGATGATGACGCCAAGAAGAAGAAGACCCTGACCAGCCTCCATTTTGGGGGCTACATGCAGAAGGTGGTGAGCGTGGGGTGTGGGTGGGCCGCCGCACGGAGGTAGCTGAACCCCGAACCCAAGGTCAACACTCGGATGTAATCGCTCACATGATTCTGCCCTCTCTCCACCCTCCCCCCACCCTCCCCCCACCCTCCCCTCACCCCTCTCCACCCTCCCCCCACCCTCCCTCCACCCCGCCTCCACCCTGCCTCCACCCTCTCTCCACCCTCTCTCCACCCTCTCTCCACCCTCCCTCCACCCCCCTCCACCCTCCCTCCACCCTCCCCCCACCCTCCCCTCACCCCTCTCCACCCTCCCCCACCCTCCCTCCACCCCCCTCCACCCTCCCTCCACCCTCCCTCCACCCTCTCTCCACCCTCTCTCCACCCTCCCTCAACCCTCCCCCCACCCTCTCTCCACCCTCCCTCCACCCTCTCTCCACCCTCTCTCCACCCTCTCTCCACCCTCCCCCCACCCTCCCTCCACAGGCGGAGAAGCGCAGTGGGAAGCGGCAGACAGAGCGGGAGAAGAAGAAGAAGATCCTGGCCGAGAGACACAAGCCTCTGGATGTGGAGAACAAGAGCGAGGAGGCGCTCAGGTGGGCTCAGCTTCCGGTATCCTAGCAACACGACCGGCCGCGGGGTCAGGCCCCTCCCCCCCCCCCGGTGCATTCACACAACACGTAGCGTCACAACGCTTTAGACTCACATCTGGAGTCAGACTTTAGACTCACATCTGGAGTCAAACTTTAGACTCACATCTGGAGTCAAACTTTAGACTCACACCTGGGGTTCACACAGCTGCATGTTTAAATGTAAACAGCTGGAAAGTTCGCCTCATTAGTAGTCCTCGAGCTGTGGTCAAACAGCTGGGAGCCATTGAAAGCCTATTATATTTTTACTTTTTAAATTGTTTGTATCTCAAAAAGTATAAAGTTTACAAATATGAAAATATAGTAGCACACCTAGGCTCAACAAGACCTTTGTCATGACATTTGAATTGTATCATATGATCCAGTATGAAGAGCTGAATTTCACGTTTTGGTGGGAAGAATAAGAAAAAAAAGGGATAACAGGATTGTGCATTTCTATACACAATAATAACTAGAAAATGTCATTCCACATGCGGAATTACTTGTGCATAAGAATGCCCGTAATCATTGAGATAAATTCAGTTGAGGTGGGAATTGAACCTCTAACCCTCCGGTTGTGGAAAACACTCTACCCACTGAGCTATGCCGTCCAGTTGAGAGCTACCACATAAGCTGCTAACAGTATTTCACTAGTTTGGCTATCTATGCACAAAGTTTGACGACAAAAAGACTAAAACACCCAAAACAGGAGCACTTACATTGGCTGTAATTTGAGAAATGTGCTTCAAAAGAGAATTTTACAACCGAATCGAAGGCAAGGAGCAAGGCAGTAGGCGGAGTCAAAAGGCTCAATGTTATCTCTGTATCTCTGAGTTTTTTAATCGCAAATATCTCACAAAGTATAAAGTTGACGAAAATTAAAAATGCATAGCACAGCTATACAGAAGTAGACGTTTGTAATACAGTTTGAATGACATCTCGAGGTTCAGTCATTTAGCCTCCATTAATTATAGAAACGTGCTGTGAAGAAGAAAAATATGACGCATTGCGATACCTAGATGGTGCAGGATAATAATGACTAATAATAACGATAATAACGACTCTGTCCACAGGGAGAAAGCCCAGGCCTTATGGGACTGGATGTACCAGCTGGAGCAGGACAAGTTTGAGTTTCAGTACCTGTTTGCCAGACAGAAATATGAGGTGGATGTGATTCCAGTCTACCGTGTACAGTGTACCATTCCAGTGCACCAAAACATGTGATCTTGTGATGTTTGTGATGTTCATTGTATTTTATTGTCTGTTTTATGTGCAACTTTTTATGGCAGCCTTCTTGGCCAGGGCTCATTTGAAAAAGAGACTTGTTCTCAAAGGACTTCCCTGGTAAAATAAAGGATAAAAAAATAAAAATAAATAAATAATAAAAAATAAAATACATTGTGCTACAGTGCACTACAGTGTAAAACAGTGTGCACTACAGTGCACTACAGTGTGCTAGAGTGTACTACAGTGTGCACTACAGTGCACTACAGTGTGCTAGAGTGTACTACAGTGTGCACTACAGTGTACTACAGTGTGCACTACAGTGTGCACTACAGAGTATTACAGTGTGCACTACAGTGCACTACAGTGTGCTAGAGTGTACTACAGTGTGCACTACAGTGTACTACAGTGTGCACTACAGTGTGCACTACAGAGTATTACAGTGTGCACTACAGTGTACTACAGTGCACTACAGTGTGCACTACAGTGTGACTACAGTGTACACTACAGTATGCACTACAGTGTACTACAATGTACTGCAGTGTGTACTACAGTGTGCACTACAGTGTGCACTACAGAGTATTACAGTGTGCACTACAGTGTACTACAGTGCACTACAGTGTGCACTACAGTGTGACTACAGTGTACACTACAGTATGCACTACAGTGTACTACAATGTACTGCAGTGTGTACTACAGTGTGCACTACAGTGTGCACTACAGTGTACTACAGTGTGCACTACAGTGTGCACGCGGCCCTCTGACCTTCATACTGTGTTCCGTTTCAGATCAACGTGCTCAGGAACCGTGTGAGTGACCACCAAAGGACGTGAGTGCTTCTCTCTCTCTGCCCAACTCTGTGTCTCTCTCTCACTCTCTCTCTCTCTGCCCTTCTCTCTCTCTCTCTCTCTCTCTCTCTCTCTCTCTCTCTCTCTCTCTCTCTCTCTCTTAGTCACTCTCAAGTTTCTGTTCTCTGCTCTGCCTGCACAGGCATGCCCCCCCCCCCCCCCCCCCCCACACACACACACAACAGTTACTTCCTTCCCGCCCATTTGTGATAGGATGACAGTAGACCAGACCTATTCAGGCCTGTCTGTGTAGTCTGTTTGTGTATTTTTCTGAAGGTGCATACATGTGTGAATGTGTGTGTGTGTGTGTGTGTGGTTATGCAGTTTGTTTTTAAAAAAAGAGGTCAGTGACTAATTGAGGCTCGGTATTTTTGTGCAAAAGAGTGGAGTTGACCTTGGCAGGTTTTGAGCAGACTCATGTGCTTCCCATGCTACTGTCAATAGTCCCACTGTCACGCCTGTCGCCTTCACTGACAGACGTCCCTTTTGGCCAAGCTGTCTTCACATCCACAGGGGGTGTCTCAGAGAGGGTCAGGCTGGTAGCCGCTGTACAGAGAAGCTCAGGTTGGTTACATAACGCGTGTCTTTCGTCTCCACAGCTCTAAGAGGACCAAGAGAGGCCTGAGGAAATAAGAAACCCAAAAGACAGGATCGTCCAGAAACGACAGGCCCCGCCCACATGTCTCTCTCACTCTCGACAGAACAAGTGTCTCCACCTACCTGCTCCACCCAGGCCCCGCCCGCCTCCCTGCCACACCCATCCACCCATCACTCACAGCTCAGCGCAGCCCAGCTCACCTGAATATTGATGTGATTTATGTGATTTATGCATCTGGATTGCAAGCGAGTGTAACACAGGTCAATAAACAATAGGATTCAACAGAGCGTGGAAATGTGATGGGACATGTTTGTTAATTATGAACAGCCAAAGCACCGCTGAGTGCTGAGTGACACCGTGGAATGGTCAATGGTGGGTGGATGAGTGGAAGCGCCCCAGGGGGAACAGATACCATCTGAGAGGCAGACAGCTTCTGACAGTGACGGTGCTGTAAGGAATACACATGGGCCTCCGCCCATCAACCACACACACACACATACACATACACACACGCATGCACACACACGCACACACACATACACATACACACACGCATGCACACACACGCACACGCGCACACACACACACGCGCACGCACACACACACACGCACACATACACACGCGCGCACGCACATACGCACACACACGCGCACGCACACACACACACGCACGCACACACACACACACACGCACACACGCACGCATGCACGCACACACATGCACACACACACACACAAATTCACATGAGAATAAGAACACAGCATGTGGCAGTCTACGATCCTGATGGCATGGTTGTGAGCACAAATATCTGCCCTTTGACCTGTGTTTGTCAGTTCAACACAAACAACAGCATCCTGAAGACGGGATTCGACTTTCTGTGTTTTGCTGTTGCAAAAAAACTGTAAAACTGAAATCCCACGGGACTCGTAACAGGTTGAGTCAGGGGAAACCTGTTCTCTCAGATGACCTTTTAGGTGACCTCCAGGGTGCTCAACCTCAGGGTGACCCTGAGGTTGAGCACCCTTAGGTGACCACCAGACCTCTCAGATGACCCACAAGGTGACCTCCAGGGTGACTCCCAGGTGGGGCGTAATGTCACGTGTTCCCACACGCATCAGAACACGGTTCCTCTTGTCAGTTGGTCTCAAAAGTCCTCAAACACACAGGAATGTGACTTGGAAGAAGTGTGGGCAAACAACTTTCCCCCTTGTGCTTAAAGATGAGCTGACATGGAAAGAGTTTGAAACGTTAGGTTACGTGATCAACCTCAGAGCCCCTCTGTTCGTGTTTCAGTGTTTTAAAACTAGCCGAGAGTACATTTATTCTGGACGATCTTCAAAACTCAAGTCTTGCTGAAAAGACTTAACAAACCTTAGCAAACTCTATGCATAGACAGATATACTGTATATTTAACTTACATCGGAATCTAACCATATTCATTAAGTCATTAAAGTAACTGGCAGATTTTTCTGAAATGGTCTACACTATTTGGCAGGAATTCAAACTTAGTTCAAGCTTAAAGAGCAGCCATTTCATTGTTAAAACCCTGAAAACATCCCAAACATGTCCACCCTGAAGAAGAACTCCTCCTCACACAGATACTGTCTATATAATCACATGTCCACCCTGAGGAAGAACTCCTCCTCACACAGATACCGTCTATATAATCACATGTCCACCCTGAAGAAGAACTCCTCCTCACACAGATACCGTCTATATAATCACATGTCCACCCTGAGGAAGAACTCCTCCTCACACAGATACCGTCTATATAATCACATGTCCACCCTGAGGAAGAACTCCTCCTCACACAGATACTGTCTATATAATCACATGTCCACCCTGAGGAAGAACTCCTCCTCACACAGATACCGTCTATATAATCACATGTCCACCCTGAGGAAGAACTCCTCCTCACACAGATACTGTCTATATAATCACATGTCCACCCTGAGGAAGAACTCCTCCTCACACAGATACTGTCTATACAATCACATGTCCACCCTGAAGAAGAACTCCTCCTCACACAGATACCGTCTATATAATCACATGTCCACCCTGAAGAAGAACTCCTCCTCACACAGATACCGTCTATATAATCACATGTCCACCCTGAAGAAGAACTCCTCCTCACACAGATACTGTCTATATAATCACATGTCCACCCTGAGGAAGAACTCCTCCTCACACAGATACTGTCTATACAATCACATGTCCACCCTGAAGAACTGCTCCTCACACAGATACTGTCTATATAATCACATGTCCACCCTGAATAACTCCTCCTCACACAGATACCGTCTATATAATCACATCTCGACTTTAGACTCACATCTCTCTTGGCGGGGTGGAGAGAGATGTGAGGGATGTCCCGTTTTACAGGGGTAATAAATTGTACAATTCATAGGCACAAATAATGAATACACTTTAATAGAAATGAAACAATACAATGAGTGGAAACCACAAAGTGGCTATGCGATGTCTGCCGTAGGTGACATTTCATCGGTTCAAACTGAAAAAAAAAACGACCAAACAGGGTTTTCGTACGGCCGCGTTACTTCTTCCAACTCGCCAGCGGTTCACACAGTTTTCCTGCCAAACCACCGTGACAGCATAGCACACACACAGCTTAGCACACATACAGCACAGCACACTCACAGCACAGAAGTTTCAGCGTTCAGGGCTCCAATGGTTCCCCTCCGCACAGCGTGCAGTAACAGCTCAGCGTTTGATGAATCTAAAAGCGGATAAAGTTCTTGCTAACATAAAAACAAAAGTGAACCATTTGTTAAAAACTGCAACACTGTACAATGGTTAAAAAAATAAAATAAAATAAAAGTTTCAGATTTCTGCCCGGCGTGCTGAGGAAACGCAGTCGCTTGCTGAGGATGTCGTCTCAGCTAAACCAACAGCATCAACAGCACTGATTTATTTATTTTTTTACCAGCAATAACACCTTTTAAACTCTCTTCCCCTTAAACTATCTAGTGTAGCCTTCAAATTTGCCTGTCAGCCACCAGAAATGACTACTGAGGCACTCAATGGAGAACCCTCTGGAGCGACCATGTTCTCTGGGCCGTGTTGGCTGGGTCGTGTTCTCTGGGCCGTGTTGGCTGGGCCGTGTTGGCTGGGCCGTGTTGGCTGGGCCGTGTTCTCTGGGTCGTGTTGGCTGGGCCGTGTTGGCTGGGCCGTGTTGGCTGGGCCGTGTTCTCTGGGTCGTGTTGGCTGGGCCGTGTTGGCTGGGCCGTGTTGGCTGGGCCGTGTTGGCTGGGCCCTCCTACAGACAGCCACCTGTACTTAAGGACCCTGTGTGCTCTGTGTCTCGTACCAGTCCCCACTCAGACCCTCCGCCTCCCGCGGTCGAATTCTCCAGGTTCCACAAGCATGAGACTGCGAGACGACTCTCTCTCTCTCTCTCTCTCTCTGTCTCTCTCCCTCCCCCCCCCCCCCCCCCCCCCTCCCCCACCCAGAGCACCTAGCCTAACTTCACCAGTGATCTCCCTGCCCATGGCACCCTTCTCGTCGTCGCCCCGACCCCCGGACCAGCGTGCCGTTGAGGGGGCGTGGTCTTGTCGGGTCGTTTCACCCTTCACCTCGGACGAACACGCCAAAAGCCCGAAGGTGTTGGCACCGCAGCCCCATGGGGCCCCCACGCCCGGCCCCACGCCCGGCCCGGCCCCACGCCAGGTCTACCAACGCGTGGAGCCGGGTGCAGCTCGGTGGCGTGGGAGTGAACCACGTGCTTTCTATCGCATTCTGAGGACGGCCTCTGTAGTCAATTCTGGCGCCCGGGACAATCTTAACACTGACTCAAAACAGGAGCTTACATTCCCACACACATACACCATCTATTTACACAAATACAAATAGACTAAAGTCCATGTTAAATACATCTTCGCAATGATATCAAAAAGCACACAGGCCGGCACCTTGATTGTCACAATCGAAAGTGCTGATCAAACGATTAGTGACTAAGCAGATAATTGTCGGGTACATTCAAAAATCAACAACTCTGTAGCGAAAGCTGTAATATGAAGACTGGTTTCCAGATCCCCTCATGGCAAGGGTGGGGCCACTGGAGAGTCTCAACTTGCAGGCTAAATCTGCAGGCACAGACACACACACACACACGCACACGCACACACAGACACAGACACAGACACACACACACTCACACACACAGACATAGACACACACACGGACACACACACACACGCATTCACACACACACGCACACACACAAACACACACATACAGACACAGACACACACAGACACACACACACAGACATAGACACACACACGGACACACACATACACACACACACGCACACACAGACACACAAACACGCACGCACACATGCACACACACAGACACATGCACACGCGCACACACACACACACATGCACACAGACACACATACCAAAACACACACAGACACACACACTCACACACACAGACACACACACACACACCAAACACACACACACACAGACACACACACAACCACCAAACACACACACACAGACACACACACACTCACACACACACACACACACACTCACACACACACACACACAAACACACACACACACACACACACACACACACACACACACACACACACACACACATAAGACAGAGACACAGAAGGAGAGACTTTGTAAGAGGTGATAAAAGCATGCAACACAATACAGAGATTCTGTCAGGCGTTTAATTAATGAAAGGAACAAAAGCCTACGTGGGTCGTCTGTGGCGTGGGCTCTACTCGATAACCTGCACCGACTTGTGGGCCGCCGTTGTGACTTCGTTGACAAACTGGGATTTGCCCAGGCCCAACTGTGGAGCACAACAAGGCTGTCAGGAAACACATTAAGTCTGAGAGACATCAAGCAGGCACACCTCCTGCTGCTCCTCGCCACGCCCTGAACCCCGGGTCACCACACTCCAGGCTGTTTCGGTTCTGTCTGATCGCGGTTCTGTTTCGGTTCTGTCTGGTAGCGGTTCTGTTTGGGTTCTGTGTGATCGCGGTTCTGTTTCGGTTCTGTCTGGTTGCATTTCTGTTTCGGTTCTGTCTGATGGCGGTTCTGTTTCGGTTCTGTCCGATCACGGTTCTGTTTTGGTGCTGTCTGATCATGGTTCTGTTTCAGTTCTGTCTCTTCGCAGTTCTGTTTTGGGTTCTGTGTGATCGCGGTTCTGTTCAGTTCTGTCTGGTCGCAGTTCTGTCTGGTCGTGGTTCTGTTTCGGTTCTGTGTGATCGCGGTTCTGTTTCGGTTCTGTGTGATCGTGGTTCTGTTTCGGCTCTGTCTGGTCGCAGTTCTGTTTTGGGTTCTGTGTGATCGCGGTTCTGTTTCAGCTCTGTCTGGGTCGCAGTTCTGTCTGGTCGCGGTTCTGTTTCGGTTCTGTGTGATCGCGGTTCTGTTTTGTTTCTGTGTGATCATGGTTCTGTTTCGGTTCTGTCTGGTCGCGGTTCTGTTTCGGTTCTGTCTGGTCGCGGTTCTGTTTCGGTTCTGTCTGGTCGCGGTTCTGTTTCGGTTCTGTGTGATGGCGGTTCTGTCACAGTTCTACACGGGGAACTCGGAGCGGATGTTCCTTCTGTTCCGCGTTCCATAGCCCTTTGATCATCACGTTCTCTTGGGTTCTAGAGATTGGAGCGCTGGGCTTCGAGCACCCGCGGCCTCGGCCCTCTCTGCTCGTCTTCATCTTCGTCTGTCCGCGCTGCGAAGGCAGAGCTCTGAGAACCTGTTCCCCAGGATTCCTGCGTGATGGCTTTCGAATGCAGGCTAAGATTAGGTGGGGCGGAGGAGGAAGGAGATTTTGGGTGGAGCCGGAGAGGAGAAAGTGTTGTCTCAGAAGAACCATCTATGACAACAAACACTTCACGCTCGCATGCGTTGACATGCCCCTCCATTGGCACTGTTCAGGAGGTGTGTGTTTATGTGTGTGTGTGTGTGTATGAGTGTGTGTGAGTGTGCGTGTGTGTGCGCGTGTGTGAGTGTGTGTGTTTGTATGTGTGTGTGTGTGTGTGTGTGTGTTAGTGTGCGTGTGTGTGTGTGTGTGTGTGTGTGTGTGTGTGTGTGTGTTACTGTGCGTGTGTGTGTGTGTTAGTGTGCGTGTGTGAGTGTGGGTATGGGTATTTAAGAGTGTATTTGTATGTGTCTTTACCGCTGTGTCTGGGTGTGGACATCTGTCTTTTGTTATGTGTATGTGTGCATATCATAAGTGTGTGTGTGTGTGTGTGTGTTTAAGAATGTGTGTGTATGTGCATGCGTATTCATGTGTGCGTGTATATTTATGTGTGTGTGTGTGTGTGTGTGTGTGTGTGTGTGTGTGTGTACCTTTTTTAGGGTCCCTTGCAGGCTCTTCTCATTCCACATGCTGTAGAGGAGCAGAGAGGCTGCCTTGCTGCCTTTGGCAGGGCCCTGCTGTGAAGAGGTCAGCCCGGGGTCCTCACTACAACACGGCCTCACCACTTCCACCTGCCTTATCTACACCTGCTCCGTCTCCTCA
>JAXIVH010000203.1:56249-83749 GCA_036785325.1 Urophycis tenuis
ACAGAGCAGGTCGTCCACTAACCGTAGGGTCGGCGGTTCGATCCCCTCGATCCCCCTCCACCTCCAACTGTCCACATGTCGAACCCTCACAAAGGTATTCATTGTGAAGTCGCTTTGGACAAAAGCGTCTGCTACATGCACCTTTACTTTTCACCTTTGATTTGTTTATTGTTTTTCTGAGATCACTATCAGTGTGACTAATCCCAGCTCTGACTCACTGCATACCGTGCACTCAAATTCTGTGCCTTTCTGAAGGTGAAGCTGTCCTGGTAACATGAGAGTAGCAAGAGGTGAGGCATCCTGACCAAGTTCCCACTCATGAATGACTTTCCTCCTGCAGTTTGATACACGGGGAGGAAGACGAGGGGATGAACGCCACCATTGAAACATGGTTTTATTTCTGAGAATAAGAATTATGAGAGGTTTTCTTAGAAAACCATGCAACCGTAATCTCTGATTCAGTCATCCTGCTGTCATTAATCATAAAGAGTCTGGTTCGCGAGACCAATGCATTTACATTTACATTTAGGGCATTTGGCAGACACTTTTATCCAAAGCGACTTACAAAGAGTACATTTGTCAGAAGAAGGTGGAACATTTTATTGCTGCTAAGTCAACCAGAACAAGTTTCAAGCATTTCAATTGCTAGGTTAACCATATACAACATCTCTGTGTCAAGTGCCAAGTTACAATGATCGATCAAAGTGCCAAATTACAAAGAGTGATTAAAGTGCCAAGACGTACAACAAACAAGAGCATGAGGGTAAGGTTATGCAGGGTTCAGAATGCAAAAGCAACGAATGGGATTGAAGGAAATGGGTCTTCATTTAACCTGGTTTCAGAGCAAACAATACTATTGGCAGGGAGAGGACATTATCATGAAGTACCTGGCGTGACCTTGTAGAACCAGTATTTCAACCCAGAAGGGTCTAGACATATCTTCAAAACACATCTAGAAAATCCATGTACATCTTGATAACGTATGGATGATCATCCATATGTTGTGAAGATGTCAGTGACGTGTGTTAGCCCATTCCTCTCAGACCTGCTCACACATTGCGCCACGCTAAGAGCTGTAAAATACTTAGTTACTTAGTTGTAAAATACTTAGCGTAGTTGAACTACGACCTATGGCTGAGTCGAACCAAATCAAGCCTTATCCCTCCCTTACCTTCTTCCTCATTGGTCTCCTCCTCTAACTCCTCCTCCTCTGCTGGCTCCTCCCCGTCCTGCTGTAGCTCCTCCTCCTCTCCCTCCCCTTCAGCCTCTAGCTCCTCCTCTGGGGCCTCTTGGGAGAGTGTGAACGCAGTGTCAAGATTGCGCAAAATGAATGATAATGTGACATGTGTGAGACAACAGTGAGATCGGTACAGAGACAAAGCTTCAACTGCCACACCCACCCCACACCACCACCACCACCACCCCAACCCTACTCCACCCTCTTGTTGCGCAACTTCTCTTCAACCCTATTTTGTGTTTTATGGAGCATGGCATGATCAGGGATATCGGGGTGGAGCTTCTGATGTTAGATAATGTGGGTAACATGACTCAGAGATAGTCTGCATGGTGGCTCCACAGCACCACCATGTATAGCAGATAACACTGCTGGAAACTCATCATTCAAGATCTATTTAAGTGTACGTGTTTGTATGTGTGTGTGTGTGTGTGTGTGTGCGTGTGTGTGCGTGCGTGCGTGCGTGCGTGTGTGTGTGTGTGTGTGCGTGAGTGTGTGTGTGTGTGTGTGTGTGTGTGTGTGTGTGTGTGTGTGTGTGTGTGTGTGTGTGTGTGTGTGTGTGTGTGAGTGTCTGTGTGTGTGGTGCAGGTAGGGGCGTTGCAAGCCAGTAGGGGCTGCTCATCCTGCTGTCCTCTGGAATGTCCCCGGAGACTGGGGACAGAGACGGGCGGCGGCTCTTGTAGCAACATGGCCCCATGATCACCGCTCTCTAAATATGGACGTTCAGACACATCTCCACTCTTTCAGCTGTCATGTGATGAGCCTGCGTTCTTGAGGTTAATGAGATGTCATAACCGCCACCCACACACACACACCCACACATAAGATATTTTATTTCCGCAAGGAGAAAGGATCCTGATTAGGGATGTCCGATAATATCGGCCAACCGATAATATCGGCCGATATTAGCCTATTTTTGTAATATCGGTTAATATCGTTATCGGTTTTACCACCGATAATGTGCTTGTGCATAAATATGGCACTTTTCCATAAGTTCAAATAGTGTCCTTATTTTTTATAGACAGTGTTAATTTGTGAAATGCAATCTAGTGAGGCAACACAATAAAAATAGATGATGTGTTAATTCCACAACAGGAGATATGGGACCTAAAATTAGTCTGGGCGAAAATAAAAACGCCTGTATATATCGGTATACCATATCGGTTGATATCGGTATCGGAAATTAAGAATTTGGACAATATCGGCTATCGGATATCGGCAAAAAGTCAATATCGGACATCCCTAATCCTGATTCATCCTCTAATTAGTTGTTAGTTATTAGCTGCTATCAGTTGTGCTGAGAGTCACACATCGATGAATCAATGAAGCCACAATAAGGTTCCTCTTCATCTGTCACTCTGTTTAAAGGCACGCTGGATTAAACTCAAACCCCCATAATATAACTCAGCCACGTTTTTCTATCAAGCGTGTGTAGAAGTGCAGCTTTGTTCCACAGGTGCTGCCGTGTAAAGTTTTGTGTTGTGAAAACACAAAATTCAGTGTTTTATGATTCTGAGACAACGACATACCTTCTGTGGCTTCTTCCTCTGGGAAACATTCAGAGGAAAACAAGCAGACGAGAAATGTGTTAAGACTTCTCCACAAAACGTTAATGCAACGTAAAGCACTACAGGGAGGGCTTTGATCAGGTCATGGTGTATCATTACACTTCAAACAGGTGAAAATTATCACATGAGTTTAGCCTTAAAGACTGATTACCCGCAGCTATGGAAATCATGGTGGTTTATAACCTGACAGAACAGGTTATTTTTCTTAACTAAACCTATGTAAAGCCCCGTTACAATGAGGCCGACATGCAAATCCAAAGTTTCTGTAATGTCTTCCGAAATTAGCAACGGCTCACGTTACCAAACAGCATTTAGACATTTGTATGTTGATGGAGACTTCTTACCTTCCACCTCCCTGAAAAACACGAGACAGGTGACTGTGTTACTACGGCGACCAGGAGAAAGCAGTTTTACAAGGTGTATTCAAAATCAATCTTTATATGCAGGTGCATCAGTAGACTAAGTGTGGTACGGTCTACGATCTATCAGCCTATGTGCCTTAAAAAGCTAAAACTGTACATATGTACACACACCAGCACAGCATCACAGGACAAGACTTACTCTTCGTACTCCTCGGTCACCTCTTCATTGTCCGACATGACGGCACCTGTTCAGCAGCTGGAAATCAGTGGACGTTACCCAGAGACTCCACCACCCTCCATCACCCTCCACCACACTCCATCACCCTCCATCACCCTCCACCAGCCTCCATCACCCTCCACCACACTCCATCACCCTCCACCACCCTCCATCACCCTGCATCACCCTCCATCACCCTCCGTCAACCCCAGCACCCTACAGCCCCACTCTCCTGCAGGAGTCTAACCCCAAAAGTCTAACATTCCAGATGTTTAAGGCCGATGCATGCGTCTCTCATGGGGAGGAAGAAACCCAGCCTACCTGTGGAGGATGGGAGAGTGAGAGAGACGTCCGTACGCTCGGAGGAACCCTGAGACCCAGAGAGTCCCTTTCCACCGTGCAAACTCACACAGAAATGACCACAGAGGGACCGAACACTGGGATGCTGGTGGACACACACACACACACACACACACACACACACACGCACATACGCGCACGCATGCACACACACACACACGCACATACGCGCACGCATGCACACACACACACACACACACACACACATACGCGCACGCATGCACACACACACACACACACACGCATACGCACATACGCTCACGCATTCACACACACACACACGCACATACGCGCACGGATGCACACACACACACACACACACACACATACGCGCATGCACACACACACACACACACATGCACGCAAGCACGCACACACACACGTACATACGTACACATATGCACACACGCACACACACTCGCACAAGCACACACACAGACGCACACACACGCGAGAGAGAGAGAATTCCAGAGGGAGAAAGTAGAACACTAGAGAACCTCCACTCCCATGGTGTGTATAAATAACGCTGTAGATAGCGTGTCACACTCCCAATCACTCTTCTCCTAAAAAGGTGAATTCAGATGCAGTGGGTAAGACTGTGAGTCACTGTGTTTAAGAGGTACAGATAAGGGCAGTACACGCACACACACGCACACACATAGAAACAAACAAGCACGCACACAGTGTCTGGCAGGCAGACACACACACTAAGTACACTAAGTATGTGTAAGTACATACACACACACCTACAAATACACACCAAGGCCCAAACACACCCACTTAGACACACAAAAACGTACTTAGAAACAAACACACAGTGACAGGCAGGCACACACACACACACATAGGCCACCATGTGTGAGGTTGGAGGTGACAGTACACAGACACACTGGCATACTGCTGTTATCTAAAGAGTAAGAGTTCCTCTCCGCTGGCCTGAGACAACACAGATGGAGCCTTTATCGTCGGCTATGTCATTATCTGCGTGAGCAAATATATATATATATATATATATATACACCAAAAATACAAATGCATACTGTTTATAAAGCAATAGTCATGAAACATTTTATTTGGTCAACAGGCAAACACCGAACTGTGACGCACATCACAAGAGACAAAGAAACAGAGAACATGATTTTGGCAGCACAGTAAAAGACATACGACACAATCCACACACTGAGCCCTCATTTACAGAATTACAGTCCCAGAATTTCCCATTCTGCTAATCAATAAGAATAGTTATTATCAGACGGCAGACCTTCACCTGTGCAAAGTGCATTACAATTACCTGAAGTTTAATTTAACTACTTAAGACTTGAAATACAAATGTTACTCTATTCACTGATACGGTCTGTACTGCAGTCTGTCATCTCTCACACCGCATCTTAGCAACCAAGAATCAAACCATCATTTCTTTGATATCTAATCTTTAAAAACAAAACAAAAAAAGCGACTTCCTTCCACTGAGACTTCTGATGCTCCGCTTGCATGTCCTCTGTGCAAAAGTATGGAAAACACAAAAGAGTTTGAGGAACATGAACACCAAGAACCACAACAATCCTCAATTTCATTCTCGTTCATTTTCAGCTTCTGACCCCTGCAACAGAAAAAGAAAAAAAAAAGTCAAAAATAATGATAATGTGTTTGGCTACAGTGATGAAGGGGGTGGAGCCCATCCAACTCCAAAGCAGATTCTAACACATTTATTGGGCTTTAAGTCGCCTATTCTTACCCAGAATGCAGTAGTGACAACTACTTCACTCCTGCTGTTTGCCTTCAAACAGGATCTTCTTGCTGCTGATATCAACATGCCTCAAGTCCTGTAATGAGCACAGCACAGTCCATACGGAGAACATGACAAATATTAATTCAACTATACATCGGGATTTAAGGTTGGCCACAGAAAAAATTTCCTTCTTAGCGTTTTTTCTGGTTAAATACAAGAAAGAAAACCATTGATATGAGATGGTGGCAAGGGGAACAAAGTGAGGGTTATGCGCTGTTAGCAGCGCTAAAACAAATGTTTAAATAGGAACACATTTGTAATACTTTAAAGCATTTATCAGGTCAGGTCAGTCTGAGGCCCAGCAAAAGGAGCGATGTCGCCCCCTAGCGGTAATATGCCGTATCAACACGGAGTTCCACTCGACTCACACGACTACAGAACAGTTTGTTGCTGTATTTCTGGCAGCCTCCTCCTCCTATCCCCATGTGCCCCATACATTCTGACGAACTGCATTGACATAATTAATCTGTTATTAACTCATCTCTAGTTTCCAGCTATCTACTGTTGGCTCTGAGCTTTCATCCAGACTGGAGGCCCATCCACGCCTACACAGTGACAAAGTGAGGTGAAACATACACACACACATACACACATACACACACACACACATACACACACACACACACACACACACACACGCACACCCACACGCACATGCACACGCACACGCACACACACTCACACACAGATGGAAAGCTGATACGGCCCTGATTCCTCTCCTGCTCTCTTCACATGACTCTAATCACAGCATTGCTTGTCGACTCATCCATCAACCCTAATACCTTTTGATTGTAGTGTTTGGCTCCGTTGGGTTTAATTTCAAGTCTTGACTGACAGGAAAATGTGTGGGTCCGATAACATGTGGGTCCAATAACATTACCAGAACTTAGCTTGCGGTACATTTCTACTTGTCTAATTGTAACGGCTTGAGACATACAAAGTAATACCAGATTTGTAAGTGATATGGGCTTCTGCTATTTACATAGATGTGTTGTATTACTACTGTCTAAAGCGTCGGTTATGGTTCCGCGTAGTGATCACGCAATGGCCACGCAGTTGCTTGGACGCAGTCATGAGCCCGTGATGGTTTTGCGTGGGATTTACGTGTCGAAATGCAATTCAATGCCACACCGGTAGAGGGACCAGAATGACCATTCTGGTCATTACATACGGATTACTAGCAATTTAAAAAAAAGTTTACAGAAATGAAGGCAAAAGTTATATATATGTTGTTGCCAATCAGTCGAAGCATTTATCACACCATGGCGGTGTTTATGAGTGGAAACCGGAAAAGCGGTCTCCAGCAGATGTAGTTAGCGGACCAGTGACCACAGCCAAAGCCGCTGCGTTGGTGTTGCGTCACCTCGACGCGCGTCTAGGATTTGTGGTAGGTGTCAGGCCCTTGCGGTGGACGCAAGGGAGGTCCGCAAGGACGTAAAGGGTCCGTAAGCCCCCTAGCGTTGCGTCAACGTGGAAGCATAACTTAAGTATAACTTGGGCTTAAGACTGCAGTGCTGTCTGTCTGTCTGTCTGTCTGGTGCTGTCTGTCTCACCGTGGGCAGGGGGGAGGGGCTTGTCCTGGCGGTCCTGTTGACCCACCGGTTGATTCGCTCTGAGATTCCCGATGTGAAGACGGGGGATTCCTGTACACATGAAACACACCATGAGTCATGAGTCATACGCCAGGCTAAGATGGTGTGTGTGTGTGTGTGTGTGTGTGTGTGTGTGTGTGTGTGTGTGTGTGTGTGTGTGTGTGCATGTGCGTGCATGTGTATGTGTGTGTGTGTGTGTGTGTGTGTAAGTGTGTGTGTGTGTGTGTGTGTGTGTGTGTAAGTGTGTGTGTGTGTGTGTGTGCGCGTGCGTGTGTATGTGTGTGTCTTTGCAGTTAACATATAACAATGCAACACATGAGTGAGCCCTGGTCTAAACTAGTACAGTAGGAGTCTTGCAGTGACAGCATTACAAACATATTCTATAAGACCCCCAAGACCAGGAAGTGGGGTGTGGTGATGGGGGAGGGAGCTAAGAAACTAAGAGAGTTTAGTGTTTATACTTCAGTGTTTAGTATTTATTCCTCAGTGTTTATTCCTCAGTGTTTAGTATTTATTCCTCAGTGTTTATTCCTCAGTGTTTAGTGTTTATTCCTCAGTGTTTATTCCTCAGTGTTTAGTGTTTATTCCTCAGTGTTTAGTGTTTATTCCTCAGTGTTTAGTGTTTATTCCTCAGTGTTTAGTGTTTATTCCTCCGTGTTTAGTGTTTATTCCTCAGTGCTTAGTGTTTATTCTTCAGTGTTTAGTGTTTATTCCTCAGTGTTTAGTGTTTATTCCTCAGTGTTTAGTGTTTATTCCTCAGTGTTTAGTGTTTATTACTCAGTGTTTAGTGTTTATTACTCAGTGTTTAGTGTTTATTCCTCTGTGTTTATTGTTTATTAATCAGTGTTCAGTGTTTATTCCTCAGTGTTTAGTGTTTATTACTCAGTGTTAAGTGTTTATTCCTCAGTGTTTACTGTTTATTCCTCAGTGTTTAGTGTTTATTCCTCTGTGTTTAGTGTTTATTCCTCAGTGTTTAGTGTTTATTCCTCAGTGTTTAGTGTTTATTACTCAGTGTTTAGTGTTTATTACTCAGTGTTTAGTGTTTATTCCTCTGTGTTTATTGTTTATTAATCAGTGTTCAGTGTTTATTCCTCAGTGTTTAGTGTTTATTACTCAGTGTTAAGTGTTTATTCCTCAGTGTTTACTGTTTATTCCTCAGTGTTTAGTGTTTATTCCTCTGTGTTTATTGTTTATTACTCAGTGTTTAGTGTTTATTACTCAGTGTATAGTGTTTATTCCTCAGTGTTTAGTGTTTATTCCTCAGTGTTTATTCCACAGTGTTTAGTGTTTATTCCTCAGTGTTTATTCCTCAGTGTTTAGTGTTTATTACTCAGTGTTTATTGTTTATTACTCAGTGTTTAGTGTCTATTCCTCAGTGTTTAGTGTTTATTCCTCAGTGTTTAGTGTTTATTACTCAGTGTTTAGTGTTTATTCTTCAGTTTTTAGTGTTTATTCCTGTGTTTAGTGTTTATTACTCAGTGTTAAGTGTTTATTCCTCAGTGTTGAGTGTTTATTCTTCAGTGTTTAGTGTTTATTCCTCAGTGCTTAGTGTTTATTCCTCAGTGTTTAGTGTTTATTACTCAGTGTTTAGTGTTTATTCCTCAGTGTTAGTGTTTATTCCTCAGTGCTTATTGTTTATTACTCAGTGTTTAGTGTTTATTCCTCAGTGTTAGTGTTTATTCCTCAGTGCTTATTGTTTATTCCTCAGTGTTTGGTGTTTATTACTCAGTGTTTAGTGTTTATTCCTCAGTGTTTAGTGTTTATTACTCAGTGTTTAGTGTTTATTACTCAGTGTTTAGTGTTTATTCCTCAGTGTTTAGTGTTTATTCCTCAGTGCTTATTGTTTATTCCTCAGTGTTTAGTGTTTATTACTCAGTGTTTAGTGTTTATTCCTCAGTGTTTAGTGTTTAGTGTTTTTCCTCAGTGTTTAGTGTTAATTCCTCAGTGTTTAGTGTTTAGTGTTTTTCCTCAGTGTTTAGTGTTTAGTGTTTATTCCTCAGTGTTTAGTGTTTAGTGTTCAGTGTTTTTCCTCAGTGTTTATTCCTCAGTGTTTAGTGTTTAGTGTTTTTCCTCAGTGTTTAGTGTTTATTCCTCAGTGTTTAGTGTTTATTACTCAGTGTTTATTGTTTATTACTCAGTGCTTAGTGTTTATTCTTCAGTGTTTAGTGTTTATTCCTGTGTTTAGTGTTTATTCCTCAGTGTATAGTGTTTATTCCTCAGTGTTTAGTGTTTATTACTCAGTGTTTAGTGTTTATTCCTCAGTGTTTAGTGGTTATTCCTCAGTGTTTAGTGGTTATTCCTCAGTGTTTAGTAGTTATTCCTCAGTGTTTAGTGTTTAGTGTTCAGTGTTTTTCCTCATTGTTTATTCCTCAGTGTTTAGTGGTTATTTTTCAGTGTTTAGTGGTTATTCCTCAGTGTTTAGTGTTTAGTGAGGAATAAACACTAAACACTGAGTAATAAACACTAAACACTGAGGAATAAACACTACACACTGAGGAATAAACACTAAACACAGGAATAAACACTAAACACTGAAGAATAAACACTAAGCACTGAGTAATAAACACTAAACGCTGAGTAATAAACACTTAACACAGGAATAAAAACTAAACACTGAGGAATAACTGCTAAACACTGAGGAATAACCACTAAACACTAAACACTGAGGAAAAACACTAAACACTAAACACTGAGGAATAAACACTGAGGAAAAACACTGAACACTAAACACTAAACACTGAGGAATAACCACTAAACACTGAGGAATAAACACTAAACACTAAACACTGCGGAACATTCCTCAGTGTTTAGTGTTTAGTGTTCAGTGTTTTTCCTCAGTGTTTATTCCTCAGTGTTTAGTGTTTAGTGTTAATTCCTCAGTGTTTAGTGTTTAGTGTTTATTCCTCAGTGTTTAGTGGTTATTCCTCAGTGTTTAGTGTTTAGTGTTCAGTGTTTTTCCTCAGTGTTTATTCCTCAGTGTTTAGTGTTTAGTGGTTATTCCTCAGTGTTTAGTGTTTAGTGTTAATTCCTCAGTGTTTAGTGTTTAGTGGTTATTCCTCAGTGTTTAGTAGTTATTCCTCAGTGTTTAGTGTTTAGTGTTCAGTGTTTTTCCTCATTGTTTATTCCTCAGTGTTTAGTGGTTATTTTTCAGTGTTTAGTGGTTATTCCTCAGTGTTTAGTGTTTAGTGTTCAGTGTTTTTCCTCAGTGTTTATTCCTCAGTGTTTAGTGTTTAGTGTTAATTCCTCAGTGTTTAGTGTTTAGTGTTTTTTCCTCAGTGTTTAGTGTTTATTCCTCAGTGTTTAGTGTTTATTCCTCAGTGTTTAGTGTTTATTCCTCAGTGCTTAGTGTTTATTCCTCAGTGTTTAGTGTTTATTACTCAGTGTTTAGTGTCTATTACTCAGTGCTTAGTGTTTATTCCTCAGTGCTTAGTGTTTATTCCTCAGTGTTTACTGTTTATTACTCAGTGTTCAGTGTTTATTCCTCAGTGTTTAGTGTTTATTCCTCAGTGTTCAATGTTTATTACTCAGTGTTTAGTGTTTATTACTCAGTGTTTAGTTTTTATTCCTGTGTTAAGTGTTTATTACTCAGCGTTTAGTGTTTATTACTCAGTGCTTAGTGTTTATTCTTCAGTGTTTAGTGTTTATTCCTGTGTTTAGTGTTTATTCCTCAGTGTGTAGTGTTTATTCCTCAGTGTTTAGTGTTTATTACTCAGTGTTTAGTGTTTATTCCTCAGTGTTTAGTGGTTATTCCTCAGTGTTTAGTGTTTAGTGTTCAGTGTTTTTCCTAAGTGTTTATTCCTTAGTGTTTAGTGTTTATTCCTCAGTGTTTAGTGTTTAGTGTTAATTTCTCAGTGTTTAGTGTTTAGTGGTTATTCCTCAGTGTTTAGTAGTTATTCCTCAGTGTTTAGTGTTTAGTGTTCAGTGTTTTTCCTCAGTGTTTATTCCTCAGTGTTTAGTGGTTATTTTTCAGTGTTTAGTGGTTATTCCTCAGTGTTTAGTGTTTAGTGTTCAGTGTTTTTCCTCAGTGTTTATTCCTCAGTGTTTAGTGTTTAGTGTTAATTCCTCAGTGTTTAGTGTTTAGTGTTTATTCCTCAGTGTTTAGTGGTTATTCCTCAGTGTTTAGTGTTTAGTGTTCAGTGTTTTTCCTCAGTGTTTATTCCTCAGTGTTTAGTGTTTAGTGTTTTTCCTCAGTGTTTAGTGTTTAGTGGTTATTCCTCAGTGTTTAGCAGTTATTCCTCAGTGTTTAGCATTTAGTGTTCAGTGTTTTTCCTCAGTGTTTATTCCTCAGTGTTTAGTGTTTAGTGTTTATTCCTCCGTGTTTAGTGGTTATTCCTCAGTGTTTAGTGGTTATTCCTCAGTGTTTAGTGTTTAATGTTCAGTGTTTTTCCTCAGTGTTTATTCCTCAGTGTTTAGTGTTTATTCCTCAGTGTTTAGTGTTTAGTGTTAATTCCTCAGTGTTTAGTGTTTAGTGTTTATTCCTCAGTGTTTAGTGGTTATTCCTCAGTGTTTAGTGTTTAGTGTTCAGTGTTTTTCCTCAGTGTTTATTCCTCAGTGTTAATTCCTCAGTGTTTAGTGTTTATTCCTCAGTGTTTAGTGGTTATTCCTTAGTGTTTAGTGGTTATTCCTCAGTGTTTATTGTTTAGTGTTCAGTGTTTTTCCTCAGTGTTTATTCCTCAGTGTTTAGTGGTTATTCCTCAGTGTTTAGTGTTTATTGTTCAGTGTTTTTCCTCAGTGTTTATTCTTCAGTGTTTAGTGTTTAGTGTTTATTCCTCAGTGTTTAGTGTTTATTCCTGAGTGTTTAGTGGTTATTCCTCAGTGTTTATTGGTTATTCCTCAGTGTTTAGTGTTTAGTGTTCAGTGTTTTTCCTCAGTGTTTATTCCTCAGTGTTTAGTGTTCAGTGTTTTTCCTCAGTGTTTATTCCTCAGTGTTAATTCCTCAGTGTTTAGTGTTTATTACTCAGTGTTTAGTGTTTATTACTCAGTGTTTAGTGTTTATTCCTGTGTTTAGTGTTTATTCCTCAGTGTTTGTGTTTATTCCTCAGTGTTTAGTGTTTATTCCTCAGTGTTTAGTGGTTATTCCTCAGTGTTTAGTGTTTAGTGTTAATTCCTCAGTGTTTAGTGGTTATTCCTCAGTGTTTAGTGGTTATTCCTCAGTGTTTAGTGTTTAATGTTCAGTGTTTTTCCTCAGTGTTTATTCCTCAGTGTTTAGTGTTTAGTGTTTATTCCTCAGTGTTTAGTGTTTAGTGTTTATTCCTCAGTGTTTAGTGTTTAGTGTTTATTCCTCAGTGTTTAGTGTTTAGTCCTCAGTGTTTATTCCTCAGTGTTAGTGTTTATTACTCAGTGTTTAGTGTTTATTACTCAGTGTTTAGTGTTTATTCCTGTGTTTAGTGTTTATTCCTCAGTTTTTAATGTTTAGTGTTTAGTGTTTATTCCTGTGTTTATTGTTTAGTGTTTATTGTTTATTCCTCAGTGTTTAGTGTTTATTCCTCAGTGTTTATTCCTCAGTTTTTAATGTTTAGTGTTTAGTGTTTATTCCTCAGTGTTTAGTGTTTATTCCTCAGTGTTTATTGTTTAGTTTTTAGTGTTTATTCCTCAGTGTTTAGTGTTTATTCCTCAGTGTTTAGTGTTTAGTGTTTATTCCTCAGTGTTTAGTGTTTAGTGTCTAGTGTTAATTCCTCAGTGTTTAGTGTTTTTCCTCAGTGTTTAGTGTTAATTCCGCAGTGTTTAGTCTTTAGTGTTTTTCCTCAGTGTTTAGTGTTTAGTGTTTATTCCTCAGTGTTTAGTGGTTATTCCTCAGTGTTTAGTGTTTAGTGTTAATTCCTCAGTGTTTAGTGTTTTGTGTTTTTCCTCAGTGTTTAGTGTTTATTCCTCAGTGTTTAGTGGTTATTCCTCAGTGTTTAGTGTTAAGTGTTAATTCCTCAGTGTTTAGTGGTTATTCCTCAGTGTTTATTGGTTATTCCTCAGTGTTTAGTGTTTAGTATTTAGTGTTTTCCTCAGTGTTTAGTCTTTATTCCTCAGTGTTTAGTGGTTATTCCTCAGTGTTTAGTGTTTAGCGTTAATTCCTCAGTGTTTAGTGTTTATTCCTCAGTGTTTAGTGGTTATTCCTCAGTGTTTAGTGGTTATTCCTCAGTGTTTAGTGGTTATTCCTCAGTGTTTAGTGTTTAATGTTCAGTGTTTTTCCTCAGTGTTTATTCCTCAGTGTTTAGTGTTCAGTGTTTTTCCTCAGTGTTTAGTGTTTAGTGTTTTTCCTCAGTGTTTAGTGTTTAGTGGTTATTCCTCAGTGTTTAGTAGTTATTCCTCAGTGTTTAGTGTTTAGTGTTCAGTGTTTTTCCTCAGTGTTTAGTAGTTATTCCTCAGTGTTTAGTGTTCAGTGTTTTTCCTAAGTGTTTATTCCTCAGTGTTTAGTGTTTAGTGTTCAGTGTTTTTTCTCAGTGTTTATTCCTCAGTGTTTAGTGTTTAGTGTTCAGTGTTTTTCCTCAGTGTTAATTCCTCAGTCTTTAGTGTTTAGTGTTCAGTGTATTTCCTCAGTGTTTATTCCTCAGTGTTTAGTGTTTAGTGTTTTTCCTCAGTGTTTAGTGTTTAGTGTTTATTCCTCAGTGTTTAGTGGTTATTCCTCAGTGTTTAGTGTTTAGTGTTAATTCCTCAGTGTTTATTGGTTATTCCTCAGTGTTTATTGGTTATTCCTCAGTGTTTAGTGTTCAGTGTTTTTCCTCAGTGTTTATTCCTCAGTGTTTAGTGTTTAGTGTTTTTCCTCAGTGTTTAGTGTTTAGTGGTTATTCCTCAGTGTTTAGTAGTTATTCCTCAGTGTTAAGTGTTTAGTGTTTAGTGTTTTTCCTCAGTGTTTAGTGTTTAGTGTTTATTCCTCAGTGTTAAGTGGTTATTCCTCAGTGTTTAGTGTTTAGTGTTAATTCCTCAGTGTTTAGTGGTTATTCCTCAGTGTTTAGTGTTTAATGTTCAGTGTTTTTCCTCAGTGTTTATTCCTCAGTGTTTAGTGTTTAGTGTTTATTCCTCAGTGTTTAGTGTTTAGTGTCTAGTGTTAATTCCTCAGTGTTTAGTGTTTTTCCTCAGTGTTTAGTGTTAATTCCGCAGTGTTTAGTCTTTAGTGTTTTTCCTCAGTGTTTAGTGTTTAGTGTTTATTCCTCAGTGTTTAGTGGTTATTCCTCAGTGTTTAGTGTTTAGTGTTAATTCCTCAGTGTTTAGTGTTTTGTGTTTTTCCTCAGTGTTTAGTGTTAATTCCTCAGTGTTTAGTGTTTATTCCTCAGTGTTTAGTGTTTAGTGTTTTTCCTCAGTGTTTAGTGGTTATTCCTCAGTGTTTAGTAGTTATTCCTCAGTGTTTAGTGTTTAGTGTTTAGTGTTTTTCCTCAGTGTGTAGTGTTTAGTGTTTATTCCTCAGTGTTTAGTGGTTATTCCTCAGTGTTTAGTGTTTAGCATTAATTCCTCAGTGTTTAGTGGTTATTCCTCAGTGTTTAGTGTTTAGCGTTAATTCCTCAGTGTTTAGTGTTTATTCGTCAGTGTTTAGTGGTTATTCCTCAGTGTTTAGTGGTTATTCGTCAGTGTTTAGTGTTTAATGTTCAGTGTTTTTCCTCAGTGTTTATTCCTCAGTGTTTAGTGTTCAGTGTTTTTCCTCAGTGTTTATTCCTCAGTGTTTAGTGTTTAGTGTTTTTCCTCAGTGTTTAGTGTTTAGTGGTTATTCCTCAGTGTTTAGTAGTTATTCCTCAGTGTTTAGTGTTTAGTGTTCAGTGTTTTTTCTCAGTGTTTATTCCTCAGTGTTTAGTGTTTAGTGTTCAGTGTTTTTCCTCAGTGTTAATTCCTCAGCCTTTAGTGTTTAGTGTTCAGTGTTTTTCCTCAGTGTTTATTCCTCAGTGTTTAGTGTTTTTCCTCAGTGTTTAGTGTTTAGTGTTTATTCCTCAGTGTGTATTGGTTATTCCTCAGTGTTTAGTGTTCAGTGTTTTTCCTCAGTGTTTATTCCTCAGTGTTTAGTGTTTAGTGTTTTTCCTCAGTGTTTAGTGTTTAGTGGTTATTCCTCAGTGTTTAGTAGTTATTCCTCAGTGTTTAGTGTTTAGTGTTTTTCCTCAGTGTTTAGTGTTTAGTGTTTATTCCTCAGTGTTTAGTGGTTATTCCTCAGTGTTTAGTGTTTAGTGTTAATTCCTCAGTGTTTAGTGTTTATTCCTCAGTGTTTAGTGGTTATTCCTCAGTGTTTAGTGTTTAATGTTCAGTGTTTTTCCTCAGTGTTTATTCCTCAGTGTTTAGTGTTTAGTGTTTATTCCTCAGTGTTTAGTGTTTAGTGTTTATTCCTCAGTGTTTAGTGTTTAGTCCTCAGTGTTTATTCCTCAGTGTTTAGTGTTTAGTGTCTAGTGTTAATTCCTCAGTGTTTAGTGTTTTTCCTCAGTGTTTAGTGTTAATTCCGCAGTGTTTAGTCTTGAGTGTTTTTCCTCAGTGTTTAGTGTTTAGTGTTTATTCCTCAGTGTTTAGTGGTTATTCCTCAGTGTTTAGTGTTTAGTGTTAATTCCTCAGTGTTTAGTGTTTTGTGTTTTTCCTCAGTGTTTATTGTTTATTCCTCAGTGTTTAGTGGTTATTCCTTAGTGTTTAGTGTTTAGTGTTAATTCCTCAGTGTTTAGTGGTTATTCCTCAGTGTTTATTGGTTATTCCTCAGTGTTTAGTGTTCAGTGTTTTTCCTCAGTGTTTATTCCTCAGTGTTTAGTGTTTAGTGTTTTTCCTCAGTGTTTAGTGTTTAGTGGTTATTCCTCAGTGTTTAGTGTTTAGTGTTTTTCCTCAGTGTTTAGTGTTTAGTGTTTATTCCTCAGTGTTTAGTGGTTATTCCTCAGTGTTTAGTGTTTAGTGTTAATTCCTCAGTGTTTAGTGGTTATTCCTCAGTGTTTAGTGGTTATTCCTCAGTGTTTAGTGGTTATTCCTCAGTGTTTATTCCTCAGTGTTTAGTGTGTAGTGTTCAGTGTTTTTCCTCAGTGTTTATTCCTCAGTGTATAGTGTTTAGTGTTTTTCCTCAGTGTTTAGTGTTTAGTGGTTATTCCTCAGTGTTTAGTAGTTATTCCTCAGTGTTTAGTGTTTAGTGTTCAGTGTTTTTCCTCAGTGTTTATTCCTCAGTGTTTAGTGTTTAGTGTTCAGTGTTTTTCCTCAGTGTTTATTCCTCAGTGTTTAGTGTTTAGTGTTCAGTGTTTTTCCTCAGTGTTTATTGTTTAGTGTTTAGTGTTTATTCCTCAGTGTTTAGTGTTTATTCCTCAGTGTTAAGTGTTTAGTGTTTATTCCTCAGTGTTTAGTGTTTAGTGTTTATTCCTCAGTGTTTATTGTTTAGTGTTTAGTGTTTATTCCTCAGTGTTTAGTGTTTATTCCTCAGTGTTTAGTGTTTATTCCTCAGTGTTTAGTGTTTAGTGTTTATTCCTCAGTGTTTAGTGTTTATTCCTCAGTGTTTAGTGTTTAGTGTTAATTCCTCAGTGTTTAGTGGTTATTCCTCAGTGTTTATTGGTTATTCCTCAGTGTTTAGTGTTCAGTGTTTTTCCTCAGTGTTTATTCCTCAGTGTTTAGTGTTCAGTGTTTTTCCTCAGTGTTTAGTGTTTAGTGGTTATTCCTCAGTGTTAAGTAGATATTCCTCAGTGTTTAGTGTTTTTCCTCAGTGTTTAGTGTTTAGTGTTTATTCCTCAGTGTTTAGTGGTTATTCCTCAGTGTTTAGTGTTTAGTGTTAATTCCTCAGTGTTTAGTGGTTATTCCTCAGTGTTTAGTGGTTATTCCTCAGTGTTTAGTGGTTATTCCTCAGTGTTTAGTGGTTATTCCTCAGTGTTTATTCCTCAGTGTTTAGTGTGTAGTGTTCAGTGTTTTTCCTCAGTGTTTATTCCTCAGTGTATAGTGTTTAGTGTTTTTCCTCAGTGTTTAGTGTTTAGTGGTTATTCCTCAGTGTTTAGTAGTTATTCCTCAGTGTTTAGTGTTTAGTGTTTATTCCTCAGTGTTTAGTGTTTAGTGTTTTTCCTCAGTGTTTAGTGTTTAGTGGTTATTCCTCAGTGTTTAGTGTTTAGTGTTTTTCCTCAGTGTTTAGTGTTTAGTGGTTATTCCTCAGTGTTTAGTAGTTATTCCTCAGTGTTTAGTGTTTAGTGTTTTTCCTCAGTGTTTAGTGTTTAGTGGTTATTCCTCAGTGTTTAGTAGTTATTCCTCAGTGTTTAGTGTTTAGTGTTTTTCCTCAGTGTTTAGTGTTTAGTGTTTATTCCTCAGTGTTTAGTGGTTATTCCTCAGTGTTTAGTGTTAATTCCTCAGTGTTTGGTGGTTATTCCTCAGTGTTTAGTGGTTATTCCTCAGTGTTTAGTGGTTATTCCTCAGTGTTTATTCCTCAGTGTTTAGTGTGTAGTGTTCAGTGTTTTTCCTCAGTGTTTATTCCTCAGTGTATAGTGTTTAGTGTTTTTCCTCAGTGTTTAGTGTTTAGTGGTTATTCCTCAGTGTTTAGTAGTTATTCCTCAGTGTTTAGTGTTTAGTGTTCAGTGTTTTTCCTCAGTGTTTATTCCTCAGTGTTTAGTGTTTAGTGTTCAGTGTTTTTCCTCAGTGTTAATTCATCAGTCTTTAGTGTTTAGTGTTCAGTGTTTTTCCTCAGTGTTTATTCCTCAGTGTTTAGTGTTTAGTGTTCAGTGTTTTTCCTCAGTGTTTATTCCTCAGTGTTTAGTGTTTAGTGTTCAGTGTTTTTCCTCAGTGTTTAGTGTTTTTCCTCAGTGTTTAGTGTTTAGTGGTTATTCCTCAGTGTTTAGTGTTTAATGTTTATTCCTCAGTGTTTATTGTTTAGTGTTTAGTGTTTATTCCTCAGTGTTTAGTGTTTATTCCTCAGTGTTTAGTGTTTAGTGTTTTTCCTCAGTGTTTAGTGTTTAGTGGTTATTCCTCAGTGTTTAGTGTTTAGTGTTTTTCCTCAGTGTTTAGTGTTTAGTGGTTATTCCTCAGTGTTTAGTAGTTATTCCTCAGTGTTTAGTGTTTAGTGTTTTTCCTCAGTGTTTAGTGTTTAGTGGTTATTCCTCAGTGTTTAGTAGTTATTCCTCAGTGTTTAGTGTTTAGTGTTTTTCCTCAGTGTTTAGTGTTTAGTGTTTTTTCCTCAGTGTTTAGTGGTTATTCCTCAGTGTTTAGTGTTAATTCCTCAGTGTTTAGTGGTTATTCCTCAGTGTTTAGTGGTTATTCCTCAGTGTTTAGTGGTTATTCCTCAGTGTTTATTCCTCAGTGTTTAGTGTTTAGTGTTCAGTGTTTTTCCTCAGTGTTTATTCCTCAGTGTATAGTGTTTAGTGTTTTTCCTCAGTGTTTAGTGTTTAGTGGTTATTCCTCAGTGTTTAGTAGTTATTCCTCAGTGTTTAGTGTTTAGTGTTCAGTGTTTTTCCTCAGTGTTTATTCCTCAGTGTTTAGTGTTTAGTGTTCAGTGTTTTTCCTCAGTGTTAATTCATCAGTCTTTAGTGTTTAGTGTTCAGTGTTTTTCCTGTGTTTATTCCTCAGTGTTTAGTGTTTAGTGTTCAGTGTTTTTCCTCAGTGTTTATTCCTCAGTGTTTAGTGTTTAGTGTTCAGTGTTTTTCCTCAGTGTTTATTCCTCAGTGTTTAGTGTTTAGTGTTTTTCCTCAGTGTTTAGTGTTTAATGTTTATTCCTCAGTGTTTATTGTTTAGTGTTTAGTGTTTATTCCTCAGTGTTTAGTGTTTATTCCTCAGTGTTTAGTGTTTAGTGTTTATTCCTCAGTGTTTAGTGTTTAGTGTTTATTGTTTAGTGTTTAGTGTTTATTCCTCAGTGTTTAGTGTTTATTCCTCAGTGTTTAGTGTTTAGTGTTTATTCCTCAGTGTTTAGTGTTTAGTGTTTATTCCTCAGTGTTTATTGTTTAGTGTTTAGTGTTTATTCCTCAGTGTTTAGTGTTTAGTGTTTATCCTCAGTGTTTAGTGTTTAGTGGTTATTCCTCAGTGTTTAGTAGTTATTCCTCAGTGTTTAGTGTTTAGTGTTTTTCCTCAGTGTTTAGTGTTTCGTGTTTATTCCTCAGTGTTTAGTGGTTATTCCTCAGTGTTTAGTGTTTAGTGTTAATTCCTCAGTGTTTAGTGGTTATTCCTCAGTGTTTAGTGGTTATTCCTCAGTGTTTAGTGTTTAGTGTTTTTCCTCAGTGTTTAGTGTTTAGTGTTTTTTCCTCAGTGTTTAGTGGTTATTCCTCAGTGTTTAGTGTTAATTCCTCAGTGTTTAGTGGTTATTCCTCAGTGTTTAGTGGTTATTCCTCAGTGTTTATTCCTCAGTGTTTAGTGTGTAGTGTTCAGTGTTTTTCCTCAGTGTTTATTCCTCAGTGTATAGTGTTTAGTGTTTTTCCTCAGTGTTTAGTGTTTAGTGGTTATTCCTCAGTGTTTAGTAGTTATTCCTCAGTGTTTAGTGTTTAGTGTTCAGTGTTTTTCCTCAGTGTTTATTCCTCAGTGTTTAGTGTTTAGTGTTCAGTGTTTTTCCTCAGTGTTAATTCATCAGTCTTTAGTGTTTAGTGTTCAGTGTTTTTCCTCAGTGTTTATTCCTCAGTGTTTAGTGTTTAGTGTTCAGTGTTTTTCCTCAGTGTTTATTCCTCAGTGTTTAGTGTTTAGTGTTCAGTGTTTTTCCTCAGTGTTTAGTGTTTTTCCTCAGTGTTTAGTGTTTAGTGGTTATTCCTCAGTGTTTAGTGTTTAATGTTTATTCCTCAGTGTTTATTGTTTAGTGTTTAGTGTTTATTCCTCAGTGTTTAGTGTTTATTCCTCAGTGTTTAGTGTTTAGTGTTTTTCCTCAGTGTTTAGTGTTTAGTGGTTATTCCTCAGTGTTTAGTGTTTAGTGTTTTTCCTCAGTGTTTAGTGTTTAGTGGTTATTCCTCAGTGTTTAGTAGTTATTCCTCAGTGTTTAGTGTTTAGTGTTTTTCCTCAGTGTTTAGTGTTTAGTGGTTATTCCTCAGTGTTTAGTAGTTATTCCTCAGTGTTTAGTGTTTAGTGTTTTTCCTCAGTGTTTAGTGTTTAGTGTTTTTTCCTCAGTGTTTAGTGGTTATTCCTCAGTGTTTAGTGTTAATTCCTCAGTGTTTAGTGGTTATTCCTCAGTGTTTAGTGGTTATTCCTCAGTGTTTAGTGGTTATTCCTCAGTGTTTATTCCTCAGTGTTTAGTGTGTAGTGTTCAGTGTTTTTCCTCAGTGTTTATTCCTCAGTGTATAGTGTTTAGTGTTTTTCCTCAGTGTTTAGTGTTTAGTGGTTATTCCTCAGTGTTTAGTAGTTATTCCTCAGTGTTTAGTGTTCAGTGTTTTTCCTCAGTGTTTATTCCTCAGTGTTTAGTGTTTAGTGTTCAGTGTTTTTCCTCAGTGTTAATTCATCAGTCTTTAGTGTTTAGTGTTCAGTGTTTTTCCTGTGTTTATTCCTCAGTGTTTAGTGTTTAGTGTTCAGTGTTTTTCCTCAGTGTTTATTCCTCAGTGTTTAGTGTTTAGTGTTCAGTGTTTTTCCTCAGTGTTTATTCCTCAGTGTTTAGTGTTTAGTGTTTTTCCTCAGTGTTTAGTGTTTAATGTTTATTCCTCAGTGTTTATTGTTTAGTGTTTAGTGTTTATTCCTCAGTGTTTAGTGTTTATTCCTCAGTGTTTAGTGTTTAGTGTTTATTCCTCAGTGTTTAGTGTTTAGTGTTTATTGTTTAGTGTTTAGTGTTTATTCCTCAGTGTTTAGTGTTTATTCCTCAGTGTTTAGTGTTTAGTGTTTATTCCTCAGTGTTTAGTGTTTAGTGTTTATTCCTCAGTGTTTATTGTTTAGTGTTTAGTGTTTATTCCTCAGTGTTTAGTGTTTAGTGTTTAGTGTTTTTCCTCAGTGTTTAGTGTTTAGTGGTTATTCCTCAGTGTTTAGTAGTTATTCCTCAGTGTTTAGTGTTTAGTGTTTTTCCTCAGTGTTTAGTGTTTCGTGTTTATTCCTCAGTGTTTAGTGGTTATTCCTCAGTGTTTAGTGTTTAGTGTTAATTCCTCAGTGTTTAGTGGTTATTCCTCAGTGTTTAGTGGTTATTCCTCAGTGTTTAGTGGTTATTCCTCAGTGTTTAGTGTTTAGTGTTCAGTGTTTTTCCTCAGTGTTTATTCCTCAGTGTATAGTGTTTAGTGTTTTTCCTCAGTGTTTAGTGTTTAGTGGTTATTCCTCAGTGTTTAGTAGTTATTCCTCAGTGTTTAGTGTTTAGTGGTTATTCCTCAGTGTTTAGTAGTTATTCCTCAGTGTTTAGTGTTTAGTGTTCAGTGTTTTTCCTCAGTGTTAATTCATCAGTCTTTAGTGTTTAGTGTTCAGTGTTTTTCCTCAGTGTTTATTCCTCAGTGTTTAGTGTTTAGTGTTCAGTGTTTTTTCCTCAGTGTTTATTCCTCAGTGTTTAGTGTTTAGTGTTTTTCCTCAGTGTTTAGTGTTTAGTGGTTATTCCTCAGTGTTTAGTAGTTATTCCTCAGTGTTTAGTGTTTAGTGTTCAGTGTTTTTCCTCAGTGTTTATCCCTCAGTGTTTAGTGGTTATTACTCAGTGTTTAGTGTTTATTCCTCAGTGTTTAGTGTTTATTCCTCAGTGTTTATTGTTTAGTGTTCAATGTTTTTCCTCAGTGTTTATTCCTCAGTGTTTAGTGTTTAGTGGTTATTCCTCAGTGTTTAGTAGTTATTCCTCAGTGTTTAGTGTTTTGTGTTCAGTGTTTTTCCTCAGTGTTTATTCCTCAGTGTTTAGTGTTTAGTGTTTATTCCTCAGTGTTTAGTGGTTATTCCTCAGTGTTTAGTGTTTAGTGTTCAGTGTTTTTCCTCAGTGTTTTTTCCTCAGTGTTTATTCCTCAGTGTTTAGTGTTTAGTGGTTATTCCTCAGTGTTTAGTGTTCAGTGTTTATTCCTCAGTGTTTAGTGTTTAGTGGTTATTCCTCAGTGTTTAGTGTTTATTGTTCAGTGTTTTACCTCAGTGTTTATTCCTCAGTGTTTAGTGTTTAGTGGTTATTCCTCAGTGTTTAGTGTTTAGTGTTCAGTGTTTTTCCTCAGTGTTTTTCCTCAGTGTTTATTCCTCAGTGTTTAGTGTTTAGTGTTCAGTGTTTTTCCTCAGTGTTTATTTCTCAGTGTTTAGTGTTTATTCCTCAGTGTTTAGTGTTTAGTGTTCAGTGTTTAGTGTTTATTCCTCAGTGTTTAGTGTTTATTCCTCAGTGTTTAGTGTTTATTCCTCAGTGTTTAGTGTTTAGTGTTCAGTGTTTAGTGTTTATTCCTCAGTGTTTAGTGTTTATTCCTCAGTGTTTAGTGTTTATTCCTCAGTGTTTATTCCTCAGTGTTTAGTGTTTATTCCTCAGTGTTTAGTCTTTATTCCTCAGTGTTTATTCCTCAGTGTTTAGTGTTTATTACTCAGTGTTTAGTGTTTAGTGTTCAGTGTTTAGTGTTTAGTGTTTAGTGTTTAGTGACCTGTTTGGAGCGTGGGCCAGGGCTGCTGGGTCCGGAGGTCTGGTGGTCCTTCTCAAACAGATCCCTCTTCCTGGACACCTCTTCCAGGAGGACCAGGGTCCTCTGGGTGACGTCGGGGGAGCGAGACACCTCCAGCTTCTGCAGGAATCCCACGAGTCAGCAGAAAGTTGAATGAGCTTCAATGTAAGAAACAAAGACTTGTCCTCGTTATCAAGAGCCTGCTGAACACACACGCTATGTCTTAACGTCTGAACTACGCGTGGGTACAATCTAGACTCAAAAAGGGTTGTGGCATACAGATACAGATAGTTATCTTGTGCAAACAGGGCTTTGTTATTTGTAAGAACATGGATATGCATTACGATTATACCAGTGCAAAATGTCCAAATCTATGGGCCGATGTTGAAATGTCCAAAGGAAAGGTCAATCAAAGTGTAAAATGTCTCATGTAGGCTAACCTACGCTATCGAAGTTAGTCCAGGAGTGATTCGATGAAGACAGAGTAAACAGACTCCATATGACCACCACCGAACACATCTCAAAAGTGCAGATATGTGACTTTGCACCTTCATGTTTGCGTTCTGACTCATTACAACAGCAGTGTATTGCTTTATTGTGGGGGAACTTCATGTGACCTGAGCAGCCTGAGCCAGACGCTCCATCTTCTCCTGGATGGACCGCGATGATATCCTCTGCCTGGTGCTGGAGGGACAGAGCGGAGAGGAGAACACACATGTACTGAAGCTACTCTGAAACATACCAGCTGCAGCCATTTTGCACTTGGACTTTAACCTTTAACTGCTAAAAGTGTCAGTGGAATAAACATGCACCTGTGGATCCATTCACTGAAACATGTGTACACTCTTTAAATCAATATCTGTCAATATGTGCTGCTGAGATAGCATAGTGTGTGTTTTCAAAAGACTTCATAGAGGTGACAGAAACCAGCTGGTCATCAGACTTACTTCCTCTGGAAATGTGACGTTTTCTCTTCTTCTTGATTGGAATCCTTGACAGATGAATTAGTCGTCAGTGTCACAGAGTTCGACAAATAAAAACATGTAATACAATCACAAAACAACTGGCAACACGATCCAAAAGGTAATGGTTTACAGTTAGTGTTAATAACATTGTCGTATTATTGATAATATTAAATAATACAACAATATGACAGTAAATGCTGCATCACCCCACAGTTGGAATGTGAAAGCAGGAACGTATTTATGAATTAAATATCTTACTGGGTTTGATTCAAACTTCTGGGATGTCAGTCGAACACTTGAGCTAAAGGAGAGCCAAACACAAGTTAGTTGGAGAGTAGTAGAGAGAGGAGAGAGAGAGAGAGAGAGAGAGAGAGAGAGAGAGAGAGAGAGAGAGAGAGAAAGGGAGAGAGAGAGAGAGAGAAAGAGACAGAGACACACAGAGAGAGAGAGAGAGAGAGAAAGAGACATAGACACAGAGAGAGAGAGAAAGAGGGAGAGTGAGAGAGACACAGAGAGGGAGAGAGAGAGAGACAGAGAGAGGGAGACAGAGAGAGAGACAGAGAGGGAGAGAGATAGTGAGACAGAGAGAGAGAGAGAGAGGGAGAGAGAGAGAGACAGAGAGGGAGAGAGATAGTGAGACAGAGAGAGAGAGACAGGGAGAGAGAGACAGAGAGGGAGAGAGATAGTGAGACAGAGAGAGAGAGACAGAGAGGGAGAGAGAGAGAGAAAGAAAGGCTCTCTCACCTCCTTCGTAGAGGTGTCGTCTCTCCTTCTTTCTTCTTCAGCATCTGTAGAGGAGATGGAGATAATCTGTAACTGTTGTGTTGTGTTGTTGTGTTTGTGCGTGCGTGCGCGTGTGTTACCCTGAAGGAGGTGGTCCTGTGTGTTGTGTGTGTGCGTGTGTGCGTGCGCGTGTGTTACCCTGAAAGAGGTGGTCCTGTGTGTTGTGTTGTTATGTGTGTGTGTGTGCGTGTGTGTTACCCTGAAGGAGGTGGTCCTGTGTGTTGTGTGTGTGTGTGTGTGCGTGCGTGCGCGTCTGTTACCCTGAAAGAGGTGGTCCTGTGTGTTGTTGTGTGTGTGCGTGTGCGTGCGTGTGTTACCCTGAAGGAGGTGTTCCTGTGTGTTGTGTTGTTATGTGTGTGTGTGTGCGCGTGTGTTACCCTGAAGGAGGTGGTCCTGTGTTGTGTTGTTGTGTGTGTGCGTGCGTGCGTGTGCGTGTGTTACCCTGAAAGAGGTGGTCCTGTGTTGTGTTGTTGTGTGTGTGTGTGTGTGCATGCGCGTGTGTTACCCTGAAGGAGGTGTTCCTGTGTGTTGTGTTGTTGTGTGTGTGCGTGCGCGTGTGTTACCCTGAAGGAGGTGGTCCTGTGTGTTGTGTGTGTGTGTGCGTGCGTCCGCGTGTGTTACCCTGAAGGAGGTGGTCCTGTGTGTTGTGTTGTTGTGTGTGTGCGTGCGTGCGTGCGCGTGTGTTACCCTGAAGGAGGTGGTCGTGTGTGTGTTGTTGTGTGTGTGTGCGTGCGTGCGCGTGTGTTACCCTGAAAGAGGTGGTCCTGTGTGTTGTGTTGTTGTGTGTGTGCGTGCGTGCGTGCGTGTGTGTTACCCTGAAGGAGGTGTTCCTGTGTTTTGTGTGTGTGTGTGCGTGCGTGCGTGCGTGTGTTAACCTGAAGGAGGTGGTCCTGTGTGTTGTGTTGTTGTGTGTGTGTGTGCGTGCGTGCGCGTGTGTTACCCTGAAAGAGGTGGTCCTGTGTGTTGTTGTGTGTGTGTGCGTGTGTGTGCGTGTGTGCGTGCGTGCGCGTGTGTTACCCTGAAGGAGGTGGTCCTGTGTGTTGTGTTGTTGTGTGTGTGTGTGCGTGCGTGCGCGTGTGTTACCCTGAAGGAGGTGGTCCTGTGTGTTGTGTTGTTGTGTGTGTGTGTGCGTGCGTGCGCGTGTGTTACCCTGAAGGAGGTGGTCCTGTGTGTTGTGTTGTTGTGTGTGTGTGTGCGCGTGTGTTACCCTGAAGGAGGTGGTCCTGTGTGTTGTGTTGTTGTGTGCGTGCGTGCGCGTGTGTTACCCTGAAGGACGTGGTCCTGTGTGTGTTGTGTGTGTGTGTGCGTGCGTGCGCGTGTGTTACCCTGAAGGACGTGGTCCTGTGTGTGTTGTTGTGTGTGTGTGCGTGCGTGCGCGTGTGTTACCCTGAAGGACGTGGTCCTGTGTGTGTTGTGTGTGTGCGTGCCTGCGTGCGCGTGTTACCCTGAAAGAGGTGGTCCTGTGTGTGTTGTTGTGTGTGCGTGTGTGCGTGCGCGTGTGTTACCCTGAAGGACGTGGTCCTGTGTGTGTTGTGTGTGTGCGTGTGTGCGTGCGTGTGTGTTACCCTGAAGGACGTGGTCCTGTGTGTTGTGTGTGCGTGCCTGCGTGCGCGTGTGTTACCCTGAAGGACGTGGTCCTGGAGCTCTGCCTGGTGAAGGGCGCTCTGGGGTTGGATGGAGAGCTGCTCACGACGGTCTGCAGTAACAACACAAACCTTCAGGTGAACGTGTCACACCTCGTGGCCACCTCCTCACCTGGTAGTCACCTCGGCAGCTCCTTCTCCGGCGGCCCGGATTAAGTTCACCTCACACAAAGACGGCCGGCCCGTGTTTCATTACAGCGACAAGTGATACAATTCATTTGGACCAACTTTAAATGGCATCAAAGCTCCTCTTAATATGCAAAACAACAACAAAGGGCTGAGATCTAAGAGTCTTCAGATGTGAGCGACTGAACTCAATATGGCCTGTGAGTCAGTGAGAGAGGGCGCCGCATGACAGCGTGTGAAAGTGAGCGTGAGAGAGTGACTGCTGACACACAGCGTGCACGAAACACATTCTGCGCACCGCATCTAAATCGCTTCACCTTAACGTGGCCACAAGGGGGCAGTACAGCGCCTCGTAGGCTATAACCCAAATGAACTGACGAGTTAAATCTGGACACGGACGTATTGTAATGAAGTCATTTCAAAACCACAGCTGAAAAATGGTGGGCCCTCTGGAAAAAAAATGTCTTCCCTGCTATCGATGTAGGCTATATTTAGTGTTTAATCCACGTTCAATTCAGTGATATCTTTACTTATATCACCACGTTTTTGTCTCACTTTCTTTCTAAGAGAGTAGGATCCTGGATCCATGCGGCCGGTTCTACGAGGTGTGTTCTCTGTGACTGACGGAGGCGGGGGGGGTGGGGTACCTCCGTGGTGAATCCATTCTGTACGGGGCTCTGGGCCCCCCGGGGCGAGGGGCTGTGGCCGGGGGACCCCCAGGGCTGGCAGGGGGACGCGGGCGGCGTGGGGCTGAAGGCCCTGGCGTGGGGGCTCTTCTCGGTGGGCGAGGGGCAGTTGTCCAGGGAGATGGACACCGAGCTACAGGGACAGATGTGGAGCGTCAGTACGCTGATGAAAGACATCCATCACTTCAACACGTCACGTCATTTGCATCACTTATCGTGTAGAAAAACATGAAAATATGAACAAGGCTCATATTCAGATAGAGTAAGGCATGCAGCCAGATAAACCTACGTCAGCATGAATCCCACCCACGCCTGCAGTGTAACAATGCCTTCGGGATACTCTAATTACTTAACTGACAGACAGACAGAAAATCTTTAGATAATTGCAGACAATTGCTTTAGATGATGCCATGTCTTCTCATTTGGTCATTTTGACAGGCAACATTAAATCATTATTAATCCATAATGAAACAACACAGATGAATGCCAACTCATTTGACAAAGTGACAAGTGACACATCTCTAATTGATTTCATTTCATTTACTTGGACCTTCTCATGCTACACAGAACACACAGGTGTGTTCAACACCTGGCATATCTGAGATTTAGCTAACCATCAAATTCTGGAATGAGAGTCTGCATTTTCACTAACTGACTGTAAAGTTGTCTAAGATGCTTTGGGATGACCCCAAGTCAATATTTCATCTGATATTATCGTATCATCGTTTACTTTTTCTCACCTGACAAACTTGCGTGATGAAGAAGAGGATGGATTTTCCTCAGGAACTC
>JAXIVH010000203.1:91249-128749 GCA_036785325.1 Urophycis tenuis
GAGTGTGTGCAATGTGTGTGTGTGAATGTGTATGCGTGTGTGTATGTGTGTACATGTGTGTGTGCATGTGTGTGTGTGTGGTGTGTGTATGTGTGCGCATGTGTCTGAGTGTGTGCATGTGTGTGTGTGAATGTGTATGCGTGTGTATATGTGTGTACATGTGTGTGTGTGTGTGTGTGTGTGTGTGTGTGTGCGTGGTGTGTGTGCATGTGTGTGTGTGTGTGTGTGTGTGTGCATGTGTGTGTGTGTGTGTGTGTGCGACATCACACCTTCTCCGTGTCCTCCTTCTCACAGACTTGAGGTTGGCCCGGAGGTCCATGGACACCTTGTGCTTGGAGCCCAGCAGGGAGCGCAGGATGGCGTCGGCTGAGACCCTGACACGCCTCAGACTTGGTCTCTTGAACTTCCCCCTCAGGTCCAGCACCTTGATGTTCAGGTCCTTGATCTGGCCCCGGGGGCAGCACACAGGACAGGCTTTACACAGAGCAGCATGCGGTGGTAATGTTGAACTCCTCTTCATTCAGCGCCGGTGAGAGGGCAGCGGTCAGGGCGCGGTCAGCGCGTGGGAAATGGGAGGCGACGAGATGCTGTTGTGATTGCAGCCATGAAAGTGTTTGATTTTAACCATGACTTTTCGGCCCTCGCCGCAATGATGACTCTGTGTTTTCATATTGGGTGACGCTTCACCATAGGGTACAATAATCAACCATTCATTCACATTGGTTAATGCCGTAATCAGCATTAACTTACAATGAACAAACAGTTAACACATGGTCTAGTAATCATTTACTAACGGTGTTTGTGTTCATTCATATTCATGTATAGCTTATTTAACAGGGTTAGCCCTAACCTTGTTAAATAGTCTAGACATGAATACCTTGGATAAAATGAACCACATTACCTTGATCACAGCAGCATTGCCTAATGTTAATGAATGGTTCATTATTGCGCCCTTATTGTGAAAAGGTTACCTCGCGTGTGTTGAGCATGACTTTGGCCTCGATGTCGTAGCGCTCCTCGTCCACCTCATCGATCTTGGAGTGAAGCTCTCGGCACAAATCCTGGACAAACAAATGTCCGGTCCATACAAACAGGCAGATACATGCACCCCCCACTCACTGTCCTCCGTGCCACGGCTCCAACAGAATCATCCCATCGACTCCTTTTGTGTCGCAAGGTAAACACAGGTGTAGGTCGTAATAGCAGCCTTAGCACAGTTCCGCTGTGTTTGTGTTTGCGTCAATTGTACCAATCGAGCCAATGTATGGTTGCGACACTGCAGAAAGCATCACGCATGGCTGAAGCCTGTTTTTTCTTTATACAAACACACGGTCCTGTCGTCCTGTTTTACACCACATAGCCTGTAGGGGATTTCTGTGTGTGTGTGTGTGTGTGTGTGTGTGTGTGTGTGTGTGTGTGTGTGTGTGTGTGTGTGTGGTGTGTGTGTGAGAGTGTGCGTGCGTGTGCGTGCGTGCGCGTGTGTGTGTGCGTGTGCGCGTGTGTGTGTGCGCGCTATGACACCAGCGTGAGAGGGATCTACCTGAAGCTGGTGGATGCTCATGCCACTGGTGTGCAGGGGAGGAGCTCTCTCCGACAGGTACTTGTCTTTCTCGTCCTCCTTCACCAAGACCTCCTGCTCCAGCTCCTCCTTGGCCTTGGCCACCATCAGACTCTGGACAATGGAGGCCAACACCACAAACAATGCACAGGCTGCTTTGTTATCGCCCCGGCCTACATTCTACAAAGCTGGGCTTCTCCAGTGACTCCCCGAGTGACTTCTGTTTTTCCAAGGTAAGTCAGTGTCGTGTGTTTTGGCTCTGCGGTGTAGATCTGCTGCCATCTTGTGGTGAAACTAGTGACTGCAAGGAATATTTACCTTCAGCATCAGCTTCCTTGAAGCTGAGATCTTGGATTTTCTCTGGACAAAGAAAACAATAGATGACATATAGTGAACACACGTGTATACATGATTGAGGAGTATATTAGTTGAATATATTTGAATATATATATTTTTTTATCATAATTGATCACAATAATAATAAATTAAAAACGTGGTGACAATCTTGCCTCTTGCCTGAAAAGATAAGAGACAAAAAATATTAGCATTTAATAACTTTACTTCATCCACTTATATAAAATTATGTGCATTCCTTTCCTAGTGTGTATTTCTGTGTGTGTGTGTGTGTGTGTGTGTGTGTGTGTGTGTGTGTGTGTGTGTGTGTTTGTTTAACATCATGTGTGTGTATTTCTGTATGCAGCATCTATAATAAGACAAAAGGAGGGCACCTACATTTGCTCAGGCATCCTGATGCTATCTCACACTGCGGGAGAGACAGGCAACATTAGATGAGTTGATTTGCAGACGCCCATAAGATTACAAGTGAATGCGCAGGTGTGCGCGCAAAGACACACACACACACACACACACACACAGATAGGGACCAGTTGTCACTGTTTGTTTAATCAGCTTTGGCGAGGGATCAGTTCATCTTATCATCTCTCTCTCTCTCTCTCTCTCTCTCTCTCTCTCTCTCTCTCTCTCTCTCTCTCTCTCTCTCTCTCTCTCTCTCTCTCTCTCTCTCTCTCTCTGTTTCTCTCCACCCTCCCTCTCTCTCTCTTTCTCCCCTTAGCCCCTCTCCCATCCTCTCTCTGCCTTCACCTCCAGTTTTTGGTGTTGTTTGATTATGTAGGGCTTTCGGTAACCCAGGTAACACAGAGTCTGTTTTGCCATTAGCCGGTCAGGCTGAGTGTAAACAGTGTGTTTGTCTGAGTGTGCTATGATGTCTGTGTTCCATGACGCAATGTTGAAGACGCAGACATGTTCTCATGACACACAGAAAAGAGACATCACTGTAGAAAGAGACCCACTCCAGAGATGCTACAGTGACCCAGAAGACCCGAAGTGACATTTCTGGAACATCAGGTCATCGGATTATATTGATGCTGCAGCACATCTTGCTATTTCAACAGTTTAATGATAGTGTAAATGGTTGTAAATGCGGGTAATTCTGTAGAAATTACCCAACATTTACGCCATTCAGAAAAAAACTGTGTTACAAATGACAAACATGTACACAGTGGCATACAATTTGTTGTTGCAGTGAAATGCTGCTGAAAAGATATCATGGGTGACATATTTGATTGGACCAGAGGGAGAACTCTTTTCCTCTCTCTCCTCCTAATTCTCATGGTCTCTCCAATGTGAAATGATGCCCCTCTCTCTCTCTCTCTCTCTCTCTCTCTCTCTCTCTCCCTCTCTCTCTCTCTCTCTTCTCTCTCTCTCTCTCTCTCTCTCTCTCTCTCTCTCTCCCCCTCTCTCCTCTCTCTCTCTCCTCTCTCTCTCTCTCTCTCTCTCTCTCTCTCCTCTCTCTCTCTCTCTCTCTCTCTCTCTCTCTCTCTCATCCTGTCTCTCTCTGTCTCTTCATTTCTGTCTGTTACAACGCCTCTTTAATTTTCTCTACTCCCAACACATTAACATGTTGGCACTGGTAGCCCCAGTGTCTGTGCCCAGGCTGGGCCAGTGGAGGGGCTATAGGAGGGGCTACAGGCTGGGCCAGTGGAGGGGCTACAGGCTGGCTGGGGCAGAGGGGCTACAGGCTGGCTGGGCAGAGGGGCTATAGGCTGGCTGGGCCAGTAGAGGGGCTATAGGCTGGCTGGGCCAGTGGAGGGGCTACAGGCTGGGCCAGTAGAGGGCTATAGGCTGGCTGGGCCAAGTAGGGGGCTATAGGCTGGCTGGGCCAGTGGAGGGGCTACAGGCTGGGCCAGTGGAGGGGCTACAGGCTGGGCCAGTGGAGGGGCTACAGGCTGGGCCAGTGGAGGGGCTACAGGCTGGGCCAGTGGAGGGGCTACAGGCTGGGCCCAGTGGAGGGGCTATAGGCTGGCTGGGCCAGTGGAGGGGCTACAGGCTGGGCCAGTGGAGGCTACAGGCTGGCTGGGCCAGTGGAGGGGCTATAGGCTGGGCCAGTGGAGGGGCTATAGGAGGAGCTACAGGCTGGGCCAGTGGAGGGGCTACAGGCTGGCTGGGCCAGTGGAGGGGCTATAGGCTGGCTGGGCCAGTGGAGGGGCTACAGGCTGGGCCAGTGGAGGGGCTATAGGAGGGGCTACAGGCTGGGCCAGTGGAGGGGCTACAGGCTGGGCCAGTGGAGGGGCTACAGGCTGGCTGGGCCAGTGGAGGGGCTACAGGCTGGCTGTTGGATTAGGAGGATTCCACCATGATGGACCAGGCCTCCCTTCTTCATTCCTCTTGTCTCTCATCCCCCAATTTCTGCTGAGGATTATCTGTGGAGGAGGAATTCAGAGCAGCCCCTCTCCCCTAAATAGACCCCACTGATAGACGGCTGTGTGTGTGTGTGTGAGAGAGAGAGAGAGAGAGAGAGAGAGAGAGAGAGAGAGAGAGAGAGAGAGAGAGAGTATGCTTTTGTTGGCGTTGCATGCTGTTGTTTGTAGGTTTGTCCGGTATTTGTGTGTGCATTTATACACTTCTCTGTATATGCCCGTGTGCTTGTGTATTGTGAGTATCGGTGTGTGCACTGTGTATGACTGTGTGCGTGCGTGTGTGTGTGTGTGTGTGTGTGTGTCGTTGCGTGTGTGTGTGTGTAGCATTGTGCGTGTGTGTGTATGTGTGTGTGTGTAGCATTGTGTGTGTGTGTGTGTGTGTGTGTGTGTGTGTGTGTGTGTGTGTGTGTGTGTGTCTGTGCGTGTGTCTGAGTGTGGTAATCAGGTTGGCTCAGGAAAGATAGCTGTTAGTTGCCAAAGCCTGAGCAGGGAGATATCTACCGGAGTCACAGCCAAGTTATTAGGATTGCACTATGCAAGGTTTGAAAGAGTACAAGAGGACAAGACGTGCTAAGTGATGAACTTGAAATAACAGCAGTTACAGTGTTTTGAATTACTCTGAAAAGCACATCACCCAATTAAATCCACGACAACAAGTCATCACAAGTATACACGAATAGCATGTAACTTCGTTATATCATCAACCATTGATCCAGTAAAACAAATAACTCAAGTGCACCACATAAAATTGCCAGACTAGACCGGAGAGTGCAGTAAAGGTTGACGAACATCTGCTTGTCTTCCTACGGCTGTCCCAAAAAAACATCTGCATCCCCGCAGGCCCCAGACACGCACGTCTCACACACAACCAGAAAGTCATCTCAGACAGGCATCTTACCAGGGCGACGGGAGGATGGAGCCGGCTAACAGACCACGGAGCAGAGAGTGAGACGCTAGGGACGGGGTGAGACAAAGACGGGCGGGGTCCCCCTATTTAAGCACACCTCCCATTGTCACTCTTCCTATTGTCTCTCTCTCTCTCTCTCTCTCTCTCTCTCTCTCTCTCTCTCTCTCTCTCTCTCTCTCTTGCACTCTCTCTCTCTCTTTTGTAAACGGATGCTATTATTAGTCTTCCCCATCTCTGTTTCACCGCTGTCTGTCTGTTTGTCTGTCAGAGGCTCATTATGAGGCAGGGTGAGGCTGTGGGCCCGAGGCTGCTGGCAGACTCAGGGATGGAGGGTCAGAGGGGGATTAGGGGGGCTGCTGCTCTGAGCCTCTGACGGGGCTGCTGCTCTGAGCCTCTGACGGGGCAGCACTGGAGGTCATGTGGCTGTGGATGAAAACGTGTGATGGGGGGGAGCAGTTTGAGACGTGAACATGAGGAGGAGGAGGAGGAGGTGGAGGAGGAGGTGGAGGAGAGGAGGCGGGGGGAGAGTGGAGGAGGAGGAGGAAGAGGAGGAGGTGGAGGAGGAGGTGGAGGAGGAGGGGGAGGGAAGAGGAGGAGGAGGTGGAGGAGGTGTGTGTGTGTGTGAAACCGAGGCTTCGCACCACAGAAAGACGTGTCATATTTGTGCATGGATTATTGTGTGTGTGTGTGTGTGTGTGTGTGTGTGTGTGTGTGCGTGGTAGAGGATTCCTTTCAATTGAACATTGTTTCTTTTATCTGGTTTGCCATCTCTTTCTCTCTGTCTCTGCCTCTCTCTCTCTCTCTCTCTCTCTCTCTCTCTCTCTCTCTCTCCCTCTCTCTCTCTCTCTCTCTTTCTCTCTTCCTCTCATGTGTGTATGTGTGTGCGTGTGCGTGTGCGTGTGCGTGCGTGCGTGCGTGCGTGCGTGCGTGCGTGTGTGTGTGTGTGTGATGGGGGGGTCTGGGCTGACTGTGTGCTGTATGAAATAGATAGCATCAAAGGTTTAAGCGAGAGAAACAAAAATGTCAGGGGGTTATAGCAAAGTTGACCCGTCACTAACAGCAGACAGGTGCACACACACACACACACGCACGCACGCACGCACGCATGTACGCACGCGTACAGACGCACACACACGCACGAATGCACACACACACACACACACACACACACACACACACACACACACACACACACACACACACACGCATGCACACACACACACAGACACACACACACACACACAGACACACACACACACACACACACACACACACACACACACACACACACCACACACACACACACACACACACACACACACACACAATAAAAAAAAGCCCCAGCATAGCCTGTTTAGCATTTGCCTGTTTTGGCAAGGCCTCCGTTATACGTAATACATACAAGCACACACACACACACACACACACACAGAACCACAATATACTATGCACAAAAATCCAAAGTGTCTGTTTTTGGCCAAGCCTCAGATATAACATACACACATAAATCACGCAAATGTAAACAACCACATGCATACAAGAGCACACCCACTCACACGCCCACTCACACACACGCACACACATGCACACACACACTCACCCATACATACACACACATACACTCACACACACACAAGAGAGAAAGAGAGAGAGAGAGAGAGAGAGAGAGAGAGAAAGAGAGAGAGAGAGAGAGAGAGAGAGAGAGAGAGAGAGACAGAGGCAGAGACAGAGAGAAAGAGATGGCAAACCAGATAAAAGAAACAATGTTCCATTGAAAGGAATCCTCTAATCACATTTGCCTGTTTGCCAAACACCCCCAAACCTCTGAATCATTTCAAGATGGCCGACATATTGTCGTAATGCGTTTCCCCTAAATGACTGCTCTTCTCAGGAAGCCATTAGGCCACGTCAGGCCATGTGTCCCTGAGTGCGTATAAACACACAAAACATTTATTTTGTGATATTGTAGTTGTGGTTTACACAAATGTCTTTGCACCAATCAGACAAACGTGCTGTATTGCAATATTTACATGATGCACTGAGGCAAGTTCCTTTAAAGGTTTGCTGATCAGCCCTTCAAACCACTGCAACAGTGAGGAATTTGGAGGTCTTCTTGATAAATACCAGATGCCATTAGTTCAAAGTGCCAAAGAAATCTGGCTACTAAAACCAGCAGTCAAGTGTGTATTTTTGTTGTGGAAATAATGTGCAGCAGGCTGAAAGATGCTTAACATACAGCCAGCTGTTACATAAAAAACTGTTCTCACTGCCAATAGTTTGAAGAGATTTTTGTTAAATCTTGCTGATATAGTGTTGAACTTAGGGTGTGGCATTTCTCTACATTTCCTCCAGGGTAAATATGGGCTTTGATATACAACCCAAGTACAATGATCTGTGAGGTTAAAAAGCTTCCAGACCAAACTACATTCTGAAACGTCAACATACGCCGTTTTTATGAACTTGGTGCTGGAGTGTGGGAGCCAGCCTATATGTAACGATGCAATTAATTATCTGATTTAATTTCTTTTTGAGGGCACAAACAAGCATAAACCTGCGATATTCAGATTCCCAGCAGAAAGAGAGATGGCAAGTCATCCAGAGGGTGGTTCAACAACCACAAGTCATATCCAGAGGGTGGTTCAACACCACAAGTCATCCAGAGGGTGGTTCAACAACCACAAGTCATCCAGAGGGTGGTTCAACAACCACAAGTCATCCAGAGGGTTCAACAACCACAAGTCATCCAGAGGGTGGTTCAACAACCACAAGTCATCCAGAGGGTTCAACAACCACAAGTCATCCAGAGGGTTCAACAACCACAAGTCATCCAGAGGGTTCAACAACCACAAGTCATCCAGAGGGTTCAACAACCACAAGTCATCCAGAGGGTGGTTCAACAACCACAAGTCATCCAGAGGGTGGTTCAACAACCACAAGTCATCCAGAGGGTGGTTCAACAACCACAAGTCATCCAGAGGTTCAACAACCACAAGTCATCCAGAGGTTCAACAACCACAAGTCATCCAGAGGGTTCAACAACCACAAGTCATCCAGAGGGTGGATCAACAACCACAAGTCATCCAGAGGGTTCAACAACCACAAGTCATCCAGAGGTTCAACAACCACAAGTCATCCAGAGGGTTCAACAACCACAAGTCATCCAGAGGGTGGATCAACAACCACAAGTCATCCAGAGGGTTCAACAACCACAAGTCATCCAGAGGGTGGTTCAACAACCACAAGTCATCCAGAGGGTTCAACAACCACAAGTCATCCAGAGGGTGGTTCAACAACCACAAGTCATCCAGAGGTTCAACAACCACAAGTCATCCAGAGGGTTCAACAACCACAAGTCTTCCAGAGGGTTCAACAACCACAAGTCATCCAGAGGGTTCAACAACCACAAGTCATCCAGAGGGTGGTTCAACAACCACAAGTCATCCAGAGGGTGGTTCAACAACCACAAGTCATCCAGAGGGTTCAACAACCACAAGTCATCCAGAGGGTGGTTCAACAACCACAAGTCATCCAGAGGGTGATTCAACAACCACAAGTCATCCAGAGGGTTCAACAACCACAAGTCATCCAGAGGGTGGTTCAACAACCACAAGTCATCCAGAGGTTCAACAACCACAAGTCATCCAGAGGGTGGTTCAACAACCACAAGTCATCCAGAGGGTTCAACAACCACAAGTCATCCAGAGGGTTCAACAACCACAAGTCATCCAGAGGGTGGTTCAACAACCACAAGTCATCCAGAGGGTTCAACAACCACAAGTCATCCAGAGGGTGGTTCAACAACCACAAGTCATCCAGAGGGTTCAACAACCACAAGTCATCCAGAGGGTTCAACAACCACAAGTCATCCAGAGGGTGGTTCAACAACCACAAGTCATCCAGAGGGTGGTTCAACAACCACAAGTCATCCAGAGGTTCAACAACCACAAGTCATCAGAGGTTCAACAACCACAAGTCATCCAGAGGGTTCAACAACCACAAGTCATCCAGAGGGTGGTTCAACAACCACAAGTCATCCAGAGGGTGGTTCAACAACCACAAGTCATCCGGAGGGTTCAACAACCACAAGTCATCCAGAGGGTGGTTCAACAACCACAAGTCATCCAGAGGTTCAACAACCACAAGTCATCCAGAGGGTTCAACAACCACAAGTCATCCAGAGGGTGGTTCAACAACCACAAGTCATCCAGAGGGTTCAACAACCACAAGTCATCCAGAGGGTTCAACAACCACAAGTCTTCCAGAGGGTGGTTCAACAACCACAAGTCATCCAGAGGGTGGTTCAACAACCACAAGTCATCCAGAGGGTTCAACAACCACAAGTCATCCAGAGGGTGGATCACAACCACAAGTCATCCAGAGGGTGGTTCAACAACCACAAGTCATCCAGAGGGTGGTTCACAACCACAAGTCATCCAGAGGGTGGTTCAACAACCACAAGTCATCCAGAGGGTGGTTCAACAACCACAAGTCATCCAGAGGGTTCAACAACCACAAGTCATCAGAGGGTTCAACAACCACAAGTCATCCAGAGGGTGGTTCAACAACCACAAGTCATCCAGAGGGTGGATCAACAACCACAAGTCATCCAGAGGGTTCAACAACCACAAGTCATCCAGAGGGTGGTTCAACAACCACAAGTCATCCAGAGGTTCAACAACCACAAGTCATCCAGAGGGTTCAACAACCACAAGTCATCCAGAGGGTTCAACAACCACAAGTCATCCAGAGGGTTCAACAACCACAAGTCATCCAGAGGGTGGATCAACAACCACAAGTCATCCAGAGGGTTCAACAACCACAGTCATCCAGAGGGTTCAACAACCACAAGTCATCCAGAGGGTGGTTCAACAACCACAAGTCATCCAGAGGGTTCAACAACCACAAGTCATCCAGAGGTTCAACAACCACAAGTCATCCAGAGGGTTCAACAACACAAGTCATCCAGAGGGTGGTTCAACAACCACAAGTCATCCAGAGGGTGGTTCAACAACCACAAGTCATCCAGAGGGTTCAACAACCACAAGTCATCCAGAGGGTGGATCAACAACACAAGTCATCCAGAGGGTGGTTCAACAACCACAAGTCATCCAGAGGGTTCAACAACCACAAGTCATCCAGAGGGTGGTTCAACAACCACAAGTCATCCAGAGGGTGGTTGAACAACCACAAGTCATCCAGAGGGTTCAACAACCACAAGTCATCCAGAGGGTTCAACAACCACAAGTCATCCAGAGGGTGGTTCAACAACCACAAGTCATCCAGAGGTTCAACAACCACAAGTCATCCAGAGGGTTCAACAACCACAAGTCATCCAGAGGGTGGTTCAACAACCACAAGTCATCCAGAGGGTTCAACAACCACAAGTCATCCAGAGGGTTCAACAACCACAAGTCATCCAGAGGGTGGTTCAACAACCACAAGTCATCCAGAGGGTTCAACAACCACAAGTCATCCAGAGGGTGGTTCAACAACCACAGGTCATCCAGAGGGTGGTTCAACAACCACATGTCAGACTGCACGTGTGAGCGCAGCCCTGAGAAACATCTCTGCTTGGTTCGACTTTTAACAACGGCAATAAAAAAAGAAAAAGAATGAAAACCGGCCACAGCAACAGGCCCGGTCTAGATAGCTCGACTGGAAGGAAAGCGCCACGTAGAACAACACGCTGACATGCCATCAAACCCGTTCCCCTTGTCCCTCACTGCTCCGCTGTCTGTCGGACACGCCGTGGAACGGGCAGCTGTCATGACTACCGTGACGCCACCAGGGTATGCTGGAGGCTGTGCGTCAGGAGAGGAGCCGACAGGTCTGGGCAAAACACTTAAGACTGTGACTTAAGACTTAACACTTAAGACTCAGTACGTCAGTAAGGAAAAAAAGGACGAGAAAAAGAAAGAAAGAATGAAAGAGAGAAGGAAGGAAGGGGAGAAGAGGGGAGGGAAAGAAAAAAAGAAAGAAGGAAATAAATAAATAAAGCAATGCAGAAATAAAGGATGCATGGAAGGCTGGATACAACGGAGGTGTGCAGCCGTAGCTGCCGGGGGCTTCCCAGATAACAGAGGATCCACTCACTTCACCGATCACGTATTCGTGTCGCGTCCATCTCGGCGAGACACACTACAGCTATTTATCCGACATGGCCTTGCACATTGATTGGTTCAGAGTGAGGAGTCATCAGGACCTGAGGCTCCACATGGTCCGAGAGGCTAGAATAGAGGATGGTGATGGTGATTATCTGTGCTACATTCATAGAAAGCAATCGTGTCGGCTGAGAAATGTCTCAATGTATTTTTGGTTCAAGTTATGCGCCTGAGATGTCAAGGCCATATATGATGATGTTGATGGTGATGATGTTGAAGATGCTGATGGCGTCTGTGTGTGTGCCTACTGAGAAAGAGCAGAGACCCTGCACTGAGGTCACAGTGTTTGGACAGTGCATTCCATAAGGTGGAGAAACCCAGACCTTTTCCTCTGCCCGCAACACACACACACGCACACACCCACACACACGCACACGCACACACACACATGCACACACAGACACACACACACACACATGCACACACACACACACACACACACACACACACACACACACACACAGACACACACACACACACACGCACACGCACACACACACAGGCACACACACACACGCACACGCACACACACACATGCACACACAGACACACACACACACACGCACACACGCACACACACACACGCACACACGCACACACATGCACACACAGACACACACACACACACACGCGCACACACGCACACGCACACACACACGCACACACACACACAAGCATACACACACACATACACACACATGCACACACACGCACACACACACACGCACACACGCGCACACGCACACACATGCACACACACACTAGCACACACGCACACACGCACACAAGCACACACACACACACACACACACACGCAGACACACATATATACATGCCCACACACACACACACACACACGCACACACACACACACACGCCCACACACACATACACCACACACACACACACACACGCAGCCTACAACACTAACAGGCATTGTTTCATGGTTTAAGTTAAAATTATACCCCCCCCCCCCCCCCCCCTCCCCCCCCAAAAAAAGCACAGAAGTTATAAACACGAGCGTAGAAGTTCTTGCTCTTGTGGAGGTGGAAGAGTCGTCTTCTGGGGCCCTCTTGACGCGGCGAGCTCCCATTACACTGCTGACTCACAGGCCAGCGGGGGTTTTCCACCCAGAGCTAAATCCTCACAATCCAGCCTTTATTCTCTACCAGTTGCCCCTTCTGCAGAACACACACACAGACACACACACACACACACACACACACACACACGCACACACACACACGCACATGCACACACACACACACACACACACACACACACACACACACACACTCACGCACACACACACACACAGACACACACACACATGCACACACACACACACACACACGCACACACACACACAGACACACACACACACACACACACACACACACTCACGCACACACACACACACACACACACACATGCACACACACACACACACACGTACACACACACACACACACACACACCACGCAAACACACACACACACCTAGACAGACAAACGCGCGCACACACACACACACACACATACACACACAAACTCAACCACATGACTGTTTTTCTTTACATACAAATCCCACATACACACAGTAAAATTCATAGATGAACACACACACACACACACACACACACACACACGCACGCACGCACGCACGCACACACACACAAACTCAACCACATGACTGCTTTTTTTTACATACAAATCCCACATACACACAGTAAAATTCATAGATGAACACACACACATGCACACACACACACACACACAAACGCACACACACACTGACAGCAGCACTCACTGATACACATTACTGTTCTGTTGGCACACTGTTGATACACAACAGTAATGCTCATACATGAACACAGATACCCATACACACACACGCACACACACATACACACACACACACGCACGCACACACACACACACACACACACACACACACACACACACACACACACACACACAATTCAAACATAATTGACTAATTAGATCAGTGTGCTGCTGACCTTGTGGGTGGGGGGGGGGGGGTTGTGTGCACGTGCCCGGGGTACGCTGTGCTTTTCATTAGAGCCCCAGACATACGGAGAACAGAGAACCATCCAGCCTGACTGCAGCATAGAACCACCCAGCCTGTCAAGCGCAGAACATCCTCCACTGTGTTTACACCGCCTCTCCCCCGCCACTCATAATAACAAGGTTGCAACCATAATTGGAACCAGATGAGGCCCGCCATTTTCCCTGTCTGCTCCACGCCCCGGTGGTGCAGTGATGGAGGCTGACGGAGGCTGACGGAGGCTGACGGAGGCCTGAGTCGTGGCGAGTCAGCCTCTCCTTCTGGGGTTCTTCCCCCAAAGCGCTCACAACCAGGCATGACAACGTGACGTTTGCATGATGTTTTTTTTATTAGAATATAATACTGGTTTGTGGTTTTATCAAAGGTTGGATATGAGGCGAATATGAATATTGTTGAACGCTTATACCCACTAAAAGCCTTAGCAGAAAGAACAGTCACATCTGTGCATAAATACATGTAGTCACCATTCCATTTAAGAATGAACGCTGTGAAGGAATAGAAAGTGTTCCAGTTCTGAAAGAGATATCTCTCCAGGGACATCAAGGCACTGGTTAGAATACAGCAAGCCAGCTCCCAGACGGACATTCCCTGCCTCCCGGTCTGTTGGAGGCTGGCGGTGTCTGCGTACAAAAAAAGTCTTCAAATGCTGAGTCTTGGAAAGGCAACAGCGCTTCACTTCAAACCAAAGTGCCCGTTTGGTTCCTGCTGGTCCTGGACTCAGCAGACATGCCGTGGAAGGGAGTGCATCTTCATCAGAATGTCATCCAAACTCAGGAATCGTCAGGAATGGTGAGTGGTTCCATTCTCCAGCCTCCCCTCCATGGTGGTCTCCACAAAACGCCTCCGTTCACTCTGCTCTGGGTAGAGAACTGCAGGGGGGAGGTGGGAGGGCATATCAGGAAAACATAGTGTGTGTTATTGCCTCCACTGATGCGTGAATTGAGTCCAATGAAGAAAACGCCAGGGTTGTCACGCCCCAGACGGCCTGTCTGCCCAGCTAAGATAACGCTGTCGCCATGGCGACTTGGTTAATTTAGGCGCCCGACTACTGCTGCTCTTTTGGAGAAGTCGCTTGCCGTGGATTCCTCGGCCATTAGCTCATAGTTCAGATTCATACGCCGGCTATTGAAGAGTGGCATTTAATAGGCTGCCTCTGTACGTGAGCCTGGTGTCACATGATGGAGCTCGGATGGCGATAGAGAGGTTCGCCGCCGGAATGTGGAACAAACGGAGGGATCGGACTGGCTCCGCGTCCCAGCTGTATGACAACTGGTCATAGTTTTAGTGTTAGGTCTGCGTGTATTTATGTATGTGTGTGTGCGTGCGTGCGTGCGTGCGTGTGTGTGTGTGTGTGTGTGTGGTGGGGGGTCTCGTGTGTGGGAGTATTTGTGCGAACACGTGCTGGGTGAGCGAGTTTGTTTAAAAATACTTGGCTGCCTCTACTCCCACCACATTTCTCTTTAACACTCAAAACTAGTATCAGTTTACAGCTTCTTCACGTGGGATGAACAACCGATGAGGAACAGGTCGCCTACAGCGCATCGCAAGGTCCTACTGAAGACATTAGGCACACAAAACAATGATGTATGGACCACAACACCAGAAGCCTATACCTTCAGGTTCTCCCCCTCTCCCTCACAGCTCCTCGTCCTCCCCCATGGGGGACGAAGAGGAGGACAGGTGGCGGTTCTTCCCGGTCTGGACCGCCTGGAGGTTCTTGTATCGCACGAGCGCCAACGCTATCTCCGCGTTCCAGGCGGTCCCGTCCTGTGCGCACCGAAAGTCAATCTCTTTCCCGGTGGCCATGACGACGGTGAAGTACACGAGCCCGCGTTTGTACTCCACGCAGTCCACGGTGGCCATGCGCTCGAAGCGCAGTTCCTTCGCCTTGGACCCGCACGCGGGATTCTGCGCGTCGCTGCCAGCGTCGGCGCTCCGACACTTGTGGAGGCGCAAGCCATCCTCCGTGAGGACGCAGCGCTTCTTCTTCCACAGCTGGAGCAGACCGCTGCTCCGCTTCTCCAGGAGTCCGTCTCTCATCACTTTCACCGGGAGGGACATGACCGCAAAAGATCAGTCTATGAGTAGACCAGTATTTTTCGTTTATAAATGAAATGATGAAACTGGTCGCCCTGAGTGCAGTTCTGCCATATCAAGTAGAAATGTCCATTCGATGTTCCAGATGTTGTCAACATTCGATAATCCAATATGGAAGAAAAATACCAGTTATCCTCTGAGTTAGGAGTTCAAAACATTTACCAGAGAAATAAAAAAAACGGAATATCAACGAGTCTAATCTCTGACAGCCTCAAGAGTAGTCTAGCCTCTCTGCACACACTCCTCGACGGGCTGATCGCTTAAATGTGGAGCAGGGCTGGATATGTTCGTACATGCCCGGCTCCCGGACCGTCTGAGCTCGGAGCCACGCCCTCCTCGTGACGCCAAGATATCCGGTTCTATGTTAATAGGATTCCCACGTTTGTGTGTGTGTGTGTGTCTCTCTCTCTCTCTCTCTCTCTCTCTCTCTCTCTCTCTCTCTCTCTCTCTCTCTCTCTCTCTCTCTCTCTCTCTCTCTCTCTCTCTCTCTCTCTCTCTCTCTCTCTCTCTCTCTCTCTCTCTCTCTCTCTCTCTCTCTCTCTCTCTCTCTCTCCATGCATCTCTCTTAAGATTGCAATTGGCATGGAAAACGTACGTTTACGTTGCCAAAAGAAAAAATATGAAAAATAATACATTGCATACATTGAAATTGAAAATACAATAACATTAGATGACGTAATGGCCGGGGTAATGGTTTATTAACTAGGACTAGGCCGCACAATGTCTTTACCTATCTCTATAATCACTGACAGTAGGCCTATATGACTACACTAATTATCTAACAGACTCGAAATGAAGTGAAAAATGAAATAGTAACTGCATTACTCACGGCTCCATCCCTTATGAAATGATGAAATGTTTACGCAGAGTCGTGATTTTCCGAGAAGGTCAGAGCCTGCGCGCGTGTGGTATCTGTAGAGTGGGTGGTACGTGTAGTGCGTGTGCGTGTGTGTGTGTGTGTGTGTGTGTGTGCGTGTGCGTGTGTGTGTGTGTGTATGTGTGAATGAAAGTAGCCTGTTTTTAGATTACAAGTGAGCGGAGAGGTAGCAACGCATCTTACAATGATTACCATTGCTAAACAAAAAGTAGCGTGTTAAAGCCCCCCACTTCGATCGGTGTCATTACTGACGGCAATCCAGATGAGTAGAGAGCAGGCAGGTGTGGTCAGTGGTAGTAACGAGTTTCACTCCCTGTGGCGTAATACGTTCCCTGTGGCGTAAAGCCGACGACGGGCCCGTAAGCAGGATGATCAGGACGGGCCCCCTATAGGCTATAACGTGTAATGACGCAACGTCCACCAATAGCCTACCATAGGCCCTTTGGTCATATAGGCCTACAGCATAGTAGAAATGAGAGGACTCGCAAAAGTAAGCGCACCACAACAACAAATTAAAAAAAAAAAAAAAAAACAGTGACGGCGCACCATAAATAGGCCATAAATAAAAAAATAAAAAACTGTGGTGACAGCACACCATAGATGAACAAAACTCTGGTGACGGCACACCAAAAGGAACATACTCCCAACTGCACACCAAAGACACAATAAACCCAAAAGCAATACCTGATTATTAAAATACATAAAAAAAGGTGGTGACTTCATAGCTGCATTTTCCGGGCTTTCCTCTGCGCAAAGTTGTCAATTAAATCCTTAATGTCCAGGTGACGCGCAAGGGCATTATCAATCGACAGTATGGCAAGTCCAGAGAGACGAGACTGTGCCATTGAGCTCCTCAGATAGCTTTTTATAAGTTTAAGTTTGGAAAATGAGCGCTCTGCAGATGCCACTGTCACAAGTATTGTCAGGAACAGCATGAGAACAGTGCAAACTTCCTGAAACTCACAGTGGTGCATCTATTCTCAATGATGAGCATCTTCGTCAGCTCTTGCACTTGCATTTGTGAAACGTGGTCTTTCAAACATGCACAGAATGACAACAATTGAATGGGAAAATCTCCAGTTATGTCATCTTTGTAAAAATCCAGAAAGCCACTTCTATGTTTGTACTCCTCCATTGCTATCGCTAACTAAAGTTCAACGTGTAATGGCTGCCAACTGAGGTACGCACGCGCACGTTCACTACCATATCCCACAATCCCCAGTCACAATGTAAAACAAAACACCAAAATACATCGTTGTTAGCTTCAAAATGATTTAATGATCACCAAAATATGTTGTCAATATTAATTCAAATATGTTTGTGTAATTTAGATGGATATGCTTCCAGGGACACCATGGAGTAGAAGTGTGTGAGATTCTGAGGAGTTCATATAGGCCAGATTCACGTCAGTATGCAGTATTGTTCCTCAAATGGATGCCAAGGAGCGACTCTGATTCATGACTTTTCCCTGGAAGAAGGGCCCGGGCGGGAAGATAAAACTATTGTTGTGGGCGGAGCCCTCCAAAGATTGACGGGCCCCCTGATTGGCCGGGGCCCGTAAGCGGCTGGAGTAGCTGCATACTAGAGTCTAGAGTCCTATAGAGAGAGTCCTCTCTCTAGTCCTCTCTCTATAGGACTCTACTGCATACCGATGGTTAGACCACAGTGCGTTCCTGAAATAGTGCCGGCCCCGTTGTGACCTCATAGCTATGGCCGGTATGGACGCAGGGAAATTCAGAAGGAAATTCACATTGCGCGCACCACGGTTCCCAAATATTTTGCACGTGTGAAAGTCGGTATGTGTGAGACAGCGCCCCTCCCCGTTAGTGGGCGGGGTCATGATATCCATCCTCTCTTAGCTGTCCGTCCAACTGCATGACTCACGCGGTTGGCTGGGTGGCGTGAGTGGGCGGGGCTCTGGGAGTGTCGAGAGAAACATTTTTGCTAGTTACAGGCTGGTCAGCGTTTTTTATTTGTAGAATATAAGTCATAAGCTGTTATTTTATAATACATTATTTTTAAATCACGAACAGCATTGACTACAGATGAAGGGACTACAGGATATTTTAAGCTACAAACTAGTTTAAATGTTACACGTCCCAACTTTAACTTTGTGACTTGATACCCACACTCAATTCCGAACAGATGCTGGATACTGATACAGAGGTATGTTTTTGTGGATCTTGTAGAGACAAATTCAAGTAAGGTAGTAGTCACTGATATCTCCACATCTTCTCATGGCTTGCTGGTTCACCCCTTGCCTGAATGCAGCCACCTTTCAGCACATTAAATTACCCTATTCCTCGTTAACAAGTGCAACGTTGTAGTGTCAAATGGAATGAGGGTCATGTGATGCAGGCTAGCCCATATACTGTATACTGCCACTTTAAAATAGCATGTGTTGGTAAATTGACTGTTTACCCTCCTCCCCTCTGGAAAGTGCTACAGGTCTCTGGGCACCAGGACCCCCCCCCCCCCAGGACATGCCCCCTGCTCACCCAACGTCTAGACCCTTCACCCCCCTGGACATATTATTTATTGTATTTATTTATTTCTCATCAGAGTATAACTACCATTGCCCCCCCTCCCCCACAGGACATGCCCCCTGCTCACCCAACGTCTAGACCCCCCTTACTCAGCCCCCTGGACTATATATATATATATATATACAGTATATCTCTATACAAACTGCATTTATCTGTTGTACTGCCGTACACTGTTATTTATTATTATATATATTATATATATAGTATTACCTCTATAATTACTACCCCCACCCCACTCATATTGCACTACTGAAGTACAATACTGCACCTTAATCGCTCCTTTCACTTCTGGTTAGAACGGCAACTACATTTCGCTGTCTCTGTACTTTGACAATAAAGTTGAATCTAATCTAATAAATGTAAAATAGACAAACGGTTGAGGAGATAGTAAAATTAGTTTTATAGAAAATTACACAATAGGCCTTCAGAAATTGTAAGACTTAATTAACTTTCCTACATTTGGCAAACTCTATAACTGTAACTACAACTCAAGCCACGGGAGGGTGCTAACGTGAAACGTACACAGCGCAGATTAACCCCACCCTTCAAAGTTCAAATAAGCGATATTCGAATAACAATGTCACGACAATAATATTTACATCAGGTCTATAAGTTGCGATGACATGTTCTACATCTACCACACTGGTCATCATCAAATGGAAAAAAAAGTTAATATATTAATCTGCCATCTCATGAAAATCCAGAACAAAACACAGAATCAACAGGTATAAACGGGGGACACTGTAGAAAAAGCATTTCAAAAAAGGCATTTAGAAAATAACAATCTTCAAAGCTTGGAACAATCAACAGTAGCTCAGTGGACAGAGCGGGTGGACAGAACGGGTCGTCCACTAACCGTAGGGTTAGTGGACGAGTCGTCCACTTAACCGTAGGGTTAGTGGACGACTCGAGTTCGGGTTTGATCCCCTCGATCCCCCTCCTCCAACTGTCCGCATGTCGAAGTGTCTTTGAGCAAGACACTGAACCCCAACTTGCTCCCCGGGCGCTTAACATAGCAGTCCACTGCTCCTATGTACCATAGGATGGGTCAAATGAACACAGCAGCCCACTGCTCCTATGTACCATAGGATGGGTCAAATGAACACAGCAGCCCACTGCTCCTATGTACCATAGGATGGGTCAAATGAACACAGCAGCCCACTGCTCCTATGTACCACAGGATGGGTCAAATGAACACAGCAGCCCACTGCTCCTATGTACCACAGGATGGGTCAAATGAACACAGCAGCCCACTGCTCCTATGTACCACAGGATGGGTCAAATGAACACAGCAGCCCACTGCTCCTATGTACCACAGGATGGGTCAAATGCAGAGAACATATTTCGTTCCCACAGCTAAAAAATACAGAGAATGACCAATAAAGACCGAAAGGTCCCCTCTTCTAAAGCATGTGCAGGAGCAGGAGCTATGAACAGTGTATTCACCTACTTTCTTTGTTCCAAGTCTAATGTGGTGAACGCAGATTCAAAACGGCTCGATTTGGCAGAACATCCGGCCAGCAGATGAGAAGAACAGAAGCAGAAGTATTGGGGTTTCCTAGTGTCACAGACACTCACACTCACTTCAGCCAAGGGAACATGACCGTTCTGCAAGGTGCTTTTAGAGAGAAGTATTGCAGACCCCTTCATATTTTACAGAGAATATCAACCTTGAGGAATAAATAACATTAACGTTTGGCAACAAAAAGTTGTGTTTTTTTTACATTTAATAGCCAGCCCAAACACAAAATGACCTTCCTTTGCAATTCAACCTGTAATTGCACTGCAATTGCATTCATTATCGACCACAGAAGTAGAGACAAAATAAATAATTTCTACTTAGATGCTACTGAATATATATTTTTTTCTGAAAGTTATATACACAAAATGGATGCATCTTTTAAAAAGATACCGATTTAAAGCAGTCAATAACTTAAGAGAGGGAGCTATAAACTAGGGATAAAGCCGTTACTCTCTCTGACTGAAGTCAACCAGGATGAGAGGCTGTGAGGAGACTCAGAACGAGGGAGCTTCAGAGAGGGACCCAGAGGGAGCCAAAGTCCTTAGACCCCCTGCTGCCAGGGTCTGATGAGCTCACAACCCCAGGAAGTACCAACCGCCCAGCTGAGCAGGTCTCACCGTTGGTCTGCGGTGATGAAGTTCACCACGCGTTCAGGGCCTGGAGTCTGATGGGGGCGGGGGGAACGCCTCCAGAGCCCGCCCACGGCGCCCGGCGAGGGGGGCGGGGGATTGTGTCGGGGCAGTAGGGCGAGAGGGGGGGGGAGGGTCATTGTGTCGGGGCAGTAGGGCGAGGGGGGGGGGGGGAGGGTCATTGTGTCGGGGCAGTAGGGCGAGGGGGGGGGGGAGGGTCATTGTGTCGGGGCAGTAGGGCGGGGGGGGGGGGGAGGGTCATTGTGTCGGGGCAGTAGGGCGAGGGGCAGGTCATGGCGTGGGGGCAGGAGGGCGGGGGGGCGTGCGGGACGACGGGGCAGTCTGGGGGGAGGTCAGCCGCTGGGGGTCACGGCGCGGGGCGGCGGGCCTCCGGAACACGGGAGCCCCCCAACGCACGCCCTCCGACCGGGGCGGCGCGGTGGAATCCAGGCAGGGCCTTCCTTCCTCCTCCTCCACCTTCACCTCCATATCCTCCTCCACGTCCTCCTCCTCCTCCTCCTCCACCTCCTCCTCCTCCTTCACAGTGTACTGCTTGAGGCGGATGTGCCAGGCCAGGCTGCAGACGGCCGACACCGTCTTGAACTGGTGGATGACGTTGCGGGGGATGAAGTAGATGTCGTCGTGGCAGAGCTGCGACCGCACGTAGCGGATGCCCTCACGCCGCAGCTGGTTGAGCTTACCATCGTCCACCCACTGCACGCACTGGGGAGGGGAGGAGCTTCTCTTTAGACGGATGCAGTGCTACAAACCATTTTCACTCTAACACACACACACACACACACACACACACACACACACACACACACACACACACACACACACACACACACACACACACACACACACACACACACACACACACACACACACACACACACACACACACACACACACACCTTTTTTTGCAGTACTTTGTTTGGTCATTTGACAGCAATCTGATGGCCTGTCTCTGGCCCCGCCCTGTGTTCTGTGACTCGTCCTTGTGACTACCTGACCTGTAAGTGAAAGACCCGGGACCAACCTGAGACACCGGAGGCTCATAGAGATCCAACTGCAGCCTCTGGACCACCTCGCTGAAGTCCCCTGCTTGAAAACACACCACGTCTTTGGTGATCCGAGGCCGCTCGCTCCTGAGACAAAAGACACGACAAGATCAGCCTCTTCTTCAACCTGAGACAACCTGTCACTTTTACACTGGGACCCTCCATCACTTCCTCATCCATCACATCATCATCCATCACTTCACCCTTCATCACTTCACCCTCCATCACTTCACCCTTCATTATCTATCACTTCACCCTTCATCACTTCACCCTTCATCACTTCACCCTCCATCACTTCACCCTCCATCACTTCACCCTCCATCACTTCATCCTCCATCACATCATCATCCATTACTTCACCCTCCATCACTTCATCATCCATCACTTCACCCTTCATCACTTCACCCTTCATCATCTATCACTTCACCCTTCATCATCTATCACTTCACCCTTCATCACTTCACCCTCCATCACTTCACCCTCCATCCCCTCACCCTCCATCACTTCACCCTCCATCACTTCACCTCCATCCCCTCACCCTTCATGAACTCCAAACCCACATGAACATTGCCCCCCCCCCCCCCCCCCCCCCCCCAAGGACATACACCCCTGCCCACCCATGACCTGGACCCATTTGACCCCCCCCCCGCCCCCCAAAGACACTCACCACTGCCCACCCAATACCTGCCCCCCCCCCCCCCCCCCCCACCCCCCCAAGGACATGCACCCCCCGCACATCCAGCACCCCCACACCTCACCCCCCCTGGACATACTACACATATTATAATTTATAGTAATGTTATTTATTTATTTATTCCTAACTGCCATTGCACCCCCCACTCCCATACCCATACAACCCTTACTCATCTGTTGTACCCATTCTGTTATTCGATGTTATTCTGTTATACTGCACTAGAGCACTACTGCACCACCTGCACACTTACTTCTATTTGCACTACTTCTATTTTGCACATTGTATACTGTTTACACTTGACACTTTTCACTTGCATGTTATGCCACTGTGAGTAACTGTTTAATACCTCGATGATCACTACCTCCATCTGCACTGTTTGTCACTTTGTTAACTACCTATAATTACCGTCATTTTAATAACCACTGTCACTTTTCAATTTTGCACCTTATTCTGCATTTCTGCATTTCAACCTGCACCTTAATCGCTCATTTGCACTTCTGGTTAGAACGCCAACTGTATTTCGTTGTCCCTGTACTTGTACTCTGCACAATGACAATAAAGTTGAATCTAATCTAATCTAATCTAATTCATCACTTCACCCTCCATCACTTCACCCTCCATCACTTCACCCTTCATCACATCATCATCCATCACTTCACCCTCCATCACTTCACCATCCATCACTTCACCCTTCATCACTTCACCCTTCATCACTTCACCCTTCATCACTTCACCCTCCATCACTTCACCCTCCATCACTTCACCCTCCATCACTTCACCCTTCATCACTTCACCCTCCATCACTTCACCCTCCAACACTTCACCCTTCATCACTTCACCCTTCATCACATCATCATCCATCACTTCACCCTCCATCACTTCACCCTTCATCACTTCACCCTCCATCACTTCACCCTCCATCAATTCACCTCCATCACTTCACCCTTCATCACTTCACCTCCATCACATCATCATCCATCACTTCACCCTCCATCACTTCACCCTTCATCACTTCACCCTTCATCACATCATCATCCATCACTTCACCCTCCATCACTCACTCTTCATCACTTCACCCTCCATCACTTCACCTCCATCACTTCACCTCCTTCCCTTCACCTCCATCACGTCACCTCCATACCTTCACCTCCATCCCTTTACCTCCATCCCAACACCTCCATCCCTTCACCTCCATCACTTCACCTTTCATCACTTCACCTCCATCACGTCACCTCCATCACGTCACCTCCATCCCTTCACCTTCATCACTTCACCTCCATCCCTTCACCTCCATCCCTTCACCTTCATCACTTCACCTCCATCACGTCACCTCCATCCCTTCACCTTCATCACTTCACCTCCATCACGTCACCTCCATCCCTTCACCTCCATCCCATCACCTCCATCCCTTCACCTCCATCCCTTCACCTTCATCACTTCACCTCCATCACGTCACCTCCATCCCATCACCTCCATCCCTTCACCTCCATCACTTCACCCTTCATCACTTCACCTCCATCACGTCACCTCCATCATGTCACCTCCATCCCTTCACCTTCATCCCATCACCTCCATCCCTTCACCTCCATCCCTTCACCTCCATCCCATCACCTCCATCCCTTCACCTCCATCCCTTCACCTCCATCCCTTCACCTCCATCCCTTCACCTCCATCCCTTCACCTTCATCACGTCACCTCCATCCCTTCACCTCCATCCCATCACCTCCATCCCTTCACCTCCATCCCTTCACCTCCATCCCATCACCTCCATCCCTTCACCTCCATCCCTTCACCTCCATCCCATCACCTCCATCCCTTCACCTCCATCCCATCACCTCCATCCCTTCACCTCCATCCCTTCACCTCCATCCCATCACCTCCATCCCTTCACCTCCATCCCTTCACCTCCATCCCATCACCTCCATCCCTTCACCTCCATCCCTTCACCTCCATCCCTTCACCTCCATCCCATCACCTCCATCCCTTCACCTCCATCCCTTCACCTCCATCCCATCACCTCCATCCCTTCACCTCCATCCCTTCACCTCCATCCCTTCACCTCCATCCCTTCACCTCCATCCCTTCACCTTCATCACTTCACCTCCATCCCATCACCTCCATCCCTTCACCTCCATCCCATCAACTCCATCCCTTCACCTCCATCCCATCACCTCCATCCCTTCACCTCCATCCCTTCACCTCCATCCCATCAACTCCATCCCTTCACCTCCATCCCATCACCTCCATCCCTTCACCTCCATCCCTTCACCTCCACCACTCACCGTTCTCCAAACTGAACGGCCTTGAGAACCCCAACCGCCGCTGTGCTCTGCCAGTCGAAGCTCTGGCCCACGTGGTCCGCGTGGGCCTTGGTCCGGTCCTCGAACAGAACCTCTCTGGGCACGCTGCTCCGCGGCCGGTACTGCAGGTTCTTGATCTCGTTTATGGTCCTGCATGGCGGGGGGGGGGGGGGAGGTCAAGAGATCAAACCGCAGTGGCTTCAGGGTGGAATCTTTTGGGCCTATGGAACCTAGTAGAATGGGTGTGTTCCAATGGAACACGACCGCAAATCGTCTCGGCCTGTTCACACCTAGTGGACCTGATGCACGTTCAGACCTGTACCACATCTGTGGCCTTCAGAACCTCCAGGGACGGGCAGAGACATCGCAACTGTGGTGAATACGATGCTATATATGGAAATGATACCAGTTTAAAAGGGGACTTTTGAATGTTTACACTCGGCTTCTACGTGCTTCATTTTTATTAAACCTCTGCTTGCAACAACTTTAATTCTGCTTTGCTCCTTCGTCCCTCGAGCACTTAAATAGCCTGACTGTGTGGTTAATAGACTGGGATAACATCTCCCACCTACTGGTACAAATATGGTCGCTATCTGATGTGATTTAGACAATGTGTGTGTATATGTGTGTGTGTGGCCGGCCCAACCCGGACTATCTGCGGTCCGGTACCGTTTATCTGGGCTTGCTCACCTGCGTCGATTGAAGGGAGACTTGGGCACATCTGCGGTCGGCACCATCTGTTCCCCGGGTCGAACCCACATGATGGGCCCATCATCACTCTGAGAGCGGCACTCCAGCTTCAGGCTGGAGAGGCTGCCCCAGGGGAGGGTCATCTAGGGTCACGCACACGCACGCACACGCACGCACACGCACACACACACACACACACACACACACACACACACACACACACACACACACACACACACACAGTTATGGCAATGGTTATGTTCATTAATCATACAGGTCACTCTTGACCTCATCATTACAATAAACATTTTAACTAAAAAAAACACCCACGCACTCAATTATATTTTGTATGTGAAAGCAGTATTACTGTTGGCAAATGGAAACTGTTTTTGTGTGTGTTCATTACTAGTGACCTCTTGGCTTCCCAGTGAAAATCTAAAAGGATTTCCACGTTAATCCTTGTCACACACCAGCAACCTTTCAGCTTGGAAACTAAAATAACTGGTGTCCTTAAAACAGGGACAACCAAGTGAATCTACTGTCCCTCACAGCTGCACGCTGACCAGACAGCAGTGTAGAGACGGGTGGGTGGCAGGAGCTCAGTGGGTAGAGCGGGTCGTCCACTAACCGCAGGGTTGGCAGTTCAATCCCCACCTCCCAACTGTCCACCCGCACAAATGTATGACAAGTGTGCTGCTGATTGTGCCCAATTGGGTCCAATTGATTGGGCCCAATCTCAATTCTCTATCTTACCCCTTCCCCTTACCCCTTCCCCTTGGTTTTGCGCGTTCACGTGAGACGAAGGGCTATCTCAATTCTCATTTCGACCGAGGGGTAGGGCCAAGGGGAAGGGGTAGACACCCCTTGAAACCAAGTAAGATCGGGAGCTTACTTGAAACCAAGGGGTACCCATTACAATGCGCAACCGGCAACAATCGCGGCCAGATCTCCACGAGAGTCCCATAAATGTAAGTATTTTCGGCTGAAATAATTGATTTAAAATTTACGACAGTATTGTTTTGTGCTCTAAACAGTCCTGTACCTATATATTTGCAACCATATTCATAATCTAAACTTTTTTGAAAATTGATATGCGAACGTTACATTGCTGAGTGCACAACTACATTTCTCTGACGAGCAATGAACTCCATGCATGTCTAGTTTACTAAACACAATTAGCAGCGAATTCCGTTTGATAACAGTGTAGACAACTAGAGACAAATCGATACATGCTTTACATATATCGTCCTTTTTCACACAGGAACGCCGGAGGAAACCCGGCAGCTGATACGTTTTCGGCACAAAAACGAGCAGAAATTTCTGAAATCAAAATACGCTTCAAAGCAAATGTGGGAGTGAGTCATCCGTTCAATGTTGTAGCCATTCATAATTGTAAATAAAGACATGATGGTTAACAAAGACATTGTTTCTGAACATCAATGAAATTCAAAACCGTATCAATAAGATACAAAACACCATGCAGTGTTTATAAAAAATATTTTGTCAATATTTTGTCGTCAATGTATGATGACGTAGGGGAAGGGGTAAGATAGAGAATTGAGATTGGGCCTAAGTCTCTTTGGACAAACGCGTCGGCTAAATGCCCCATAATAATAATAAGAACAATAAAAGAATGGAGACAGACCTTGAGAAAGGGGGACTCTTCCAGCATGTCCAGGAACTCTGGGAAGTAGTCGCCCACCTCCTCGTCCACGGCCCCCACCAGACTGATCTGCCTCATGGGCCCGGCCCGGTACGTTCCACAGCAGTAGCTCTGACTGACCTGCAACCAGAACCAGACATCCATTAAGACCCACTGGTGTCTGAGACTCACTAAGGACCCACGGGGTTCTGTCCACATGTCCGGCCCATGTTGACAGGAGGACCTGGCGGATAGGATGGTGTGTGTGTGTGTGTGTGTGTGTGTGTGTGTGTGTGTGTGTGTGTGTGTGTGTGTGTGTGTGTGTGTGTGTGTGTGTGTGTCTCTGTGTGTGTGTCTGTGGGTTTATTTTTGCCCTCCGAGTAGTATCACAAATCAGACTTTGGATTAATAAATAAAGTCTGATGGCAGACACTTTCAAATCTGGGGGAGAATGAGGCCCTTCTTTTGCTTCACATTGGTTTTAACCAATCATGGTGTCTATACCAACTGTCTGTAAAGGTTTCAAATCAACACCATGGAGACTAAAACATCTCTGTTACGAAACAGGCAACAAGGCACAGCTCTGTCTCTTCAGGTTCTTCTTCCTGCAATAATGCAGTAGGACTGCAGGATTCCCACTCAGTACTCGACCACAAGAGAGCACACAGCCTTACTCTCAGTGTAAGGCAGTGCTGAGGGAGGCAGTGCTGAGGGAGGCAGTGCTGAGGGAGGCAGTGCTGAGGGAGGCAGTGCTGAGGGAGGCAGTGCTGAGGACAAAGTTCCACACTTACACTGAGTAAGTGTGGAACTTACTCGGCGGGGCAAGATGAACTGCACGTATCGGAAGTTCCCGCTCATAACAATGAACCTTTAGTGTACAGTGTACAGTCAGTGTCTCGTCGTCTTCTACAACTCAACCCTTCAAGCGCTTCTGTTCTCCTCACGTCCAACACAATTGATTCACGTTAAATAATTAATACATTCACACACTGACAGTGGTATGAACTCGGCAAGGGGACGTTCAACTTAATCAAACATCATTGAGTGTCATGAGGAAGACAACGTAGACTGACGAGGACACACCCCTCCCACCGTGGCCCCCACACACCTGAGAGGCCCCCACTGTCCCCACACACCTGAGAGGCCCCCACTGTCCCCACACACCTGAGAGGCCCCCACTGTCCCCACACACCTGAGAGGCCCCCACTGTCCCCACACACCTGAGAGGCCCCCAGTGCCCCCACACACCTGAGAGGCCCCCACTGTCCCCACACACCTGAGAGGCCCCCACTGTCCCCACACACCTGAGAGGCCCCCACTGTCCCCACACACCCGAGAGGCCCCCACTGTCCCCACACACCTGAGAGGCCCCCACTGTCCCCACACACCTGAGAGGCCCCCAGTGTCCCCACACACCTGAGAGGCCCCCACTGTCCCCACACACCTGAGAGGCCCCCACTGTCCCCACACACCTGAGAGGCCCCCACTGTCCCAACACACCTGCGCGGCCCCTCACTGTCTCCACACACCTGAGCGGCCCCCCACTGTCTCCACACACCTGAGCGGCCCCCACTGTCCCCACACACCTGCGTAGCCCCCGCTGTCCCCACACACCTGAGAGGCCCCCACTGTCCCCACACACCTGAGAGGCCCCCACTGTCCCCACACACCTGCGCGGCCCCTCACTGTCCCCACACACCTGCGCGGCCCCCCACTCCCCACACACCTGCGTAGCCCCCACTGTCCCCACACACCTGCGTGTGGAAGTTGGCGATGGTGGTGGTCTCGATGTCCTTCTTGCCCAGCAGCTCCATCTTCACCGGCGTGTGGGGGAAGTTGAAGGCAAAGTAGTCCAGGAAGTCCGGCAGGTAGGCGGCGGCGCCGTGGACCACCGCCAGGGCGTAGCGGGCGCCAGCCGGCCGCCGCTTCCCCCGGTGGCTCCGCCCGCCGCCCTCGGCGAACGCCCGCCGCATGAACTCCTGGGCGAAGGAGCCCAGGTCGGCGGCGGGCAGCCCGGCCAGCTCGTCGGCGTAGGCGTGCAGCACCCAGCCGCCGCCGTTGGCCTGGCGCTCCTCGTGCATGAAGCGGCCGTGCCAGCCGCCCGTCTGCAGGCAGGCGCTGCGGATGGAGTGGTCGTGGTGGGAGAGGAACGGCGCCCAGGGAGCGTGGAGGAGGGGGTGGAGGTGAGAATGGGGAGGTGGGAGGTGGTGGTGATGGTTGGGCCGACCTTCCTCGCCAGGGGGGGGAGGAGGAGGAGTGGAGGGGGGGAGGTCTGGTGTGGGCCCCGTGCACACGGTCTGCACCTCCATGTGGTGCACCACCACGGCCAGCTTCCTGCCGCCGGGGTCGGCATCGTCCTCGCGGCGATGCCTCCTCTTCCTCTTCTTGGTCTTCTTCAGCAGGTACTTGGCCAGCAGCGCTTCAGACTTTATGTTCTCGTTGCGGGGCCGTGACTCACCTGCACAGCAGCAGGTGGAAATTAAGTTAGAGAGTCCAAAACAAGGCAAAGAAAAGTTGTGCATCTGCCATCTAAGGACAGTCTAACAAACCATCTCCAAATAGTGTGTAACGTGTCTAATAATCCATAATGGACGAATAGACTTGTGACTTATTGAGTGACATGGACATACATTAGGCCCTCCGTGTAGGCTACAACTTGATTATAGTGTACCAAACAACGTCAGGTTCGTTTGCATGTCGTGAGAAATACAGAGAACATAAAGCCTACACACAAACAGTACATGTTCTAGCACACTGGATCATGTCCTACCTCGCGGTGGTTTCTTCACGTTGGCTCCACCGTTGTCACGCTTCCCGTGGGGCTTGTGGTCCTGATCGTGGTCCTGTCGCCGCTCCGCCTTGACCTTGGCCACTCCGAGAGGCGTGAAAGTAAATAATGGAAGTGGAGCGGGGGGCAACGCTCGCTTCTTGGAGGATACACGCGGCGCATTCTTCTTCAAGCCGTTGGCGTGGCCGCCGTGGTGGAGAAGGTGATAGTGATGGTGATGGTGGTGGGGATGGTGCGCCAGCGCGGCAGGCTTCCCGGAGCAAAAGTTGTTGTTGATCTTGTGCTGTTGCAGCTGTTGGTGTGTCTCGGCGTGATGCTGGCGGCGGTGGTCGTGGTGCCGGACAGGATGGAGCGTCACTTTCTTCACGTCTCTATCCGACCGCTCGAGCTTCACAGCTGGCGTTGACGCGCTCCGTTTTGTCTTCTTTTTCTGCTCTTGCGTTAAACGGGCGAGAATGTCATTTACCCTTGCGTTCACATGTTGCGCATGTACCAAGTCGGCCTGAGATGCCATCTTTGCACGTACTGTAGCCTACATTTAAAGGGATAGAAAATCCTTTTGCGCAAGGCACAGTGCAACGCCTGTGCCTCTTTAACCGAACACTTGTAGTTTCAATATCGCAGGTATGAACTTGTGCGCAGGCGCACACGCCTGGCACCCTGGACTCTGTAGTTCTCGTTCTTGTGATTGTCGCTGGGAGTTAGAGTTCTACTGCGAGGAGCGCGTGCTTCCCTGCACGCACGCATATGCCGGTGACGCAATGGAATGACGAGACGCTTCAGCCTCCGCGTAATACGAAATACAAACACTATGTACGTACATGGAGCGTGAAGGCGTATTTTCGTTATTAGTATGATTATTAAGGCACAATACCGGTAGCTTAAGCAAGCGGGGCAGGATTTCTTCAACTTGTATTTGCATAGGCGTTGTTCTAATAGGCTAATCGTTCTAATTGTGTTATGATAAAAGACGAATAACAAAAAACACATGGTGTTCATAAGTATATAAATATACGTGTGAAAATAAAATAATTAAAAAAGAAGTGTTAAAACAAGTAATAAACATTCCTGACATAGTAGGCATACAGGCATACAACCGTACACCGGGTGTAACAGTGACGAGATGACCCTGTCACAGCAACAGAACGAATGCCCGCACGTTGACATGTATTCAGTAAACCTTTATTTATCAGTGCATTAACAGAATGCCATGACTAGAATATTTCCTTTCACAATTGTATAGCATTTTCCATACTTAAAAAAATAATGAAACGATTTACAGAGTATTGTTTTGTTTTTTTAAATCTGAATGAGGGATTTTTTTTATACAGGTGCTGTACAATTTATAAACATTTACAACTACAATGAACTCAAACCTAAAAAGGCTGTTTGTATGTTGAAGCAATGCAAGGCCACAGTATGAAACATCATGTGGATAAATGGTACCACAGCCCACTACGTGAGAAGACAATAATTTATGAGCTCTAAACGAAAAAAAATCTAATAAAAAAAATATATATGTATACTAAATGCATATATTTTGCAGCCTAAATAGGCAGACCGAGAAGGGCGTTGAAGCCATCTATTTGGGTTTTCTTTAGTTAGGCTACTATTATGCAATCCCGCACTACCTCCGTTACAACGTTCCTGCACTGCAGCACTTGAAACGCTAGAGGTCTCTGCACTCCACCGCAGTATTTTGTGTGGTAATAATGACGTATAGCGCCCCTGCTGGTTACTGTCAATCCTGAGAAAATCCCCGTCTGTTTTTGTTGTTGGGACATATAAATAATTACAGAAATCAATTGTATTGAATAATCGAAAAAATAATGCTACCAACTACATAAGAAATAGTTGCTACAAATCCATGGGTGCTATGTAAGACAAAAACTCTCACATGTCTAATATAAGCCTACAATCAATCCTGGTAAACAAGGGAAGACAGATTTTATACAAATATTGGACCAAAACCATATTTAATTCAGTGTTTAACCGTGTGATGCTATGTCAACACAGGATGTGCTGAAGCCACCAAAACAATGCCATGAATGAACACCATTGCAACACAAGTCATTTCTCGAACCCTGTCCAAGTCCCAGACTTAAGTTAGATTACAAAAGGACCAAATACAAGCCTCCTTTTTGTTGAGGACTGACAAAGATAAAAAACAAAAAACAAAAAAAACAACACACCAAGATTTTGTCGTCACATTTTAGGGGAGTGGTCTGAAGAACCGGGTGAGAATCACACGATAGTAATATAAAGGAAGAATATGTTGTTCCCTAAAACAATAAGAGTCTGCTTCGATAAGTAAAAGGCAAAGGCTTTTTGTTTACAATCAGTGTGATACGCCAAATCTGATTTGTTACTTCCCTCACTATATATATATATATATATATATATATATATATATATATATATATATATATATATATATATATATATTGATATTCTGTTAAATAATAATATACAAATCTGATAAGGGACATATATAGTGACATAGAATACATAACTAGCAGTGACATCACATGGATGGACTCACCACAGACACACACACCAGTAGGAGCAGAGCCCCCTCAGCCTGGCTCTATTCCCATGCATTTGCTTTAAAAAACAACAACAACAACAAAAAAAACCAAAGTATTGCAAACGTAAATACTGGAAACATCTCAGTGGCTTCTGACCGGGGTAAACTATCTTCCACAGCGACACACATTCTATTTCTTCAAATGTTATTAATTTTTTTTAAAGTATTTTTTTTAAGCTTTCATTATCAAAAGATATAATGACTCGCCGTGTAAAACAATTATATTTCCTCCTTCATAGAATCTCCAAATAAATGACAACATCCGTCATCAGAGCCAAACAGATAACGGACACCACAAGTGTCCGCTCGGCAGTCTGGATGCATATTGAGCCTGGATGTACCAGCACACTTTACTACTGCCAGCTGGGTGGGGAGGGAGGGTGAGGGAGGGTGAGGGTGGGGTGGGGTGAGGGGGGTGAGACACACTCTACATGCATCACAGCTCTGGTCTCAGCGACTCGTCGAAATAAAAGTGGAAAAAAAAAAGCATGGCAAGACCGCGCTTCACCTTCTGAAAGTCGATTAAAGCCCTTCCTCTTTTCCCCCCTCCTCCTCCTCCTCTTCCTCGCTCATCCATCAACCGCCGCCCACGGCGGAGAAGCAATCTCGCCAGGAAGCGGGGATGACGGACTGCGTCGGGGGGGCGGGGCCGGGGGCGGGGATCCGTGAGTCTTCGGTGTCGGGGAGCAGCGGTGGGACGCCGGCCGGCTCCTCCCCCCCGCCGACGCCAGAGGGGGGAGGAGTGAGGGTGATGACACCAGAGGGGTGAGTCACAGTGAGGGTGACACCAGAGGGGGTGGTCACAGTGAGGGTGACACCAGAGCAGCCTCTTCATGGCCCGGGATCACGTCGTTGGCACAGTAAAATATGTTGTTACCCCCCCTCCCTCCCTCCCTCCCTCCCCCCAACGCAATTCTAAACAACAACAACAAAGGCCCTCGTGGACAAGCTAATATATGCACATCTATGCGAAAATAAGTAGGTCAGATCAGGCGTCAGGAGCCCGGCGACGCTGACTGAGGCAAACGAGGTGAAATTAATTGATGATGAGCGATGTGGTGCATTGTTGCTGTTAGTTACACAGTGATGCCAATGTCTCTTCTTAAACACGCAGAGTGGTCGATCGTTCTGAAGGCCCACGCTGCGGACGCCACGCCCCCTCGCTCGTCGTGGTCCCTCGCCGTCCCCCCGAGGCGGACGTGGGATTCAGAACCCTTCGTAAGCCGCGTCCGCCTGGGACTGGATCTTGGAGGTGCTGGGGACCTTCCACGGGCCGGGCGTGATGGGGGCCTTCTTGCCGGCCGTGGTCCCGTTGTGGACGGGGTCCGTCCGGCCCGGCTCCTCGGCGGGGCCCGGGTGCTGCCGGACCTCCCGCTCCCTCCTGCGGCCCAGGCTGCCGTGGTCGGGGTCCGGCTCGGCCCGCTCCTTCCTGCGGCGCTCGCCGGTGCCCTGGGAGACGTCTCCGCGCTCCTCCTCCCCCCGGCTCCTCCTCTCCCGGGGCTCCTGGCCCGCCGGCCGCCGGGGGCTGTGGCGCTCCTCCGGGCTCCTGTGGGGACCTCCGGCCTCCTCCTCCTCCCCCCTCCTGGAGCCCTTCCTGGGGCTGGAGGAGGACGGCCGGTGGGCCCTGGGCTCCCGGCCGCCGTCCTCCGTCTTCCTGGGGCTGTGGGCGGCCGGGTCCCAGCGGTCCGCCGTGTGGTCTCGCTGGGCCGGCTCGTGGACCGGCGGGGGCTGGTCTTGGCCCCCGGGGCCGCCGGCATGCTTCTGGTGGTGCTGCCCGCGGGCCCGGTTGGCCGAGCCCCCGCGCTCGGCGTGGCCCACCCCGAGGGAGGCGTCGGGGCCTGGGGTGGCGGTGGTGGTGGTGGTGGTGTTGGGTGGGGGTGGATATGTCTCGTAGGCGGAGGGTGGAGAGGCTGGTGACGAATGCTCATCAGATACGGAGAGTCTGGCCAAGCCGGACGTTGGAATAGTAGCTTTGTCCTTTGAGCCTGAAAACGAACAGACAGGAAGAACAAAAAGAAGAAAAGAAAATTCGATGAGGGCTTCGAATACCCCACGGTGTCAAGCGTGGGACTCTCTCCATCGACAGCTTGGAAGCGTCATGCTTCCCAAAGCACCATAAAATAACGCTATCTCCATCTTGTCCCTAATATCCCATCATCTACCTGCCAAAGGTAATTCAAGTCGGAGTGAAAACCATAAGATACGCATCGGTCCAGAGCCGCAGCCGTTCAAATAAAAGTTTGTAGCTTTCACCCGCCACTGACGTTTCAATTTCCCCCCGAGCTGATAAGAACTACAGCTGTGATTGAGAGCCCAAACATCCAGCAAGGGATTGGAGGGATAGAGTGAGGCCAAGATGGAGAGAGAGAGAGAGAGAGAGAGAGAGAGAGAGAGAGAGAGAGAGAGGCATGGGAATGGTGATATATATACTGTATATATATATATATATATATGTATATATCAGTGTAGTGATAGCGAAATAAGACTTTGGGGTTCCTATGAGCAAAACCTCATCCAAACTCTAAAGCCCATCTTTGGACCGGAGAGTGGATGCCAGTGAATGCAAGCACACACACACAAACACACACACACACACCCTGTGTGCGGGTGTGTATGTGTGTGTGTGTGTGTGCGTGTGCGTGTGCAAGCAATCGATCAATATCCGGTATCTGGGCTCTCTGTGTTCTTAATCTTGATGTCCAGGTGCGTGGGATCAGCTGGTGGAGCGGGCGGACAGAGGAGAGGTCAGAGGTCAGAGAGAGGTGAGAATGCAGAAGGTTTACCGAGGTTATCAAAAGGGACAGACGGAGGAGGGCGGCGAGGCCTTTAGTGATGCTCTGGTTTCATGTAGAAGCACAGGGTGGAAGAAGAGTTCAGACCTACAGGAGGAAGAGACAGAGAGGCAGAGCCAGGAAGCAGCGCCGGTACAAACACAGAGAGAGACAGAGAGAGAGAGAGAGAGAGAGAGAAAGAGGGAGAGAGAGAGAGAGGGGGGGGGGTGGAGAAAGAGCAAGGCCACGGACAGTAAGTGAGAGAGGCAGAAACAGATCGAAACAGAAAAGGAGAAGAAACGTCAAGAAGAGAAACGCTCGCCAAGAGCGTGTGGCGAAATCAAACGAGTCCAAACACCAAACAACCCACAGGTCTGAACCGCAGCAGCTCCTGGTGATGGGCGGCCATCGCTCAGCGGCACGTGGCTCATGACCGGCAGTCCAGACCTCTGAATAATGCCTGCCTGCTCCATCCCCCCAGCATCAGCACCAACTCACTGTGGTCCGGGACTAATCCCTGGCCGGGCCGCAGCAGTAGGTGCACCCGGTGGCCCCCCGCCTGGATCAGCTCGATGGCCCTGGTGTGGGTGATGCCCTGGGTCGCCTCGCCGTTGATCTCCACGATCTGGTCGCCCACCTGGGGGGGGGGGGGGGGAGGGAGGGGGGGAGGGGGCACAGCCGATAAGATGGTCAGCGGTCAGACCCCTGTTCTGATGACCCGTGGAGACGAGGACCCGTCTGACCCGGTCGATGTGTCTCTGGGGGGCGGGACTCACGTGTATGCGTCCGTCGCGGAGGGCCGGCCCGTCCTCAGCCAGCCGCAGGATGAACAGCCCCATGTTGTACTCCTTCCCGCCACGCAGGCTGAATCCAAAGCCCCGCTGGCCGCGCTCCAGCTCCACCACGAAGCAGCCCTGGGGCACACGCAGCACACGCCTTGACAACACGCACACGCCTTCTTAACAACACGCACACGCAGCACACGCCTTGACAACATGCACACGCCTTCTTAACAACACGCACACGCAGCACACGCCTTAACAACACGCACACGCCTTCGTAACAACACGCACACGCAGCACACGCCTTAACAACACGCACACGCCTCTTAACACGCACACGCAGCACACGCCTTAACAACACTCACACGCCTTCGTAACAACACGCACACGCAGCACACGCCTTAACACGCACACGCCTTAACAACACGCACACGCAGCACACGCATTAACAACACGCACATGCATTCTTAACAACACGCACACGCAGCACACGCCTCTTAACACGCACACACAGCACACACCTCTTAACATGCACACACCTCTTAACACGCACACACGCCTCTTAACACGCACACGCCTCTTAACACGCACACGCAACATATGCCTTAACAACACGCACACGCCTCTTAACACGCACACGCCTTAACAACACAAACACGCCTCTTAACACGCACACGCAGCACACGCCTTAACAACACGCACACACGCAGCATGCGCCTTTTAACATGCACACGCAGCACACGCCTCTTAACAACACGCACATGCAGCACACGCCTCTTAACAACACGCACACACAGCACACGCCTCTTAACATGCAGCACACGCAGCGCACGCCTTAACAACACGCACGTGGCTGAGGCACCGCTGACGCTACAGGGGATTAGGAGCTGCTTAGCATGGATGGTGGGGGCGGGGGGGCGGTGGCGATGTCACACACGCTGGACGCATGCACACACACACACACACACACACACATATGCGTACGCACAGCCGCACATGCAAGCACGTACACACACACCTACCCGCACACGCACACACATGTATGCACGCACGCACACCCGCACACACACACGCTCATGC
>JAXIVH010000203.1:133749-136249 GCA_036785325.1 Urophycis tenuis
TTCAGAACACCTCCCTAATCCCAACATGTCGAGCCCTCCCCCGGCCGGCCCCTTCAACACACCTCCCTAATCCCAACATGTTGAGCCCTCCCCCGGCCCCTTCAACGCACCTCCCTAATCCCAACATGTCGAGCCCTCCCCCGCCCCTTCAACACACCTCCCTAATCCCAACATGTTCAGCCCTCCCCCGGCCCTTCAACACACCTCCCTAATCCCAACATGTCAAGCCCTCCCCCGGCCGGCCCCTTCAACGCACCTCCCTAATCCCAACATGTCGAGCCCTCCCCCGCCCCTTCAACACACCTCCCTAATCCCAACATGTTGAGCCCTCCCCCGCCCCTTCAACACACCTCCCTAATCCCAACATGTCGAGCCCTCCCCCGCCCCTTCAACACACCTCCCTAATCCCAACATGTCGAGCCCTCCCCCGGCCGGCCCCTTCAACACACCTCCCTAATCCCAACATGTCGAGCCCTCCCCCGGCCGGCCCCTTCAACACACCTCCCTAATCCCAACATGTCGAGCCCTCCCCCGCCCCTTCAACACACCTCCCTAATCCCAACATGTCGAGCCCTCCCCCGCCCCTTCAACACACCTCCCTAATCCCAACATGTCGAGCCCTCCCCCGGCCGGACCCTTCAACACACCTCCCTAATCCCAACATGTCGAGCCCTCCCCCGGCCGGCCCCTTCAACACACCTCCCTAATCCCAACATGTCGAGCCCTCCCCCGCCCCTTCAACACACCTCCCTAATCCCAACATCCAAAACACCGGCGAGGTGATCAGACCGCGCCGGCGTGTTCATCACGCACATTCAATTAAGGCGGCTTATGAGGGGAAAAAACAGCAACAACAGAAGAGCCGCCGGGGGCTTTGATCTGCGCTGAAACGCTGCCACGATGCATTATTCACCAGGGGTAGCAGAAGGACCCCAGTCTCTCATCCTGTTTGCGTTGGCGAGGCTGCGTTTGGCGCGCCTCAAGGAGCCTTCTCCATTTCAAACTCGAGCGGTGGAATACAAAACAGACACACGCACACACGCACACATGCACGCACACGCACACACGCATGCGCACACACACACAACAACAACAAAAACAACAAGACAACGATGTGATTGACGATCCCTCATCTTTGCAGTGGGGATCCTTCGGCCGTGCGGGCGATGCATCATGCGTTAGCAGCGTGTTAGCAGCCCGTCTCCCGGAGAGCCCATCAGGGTGAGCTTCATGTTGTCGCCATTCGCCGCTCTTTATTTTAGTGCCCGGCCGAGATGTAAATCACCTTCCGGCCCGGTGGATCTCATCGGCGCTGCGTCTGCCGCACGCTGCCCTCGAACCCGGCGACCCGAGCGGTGCCGCTCTACTCACGGTTACTCCCGCACCGCGCCAGTGATTGAGAACCGGCGGAAATCCTTTTTTTGATTGAGTTTTCTGTTTGTTCAGATTCAGCCTCGACGGACTCACCTAACATCCCGTGTCTGACGTCTTAACAGTCAATTTGAGCATAAACCAGCAAATGAAAAGCTTTAGGTTGAAAAAAACCCCATTGTAAGACACAAACAAAATGTGGACGTAGTCCCGCGATGACACCCGTTGGTTTACACACGACCATTTTCAGGGTGTCGGTTTGCCTTCCGCGGGGTGTCACCATTTTGTGGCCCTTTTTGCCACAGCCAATCCACCTCTGGCACATCTCAGTGTGAAGGGCTCCCTCACACTGGTCCATGGCCAACCCTCATACCTTCTTTATACATCTTTAATAAAATACCATTGTCAACAAAGACCTCGGAAAATACTTTACATAAAGACGTACCAGCCGCCGAGACCGTAACCTTCAAAGGAAATGACTTGGCCTTGTACTACGAGAGTTAAATCACATTTGGTCTTGTCACTATTTATTGTAAAACCTCTAAAGGCCCGCGACGTTGCTAGCCTCCACCGTGAGCCCCCTACAGGCCACCAGAGGAACTACACGCTAGTCACCACTGTGAGCCCCCTACAGGCCACCAGATGAACCACACCCTAGCCTCCACTGTGAGCCCCCTACAGGCCACCAGAGGAACTACACGCTAGTCACCACTGTGAGCCCCCTACAGGCCACCAGAGGAACTACACGCTAGTCACCACTGTGAGCCCCCTAAAGGCCACCAGAGGAACCACACCCTAGCCTCCACCGTGAGCCCCCTACAGGCCACCAGAGGAACTACACGCTAGTCACCACCGTGAGCCCCCTACAGGCCACCAGAGGAACTACACGCTAGTCACCACTGTAAGCCCCCTACAGGCCACCAGAGGAACCACACCCTAGCCTCCACTGTGAGCCCCCTACAGGTCACCAGAGGAACTACACGCTAGTCACCACTGTAAGCCCCCTACAGGCCACCAGAGGAACCACACCCTAGCCTCCACTGTGGGCCCCCTACAGGCCACCAGAGGAACTACACCCTAGCCTCCACTGTGAGCCCCCTAAAGGCCACCAGAGGAACTACACCCTAGC
>JAXIVH010000203.1:141249-153749 GCA_036785325.1 Urophycis tenuis
CCCTGAGGACTCTGAGCACCCTGAGCACCCTGAGCACCCTGAGCACCCTGAGGACTCTGAGCACCCTGAGCACTCTGAGCACCCTGAGGACTCTGAGCACCCTGAGCACCCTGAGGACTCTGAGCACCCTGAGCACTCTGAGCACCCTGAGGACTCTGAGCACCCTGAGCACTCTGAGCACTCTGAGCACCCTGAGCACCCTGAGGACTCTGAGCACCCTGAGCACTCTGAGCACCCTGAGGACTCTGAGCACCCTGAGGACTCTGAGCACCCTGAACACCCTGAGGACTCTGAGCACCCTGAGCACCCTGAGGACTCTGAGCACCCTGAGCACTCTGAGCACCCTGAGGACTCTGAGCACTCTGAGCACCCTGAGCACCCTGAGGACTCTGAGCACCCTGAGCACTCTGAGCACCCTGAGGACTCTGAGCACCCTGAGGACTCTGAGCACCCTGAACACCCTGAGGACTCTGAGCACCCTGAGCACTCTGAGCACTCTGAGCACCCTGAGCACCCTGAGCACTCTGAGCACTCTGAGCACCCTGAGCACCCTGAGCACCCTGAGCACCCTGAGCACTCTGAGCACCCTGAGCGGGTTGCATTGCAGGCTTGGCTAAGATTCCACACGCTATACGAGCCTCCAGCATCTAGACTCTGACCAGTGTGCTTCAGAAACAAACCAGTGGGACAGACGATTACCCTCTGATACGTACATACAGCATAATGAGCTAATCATGCATGCAACATTATCTGGCACACATGCTGTCCCAGTTCCCACACTCAGCGGTTAGTCTACAGCTGAATGTAACAGACTAGATCAGCAGACTAGATCCACTACACTGATGGGAGGCAGTCGGCAGCGACCGGTGCTTACCGGTTTTAGTGACTTCACAGGAGATGTATGACCTGCAGAGAGAGAGAGAGAAAGAAAGAGAGAGAGAGAGAGACAACGAGAGAGAAAGAGAGAGAGATAGAGATAACGAGAGAGAGAAAGAGAGAGAGAGAAAGAGAGATAACGAGAGAGATAACGAGAGAGAGAGAGAGAGAGCGAGAGCAAGAGCGAGAGAGAGAGAGAGAGATAGAAGTTATTCAGCATACCGGAAAGCAACTTAGTTGTGACAACACATTGATCAACCCAAACAAACCTTGCCAGGAGGCATAGTCTGGTGCGAACAATTTATCTCTATTATGTCAACACACCCCACATGCGTGTTGTCTGACGTGGGTTAGATTTGTTGGGCCTGTTTTGTGCACATACACTGATCCCCTGTTGTGCAGTGTGACTCGCGTGTTCCGTAACATAAACCTCTCTGTTACGTAACATACACCTCTCTGTTCCGTAACATACACCTCTCTGTTCCGTAACATACACCTCTCTGTTACGTAACATACACCTCTCTGTTCTGTAACATACAACTCTCTGTTCCGTAACATACACCTCTCTGTTCTGTAACATACACCTCTCTGTTCTGTAACATACACCTCTCTGTTCTGTAACATACAACTCTCTGTTCTGTAACATACACCTCTCTGTTACGTAACATAAACCTCTCTGTTACGTAACATACACCTCTCTGTTCTGTAACATACACCTCTCTGTTCTGTAACATACACCTCTCTGTTCCGTAACATACACCTCTCTGTTCCGTATCATACACCTCTCTGTTCTGTAACATACACCTCTTTGTTCCGTAACATACACCTCTCTGTTCCGTAACATACACCTCTCTGTTCTGTAACATACACCTCTCTGTTCCGTAACATACACCTCTCTGTTCCGTAACATACACCTCTCTGTTCCGTAACATACACCTCTCTGTTCCGTAACATACACCTCTCTGTTCTGTAACATACACCTCTCTGTTCCGTAACATACACCTCTCTGTTCCGTAACATACACCTCTCTGTTCTGTAACATACACCTCTCTGTTCCGTAACATACACCTCTCTGTTCCGTAACATACACCTCTCTGTTCTGTAACATACACCTCTCTGTTCTGTAACATACACCTCTCTGTTCTGTAACATACACCTCTCTGTTCTGTAACATACACCTCTCTGTTCCGTAACATACACCTCTCTGTTCCGTAACATACACCTCTCTGTTCTGTAACATACACCTCTCTGTTACGTAACATACACCTCTCTGTTACGTAACATAAACCTCTCTGTTACGTAACATACACCTCTCTGTTCTGTAACATACACCTCTCTGTTCTGTAACATACACCTCTCTGTTCCGTAACATACACCTCTCTGTTCCGTAACATACACCTCTTTGTTCCGTAACATACACCTCTCTGTTCCGTAACATACACCTCTCTGTTCCGTAACATACACCTCTCTGTTCTGTAACATACACCTCTCTGTTCTGTAACATACACCTCTCTGTTCTGTAACATACACCTCTCTGTTCCGTAACATACACCTCTCTGTTCTGTAACATACACCTCTCTGTTCTGTAACATACACCTCTCTGTTCTGTAACATACACCTCTCTGTTCTGTAACATACACCTCTCTGTTCTGTAACATACACCTCTCTGTTCCGTAACATACACCTCTCTGTTCTGTAACATACACCTCTCTGTTCTGTAACATACACCTCTCTGTTCTGTAACATACACCTCTCTGTTCTGTAACATACACCTCTCTGTTCCGTAACATACACCTCTCTGTTCTGTAACATACACCTCTCTGTTCCGTAACATACACCTCTCTGTTCTGTAACATACACCTCTCTGTTCTGTAACATACACCTCTCTGTTCTGTAACATACACCTCTCTGTTCCGTAACATACACCTCTCTGTTCTGTAACATACACCTCTCTGTTCCGTAACATACACCTCTCTGTTCTGTAACATACACCTCTCTGTTCTGTAACATACACCTCTCTGTTCCGTAACATACACCTCTCTGTTCTGTAACATACACCTCTCTGTTCTGTAACATACACCTCTCTGTTCTGTAACATACACCTCTCTGTTCTGTAACATACACCTCTCTGTTCCGTAACATACACCTCTCTGTTCCGTAACATACACCTCTCTGTTCCGTAACATACACCTCTCTGTTCCGTAACATACACCTCTCTGTTCTGTAACATACACCTCTCTGTTCTGTAACATACACCTCTCTGTTCTGTAACATACACCTCTCTGTTCCGTAACATACACCTCTCTGTTCTGTAACATACACCTCTCTGTTCTGTAACATACACCTCTCTGTTCTGTAACATACACCTCTCTGTTCTGTAACATACACCTCTCTGTTCTGTAACATACACCTCTCTGTTCTGTAACATACACCTCTCTGTTCTGTAACATACAACTCTCTGTTCTGTAACATACACCTCTCTGTTCTGTAACATACACCTCTCTGTTCTGTAACATACACCTCTCTGTTCTGTAACATACACCTCTCTGTTCTGTAACATACACCTCTCTGTTCTGTAACATACACCTCTCTGTTCTGTAACATACACCTCTCTGTTCTGTAACATACACCTCTCTGTTCTGTAACATACACCTCTCTGTTCTGTAACATACACCTCTCTGTTCCGTAACATACACCTCTCTGTTCCGTAACGCGCCCCTCCAGCCGCCACCGCGAGGCAGAGCACGGCGCGAGCGAGGCGGCGTGGTAAAGACAAAGGGCCCAGTGTGCTCCTCCGGGCGAGGCTGTCAACACAGGCTGAGAGACCACCGTAAAGCGTTGACTGAGAGCCCCTAATTGCATCGCTCGGAGGCAGGTCGTTACAATCAATGGGAGCCGGAGCCAAATCCCATTGTGTCCGTCGCCCCCGCCGGCCCCTGCTTTGTCTCACGCTGTCACCGGGGGTAAGCGCTCCAGTCCCCAGGCTGGACGGGGGGGCCGGGGGTCCGGGACTGACCGGGGGTCTGGGACTGATTAGGGGGCGGGGCCTGACTGGGGGGCGGGGCCTACGGAAACGCTGTCCGGTCCACCAGGTACACACCCGCTGACATGCGTTGCATTACAAACGCGTCCATTTCTGGAATCTGTCCGCCGCACAGAACTGAGAGTTCACCTTCACACGTGACATGATGTAGCTCGGTACAACGAAGAGGTACACACGCACGCACACACACACACGCAGGCACACACACACATGCACACACGCACGCACACACACACACACACGCACAAACACACACGCACACACACACACACACGCACACACACACACGCACACACACACACACACGCACACAAACACATGCACACACACACACGCACGCACACACACCAGCAGCAGCCAGAGCACACACCTAGCAGCAGCCCCCCCGGAGCCGTGTGACGGGGGGCCGACAGGGGATGAGCTGAATCTAGGCTGTACGGCAGCGGAGAGGAGAGAAATGGAGCGAGCTCTTCAAGGCAGCGACAGCCTCCGCTCTGACGGCGAGGAAGAGCAGCCAGAGATGATGATGATGATGATTACCCGGCACGCAAAACGCCTGCCATGTCTGCAGCGAGGGGGGAGGGGGGGGGGCACCCTCAAAGACACGGGGCCCACCACCTCTTTGTTTTTCATCTCGTCTTCCCTCTTGTAGCTCTGTTTTTGAGGTGTCATCGTGCCCGTTTTGTTGTTGTGTGTTGTGTGTGAGTGGTGTGCGACCGTCGTGTTGTTGTTAACGAGGCCGTGTAATCTGTGGCTGCGCGGGACACAGAGCACCACCTTTGTCAGGGCGGTGTGTACATCAGCCGGCCTAATGAACAGATGTGAAAACCAGGAAAAAAAAAAAAACCCTCTCTGTGTTTCTGTTTTTGTTTTGCTCTGCTCTGCGACTCTCCTGAGTGCAGGTGTATTCACCTGCCCTCCCTCCCCCCCTCCCTCCTCCTCCCCCCATCCTCCCCTCCCTCAATCCCCACCCCCATTGCTTGTCATCACGGTAACCATGCCAACCCCCTCCGTGCGAGGGAGGAAGATCTAAAGCAAGGATCAGAGAGAGAGAAAGAGAGAGAGAGAGAGAGAGAGAGACAGAGAGAGAGAGAGAGAGAGAGAGGGGGGAGAGAGAGAGAGACAGAGAGAGAGAGAGAGAGGGGGAGAGAGAGAGAGCAGAGAGAGGGGGAGAGAGAGAGAGACAGAGAGAGAGAGAGCAGAGAGTCTGAGAGGATCGGAGCATGAAATGACTTTATTTAGCGAGGGTGGCGCTGCACGGTGTGTGTTAGCGTGCGGGACCACCGGGGTCTCCATCCCTCATAGCGGCGCCATAAAATTCACCACCAATTACGGACGACCAACTTTATGACATTACAAGCGGTAATCAATGGCGTGGTCCGGGGCCCGTTGTAACCTTGTAAGTTTGACTGTATTGAGCTCCTCCCCCCGGGGCAGTCTATTCATCACAGCACCGGTCCCACCAGACCACTCCACCGCCCTCTCTTTCGCTCTGCGCTCGGCCCGAGTGGCCCGTTTGTCTGCACCACGTGCCACAGCGTGGAAAGTACCCAGATAACAACGTGATGGATGAAGGGTACCCTGTTTTTCAGGGGCCCGGACTGCGACACACAACCACACACACACAACCACACACACACACACACACGCACGCACACACAACCACACACGCACACACACACACACACACACACACACACACACACACACACACACACAGCAGGGAGCGTGTAGTCACGTCGCTGAAGACCGATCGGTCCTCCTCAGGGTTCCGTCCCTTTGCAAACGCTTTCCTCCCCATCACCACGTGGTGCAACAGGCTCTGACCGTTTGAGACAGCCTCCGGTCCGCGCCGTACAACAACAAAGGGACTCACCTCCCCTCAGCACCAGCACGCTGACCTCGCTGCCCACCGGCAGCTCCTTCAGGATGTCCACCACCTGGGCGTGGCTCAGCGTCTGCACGTTCTGCCGGTTGATCTCCTTGATGACGTCGCCCTTCAGCAGCCCGCGGCACCACTGGGCATCCAGGATCATCTTCACCTTCTGGCCCAGCGGGCAGTCGGCGATGGCGAAGCCGAAGCCCCCCGGCCCCTTCACCAGCGGCACGCCGATCAGCTCGGGCTGCAGCAGCGTGGGGTCCGGGCCCTCCGGGGCCCCCTGGGGCTGCGGGTGGTGGTGCGGCTGCGGACGGTGCTGCTGGTGGTGCTGGTGGTGGTGGTGGTGGTGGCGCCCGCCGTTGGCCACGGGGGCGGCGGCGGCGGCGGGGGAGGGGGACTGCGAGGGGTCCTTGGCGTCCGTTGAGGCCTCGCTGCCGCTGCCGGCGTCGGCGGGCAGCGGGTAACCGCGACACAGCACCAGGTCCACGTACTGGTTGATGGGGATGGACTGGAACATCTGCACCACGTCGGCGTGCGTCTTGCCCAGCACACACAGGCCGTTGATGTCCACGATGACGTCGCCTGGGGGACGAGGGGGGGGGGGGGGTCAGTAAAGGTTGTCCACGCCGGCGCCCGCTTGTGTCCATGGTAACGCAGGCCAAGGGGGGGGTATGTATAACCGCGAGCAGAAACAAACATCAGCAGGTATTCTCAGACGGACGGGAGAGGACAGCGCGCTGTTGATTAAGGAAACGCTGACATTTAAAATGTTAATGTGTTAAACATCACAAATGCGAGTTTTGCCCTTCTGTGACTTTTTGCAAATACCTGTTGTTCGAATAATTATAAAAAATACAGGAATACACCAAAAGAGACAGAACAGAATAACACAAAAAGCAACAACAAAGACGGTCGATAATTATTGATGAGGAAAACATAAGTCAGCTTCTCACAACCACAGTATTCACCAGCCACCGCGTCGCTGATACAATTGTACTAAATGAGTTAAAGTAAAGAACACCGTCAGAGAGAACTCCGACTGAGTGGCACATTGCTTGTGAGGAGAACAATTTCTGTCAAGAAACTTCGATTTCTTTGCTTTGCTTTGTAATCGTAAAGCACTTTGTTGCTCGGAGTGCTTTCAAAATAAAGTTTACCTCGGAACGTGCTCACTAATTGCTCCTCTAACGAGTTGGTTGGAAAGTGCGCAAATGCGGAGCGAAAATCCGGGTTAAAAAAGAAAGACACTTTCTCTCTCACACACACACACACACACACACACACACAAACACACACACATATACACACACACACACACACACAAACACATATACACACACACACACACACACACACACACACACACACACTTCCCAGCCTAGAGAAGGCCAACACATCTGCAGACCCCCACCCCCCCAGTGGTTCACCTGAGTGGACCCCCCCCCCCCCACCCCCCCAGTGGTTCACCTGAGTGGAAACCCCCCCCCCCCCAGTGGTTCACCTGAGTGGTTCACCTGAGTGGACCACCACCCCCCCCCCCACCCCCCCAGTGGTTCACCTGAGTGGTTCACCTGAGTGGACCACCCCCCCCCCCCCCACCCCCCCAGTGGTTCACCTGAGGCGATCTTGTTGTCGTGGGCAGCCGGACCCTCGGCCAGCACGTTCTTGACCTGGAGGAACTCATCGGGCCGGTCCCCCCCGATGATGGTGAACCCGAAGCCCTGGGGGCTCTTCTTCAGCGCCGTGCGCAGGACGCTGCCCTGCAGCTGGGCAGGATCCCGCGTGAAGACCCTCCCCGCCTGGGCCCGGCCCGCCTCCTCTGTGGGGGGAGAGAGGGGAGAGGAGGGGGGAGAAGAGGGGAGGTAAACATCATTAGACATCCTAATTACCACTGGCTTCATTTCCTGTGTCTTTTAATGCATAGTAAAAGTGAAGTCTGATTAGGAGAAATATATTGTAGTGGCGGTTTTATTAATGTTTATTGAGGATGAGGTTGAACACACTTGCCATTAATCACCCAGAGAGGAGGGTGAGGAGATTTCCATTTTTCCTTCCTACCTTTCTCTTTATGTTTAGCATGTGCCGCGCATGTCGCATGCTACACCTGAATGCTAACGCTCTCCGTTCGGTACGTACCGCGGTCTGCTGTCGCCGTGACAACATTACCACGGCAACAGGATGTCAGCCTGAGCTTCCAATTACCCTGACGATTCTTCAAATAACATGCATGGAGCATACTTTCAGTGCATCATGCACAAGCACACACACACACACACACACGCACGTGCACACACACACACACACACACACAGAGGCCCCGATATATTTACGAAAGCCAAAAGTGTGTTTTGGCTTGCTGTCTCTATGTGCCCCTGCAACTGAGATGGTCAAAGTTTTCCCCACAAACTCCCTGACACACAACAGCTGCCTGTTATTGGCCAACAGTACCGTGTGAAAGATGATGCATCTGTGATCTGTAAATATTTGGTATCTGTGAGATATGGACTGTTAGGTTCCGTGCGATTTATTTCAAGATGAACCAATTTCAAGCAAGACTTGCAGAGCCAGCCAGGGATAACGCGCACACAAGGATGTGGAGATGGAGGGGAATCCGTACTCATTGGCCCGGCCCACATCTTGGTTCTACAGAACCCAGATGAAACCCCCGCTTCTAACAGAGTCACAGAGCCGACACACACACTTCCATATTCCTTCTCAGTATACTGGGAGTCGATACGCGTACACGCACACGCGCACACGCACGCACGCACACGCACACACACACACACACACACACACACACACACACACACACAGTCCTCGGGCATGAGGAAGCCTGAGAGATTCTGTTCCAAGATTTCGGTCTTTCCTCTTCCATCTCCCACCCTTCATTACGGTCCATCAGCACTCTGAAATGATTTGTTTTCTAATGCCAGTAGAAACAGAATAATTGCACTGGAGATGGGCAAAGAATTTCCCTAAATTGTTCATACGATGTTGAGAAAAACAAAGACTAAAGATGGAGTGTGAGAGAGAGAGAGAGAGAGAGTGAGAGAAAGGACGACAGAGAGACAGAGTGACACAGAAAGAGAGAGGGAGAGAGAGGGAGTGCGAGAGAGCAATGGTGAGAGGGAGGGAGCGAGAGAGAGAGAGAGAGAAAGAGGGATGGAGGGAGAAATGCAGATAGCCTTGACAGAATGAGGGACAACTCCATTCCTGCTCCACCCGTCCGTGCTGGTGGTGCTGGCGTTGTGTTGGTGAGAGTTCAGCCAGTTTCCTGCTGCTGCGAGGAGTCCCTCTACAGACACTTCCCACACCGATAAACCAGAGGACATCAATCTCATTAGTAAAGCTAGAGACAGACCCCCACCACAACCCCCCACCTCCACCACCACCCCACCCTCAGTTCCAACCTCTCCATCACCCCTCCCTGCTTCCACCCAAGGGCTCTGGCGTTCTCTCACTCTCTCTCTCTCACTCTCTCTCTCAGAGTCATGGGATTATGATTTGCATAATTGTGCCGCAATTGGCTGATGGATTTCCAGCCCATCAGGGGGAAGGCGCGGGTCAGTGTGATTAACATGACATTTCCATGTTTCATTGGTTGGTAAGCAGTAGGGCTGTTTACCACCACCCCTCTGTCACTGAAGGCTGACCGGCTCATCCAGCACGGACACACAGACATGGACAGACAGACATGGACAGACAGACACGGACACACAGACACGGACAGACAGACATGGACACACAGACATGGACAGACAGACATGGACACACAGACACGGACAGACAGACACGGACACACAGACACGGACACACAGACATGGACAGACAGACATGGACACACAGCCATCTCACTGTGACCAAGGTAGAGGGTGGGGGGGAGGGGGATGAGAGAGAGAGAGAGAGATGGAGAATTTAATCTCAAATTAGCATACGGTAATTGGGATGAAACATAAAAAGCTATTGTACGTTGACCGCGCCCCACACACAACGCAATATAAATATAATATACAGAAATATCATGACATGAAAAAATATCTAAAAATTCTAAATATAAATACAAAATACAGACCCAAAACGTCCTCCTTGTGAATATTTATAACATATATAATATATAACTACTGACAGGAGACCTTATTATTACACCAGCATGCAGACAGGAAGAGATGACTGAAATAGAGTCATACATGTCATTGATTGGACATTAAGTCTCTGTATGGAACGTTATCAATGTGTACATATCTGTCCTTGTTACAGATATATAACTCATTTATGTCAATAAAGTCATTGAAATGCCAACAAAGATTTATTGAACTGAATTGAGTTGAGACAGAGACAGAGAGAGAGACAGAGAGAGAGAGACAGAGACAGAGACAGAGACAGAGAGAGAGAGAGAGAGAGAGAGAGATCATGGCGGTCTGGCCAGTGTATGTCCTCTGGGGGGGGGGCTATGGAACCACACATCACGTATGATTACATACGTGATGTGATCCCCGGGCCCAGAGTCCGGTCAGCGTCCGGCTCACCGCAGCGTTCGGCGACGCCCACGTGTCGTCAAGGCGCCGCTGAGCGGTGCCGTCCCTCGCCACTCCGAGAGCCGCCGCCCACCCGGGCCTCGCCAGCCGCTCGTTCATCCCTCCTCATTACGGAGGCACGGCGGCCGCGCTCAGGGGGGGAGGAGCTGAATTAAAAGCCTAATTGGCGGAGGAGTCGTGGACTGCATGCTAGGTGCTCGGAGCTACCGTCTACCTCGACTCCTCAGGGTGTCTGGAAGGTAGCTGCAATGTTAGCGCTGTGTGTGTGTGTGTGCGCGAGACACAGGAGCGCTCACTAATATGCTAACCTTATAAGCACAGAGCAGGTCTCCCTCATTACAGAGGCTTCCTCTGGAGAGGCGAGCGACTCAGCTCTGGGCCAGTCGCGGTCAGGCGGCCACCCAAATAGAAACGCTATTCAGACGTACGAGGACGGAGAAGAGCCCGGCAATTTCGAGGCATAGTCATCGCTCGCTTTTTTCTCTTCTTTATTCACTCTCTCTCTCTCCTGCTCTCTGTCTCTGTCTCTCTCTCTCCTTCTCTCTCTTTCTCTGTCTCTGTGTGTCTCTCTCTCTCCAGCTCCCTCTCTCTCTCTCTCTCTCTCTCTCTCTCTCTCTCTCTCCCTCCCTCCCTCTCCCTCCCTCTCCCCGCCTTCCTCTCTGTTCTGCTCCCTCTGCTGTAGAGAGCTGTCTCCTCAGCCCGTGGCCCAGCGTTGGGTGGGGGGGCTCAGAGATGAAGGGCAGCCCTCCAGCGTGTGTATCTCCTCCTATAACGACTCCCTGCACCCCGGGGTGACGCGCCCCCTGCTGCATTATTCAAACCCAGCGTGGCCCCGGGGGGCACTGGGGGGGTACAGAGGGTACTGGGGGGTTACAGAGGGTTACAGAGGGTACCGGGGGTTTAAAGAGGGTTACAGAGGGTTACAGAGGGTTACAGAGGGTTACAGAGGGTACCGGGGGGTTACAGAGGGTTACAGAGGGTACCGGGGGGTTACAGAGGGTTACAGAGGGTTACAGAGGGTACCGGGGGTTTAAAGAGGGTACCGGGGGTTTAAAGAGGGTTACAGAGGGTTACAGAGGGTACCAGGGGTTTAAAGAGGGTTACAGAGGGTACCGGGGGGTTACAGAGGGTTACAGAGGGTACCGGGGGGTTACAGAGGGTTACAGAGGGTACCGGGGGTTTAAAGAGGGTTACAGAGGGTACCGGGGGGTTACAGAGGGTTACAGAGGGTTACAGAGGGTACCGGGGGTTTAAAGAGGGTTACAGAGGGTACCGGGGGGTTACAGAGGGTACCGGGGGGTTACAGAGGGTTACAGAGGGTACCGGGGGGTTACAGAGGGTACCGGGGGGTTACAGAGGGTACCGGGGGGTTACAGAGGGTTACAGAGGGTACCGGGGGGTTACAGAGGGTTACAGAGGGTTACAGAGGGTTACAGAGGGTACCGGGGGGTTACAGAGGGTACCGGGGGGTTACAGAGGGTACCGGGGGTTACAGAGGGTACCGGGGGGTTACAGAGGGTTACAGAGGGTACCGGGGGGTTACAGAGGGTACCGGGGGGTTACAGAGGGTTACAGAGGGTTACAGAGGGTACCGGGGGGTTACAGAGGGTTACAGAGGGTACCGGGGGGTTACGGAGGGTACCGGGGATAGAGACCCCAGCACGGTTCATCAGCTTGCTTGTCAACCATTCGGATCACAGGGAACGTGTCCGGAACGTGTCCTGTCCGAATTCCCACCGCAACGTTCCCTCGAATGCACCAGGAGTAACCGGTACCTCGTGGTTCCGTGGTTCCGGCAGAACGCCCCCCACAGCGTGGCGGCTTTACGCCAGCCGCCGGAGCGCCAGAAGGCGTGCGTCTCGACATCGGCCACGCCGGTCGTTCTGTGTCCCCGGCGGTTCTCTGCTGGCCGTGGGGCAGGTGACAGACGGAGATGAACTCGTTTCTGCTCACAAAGCAGAGCCTCGCTCCCCTGTTGACCCGGACCTCGGCCGCCGGGCTGAACCACGCCAGAACCCGGTCGCTCACTCAACCCAGCCACCGTGTTCTCCTGGAGCGCCTCGGTCTCACAACCAGGCGGAGAACGGTGAACAGACCTGGCCTCCCGCGCTCTGAATTCCTCCGAAGAACAAAGAGGCTCTGCTCTCCACTGCCGGGGAGCCGG
>JAXIVH010000203.1:159387-164387 GCA_036785325.1 Urophycis tenuis
GCCCTGACGTGGCGCGGGCCCATGTGACCCTGAGAGAGCGTCCGTGGCCCCGCCCCCCCACAACCTGATTAAAAATAAACTGCTCTTTTTATTCTTCTATTTTTGGGCCCTACACGTCAACGGTGGCGATAATTCATTCAACTTTACAGCGTCCGAAGCCTGGGGGCAGTAAAAATATTTGAAATGACAAAAATCCATTTGGTACCACGTGAGTCGTTGGTGACATGGGTTTTACTTATCGGGGGGGGGGGGAGAGGGGGCCCATTAAGTGGGCGGCTAAAAGGGGGACGCGGAGCGGGAACGCGGATTAGCTCGCTCGGCGCGGTTAGCGTCCGATGGACGCGAGTCAACGGGACACACGAGGGGCGCTCATCAGCCGACCTTCGAACGGCGATCGCTTGTGGATGCGATCGCCGCCCCCCCCCATACACACACACACCGCTAAGACATAACTGGCATGCAATGCAGGGAGGTTCCCATGGCAACACAAACACACAATAGCCCCGTGTGTTTGCGCGAGGTCAGATCGCAGAGGGCCCGCCCTTCACAAAGCAGCGAGCGCATCACAGCGTTTGGCGTTTCCGGCGGCCAATCAGGCGGGCTGCAGGAGGACCACCCATCATCAAGCGGCCGGAAGCGAGGACGGCCCGTCAGCACGGCCCCCTGAACCCCCCCTGAGACAGCGGGGGATCATGGCTACTGACTCAGGTGGGCTTTGATCGTGTTGTGTGACATGTTGATGTGAAGTAAATGTGCCCTGGGGTGCTGGTCTCTGGGTGGGGGGTAACAGATCAATAATCAGTTACACGGGCCAACGAGGCCGGGTGATCCTGACGTCCACGCCTTCCCGAGGGGGGGGGGGCTCGTCTCAGACACCCGTGAGATCCGGACCGCAGCACCGAAGGCTGGGTGACACTCTCCCCTCCCTGGGGACCAGTCCCATCCTGAGTGACTCCAGTGCTGGCCACTTATTTTGGTTTCGCCACGCGGAACTCTGGCCTGCAGGGCGTGTTTATCGTCACAGAGGACACCACAGCCCAGCCCTGGTGCTTCGATGGTCCACAGGCTCCGGTCCGGCTCTCCGGTTGTCCCTGGGGTTCCCTCGCTGTGGATCATGCTGGTGGAGTATACAGTACATGCGTTTTTGCTCACCTCAAGAGGCGCCAAATATTAATTATTAAAACTACAATTCCAAGTGCTGAGTCTGAACACGGAGCACGTGCACGGAACAGGTGGCATCTGCGCTGCCGTGGATACGAGCAGAATGGGGGAGGAGAGAGGGAGGAGAGGGGGGAGGAGAGAGGGAGGGAGAGGGGGGAGGAGAGAGAGGAGAGGGTGGGGAGGAGAGAGGGAGGAGAGGGGGGGAGGAGAGAGAGGAGAGGGTGGGGAGGAGAGGGGAGGAGAGAGGGGAGGAGAGAGGGAGGAGAGGGGGGAGGAGAGAGAGGAGAGGGTGGGGAGGAGAGAGGGAGGAGAGGGGGGAGGAGAGAGGAGAGGGTGCGGAGGAGAGGGGGAGGGAGGGAGCAAACAAATCAAAATGGATCCATCTCGAAGGTTCGAGTGGTGGAAGCGAAACAGCTGAGTGGGCTGCGGGGGTGGAGGAGGAGGGTGGGGGTGGTGTTGACGGAGGCTCAGCGGCGCCGGCTGGGTGGAGGCAGGGGTCTGCCGAACCCCCGATGCGAGGGGAGCCCCTCAGATCCAACTGAGATCGACTGTTCCTTTATTGCCAGGAAAGTAAATACGATGCTCAAACACACACGCACACACAAACACACACACACACACGCACACCCACACGCACTCCCTCGCTAAGGAAGGACAAAAGGGTCAAAACTCATTGTAGAGGTGCAATCATCGAAAGCGAAGTAAACTCCGTTAAGGCGTTTTAGGCTTTCATCACGCCGCAATTTCCGCTGCTCTAAGATGGCGCGCGAGACGCCATCGTAACGGGCTGTTAACAGGAGGGCGCGTCGATTGAGCTCCACTTATTGATCCCCGCAGCGATTAGGAGCCATCTGCACCCAATAAATGATCACCAGATTCAGCTGGCGTCATCACGCCTCCAGCGTGCGACTGGGCCGGACACGGCCTCCACACGCGTGACCCGGACGCTCGGCACCACGACGGACAGATCTGGTGTGGCCCGGCCCAGTCGTCCTCCACCGGGCCAAGAGGAGGAGCTCGTTTCATGGCTGTAAAAGAAAACGCGCCGTTGAACCCACGCCGTTTAATGCACCGTTTAACGCGGTACAATAGTGCGGTTAAAAATGGCCTTTCACCCCGTTCACACACACACGCGCACACGCACGCACGCACGCACGCACACGCACACACACACACACACATGCTAACCGCTCTGGCACACACGAAGAACACAAGAGAGATAGAAAACAAAAAAACAAAGCAATTGAATCAAAGGGCATCAGATCAATAAATAAACTGGCCGGGCTGCAGGGGGGGGGGAGGGGGGAGGGGGGGGGGCGCAGGTCGTGTCTGCTCACGTGCGTGCGTGCGCACGGTGCTGCAGACCTCTGCAGAAGCTCCATCACGGCGCCGTGGGGCCCTGCGTGGGCTTGGAGGCTCCGCCCACGTGGGGCTGCTCTACTTTGTGAGGCTGTCAGAGGGGGGGGGGGGGCAAGCTGGGTGTAACCTCATTCTCTCCGTTTCATTCTGTTTTTACACTCACAGGTAAACACACAGGCGCACGCACACACACACACACTCACGCACACACACACACCTGCAGGCTGAGAAGGTGAGGTTTGAAGTTCTGCAGATTGGAGAAGCCGGAAGGCACCGGTGCATCTTTGCAGCTCGGGCTCCTCTTAAGGTATAGGAGGGGATGAAGGCCCGAAACTGTTGCACGTAGCAATTATCCTTCAACCTTCCTTTGTTTTTCTTCTTCTCCCAGCGTCAGAGCCCTCCCCCCTCAGGCTTTTGCCATTGCTCCCTTTTTGGAAATGTCATCGTCGAAACTCATTTATTTAAAAAAAAAAAAACAAGATATGAGAGGAACGCTTCCCTCCCCAGTAGAGCATTTCATCCTAGCAGGTCAACAAGCTGCCATCAGATATCTTACCACCCTGATGTCCTCTCATCCACACCTGCACCTGCGTACCCCTTTCTCCCGGCACGCCGTTCCTCCTCGCCACGCTGCTCTGTGGGCGCGCAGAGCCGGCCGGTGCGGTCCTCGCTCTGTCTGAACGCTCCCAGAGCAACAGATGAGCCACTCTGCCCATCCCATCCGCCCCACGGCGTCCAGACTGCAGCAATATACACTGCCAACCATTTTAGGGAGCTAAAATAATCAGTCAATCAAAGGGAAGGGCCGCTGTGTACGTGCAGCTTTAATCACATCTTAACGTATAGAAATATATTGCACATGACAGCCAATAAACCAGGACAAACACTCGGCAAACCAAGCAACGGCGAGCAAGCGACCGGGGTGCGCGGAGCGCCGACGTCGGTTCTGCTCCCTCCTCTCTCTGGCTCGGCAAACACCAGCACCGGGCCCTTCATCACCGCGTCACTCCGGGCCCAGAACCGAGCCGGAGTGCCTTCAGCCGCAGCCAAACGGGCCGCTTTGCAACCCCGCGGAGCAACCGCGGCCCGTCGGCGTGAGTCCTCTAAGACTCTCACTCTGCCACCGGGAGGCCCGGGTCTCTGGACGCGGTGGAAGAGTCCCTGCAGAGGAACACTTCTATTTCTGTTAGCGTTCACTTGAGCCGCTCTGCTCGCCGCCGTCGTGTCCAACCTAGTTTTGCTCAAGGAGACTTACTGGACGGAAAAAAAAGTGTTGACCGCATTATTCACTTTGACCCAAAATTATGTGGGGGGGGGGGAAGGGGAAAAGTCCTCCTGTAAGTTAATGATGGGCCTGTGGGCACGCAGGTGCACATAGCCAACATCATGAGACACACACCTGTGTTCCCCCTTACTGCCACGCCCCTGTGATGAAGCCCCGTCAGAATCGTGTGGATTCTGCAGAAGCTTGTAAGATGGCCGCTGTCCATCCCAAACACTGCGTGTCCGTGGGCTGTCCAATGCGATACGACCTTGTCTCTCCTTCAGGTAGGAAACAGCTGCAAGGATGGCTGACTGTAGTGGAGAGGGACCAATTAGGACTGTAGCTGAGACAAGAAGCAAACGCTGTGTGCATACTTTTAGAGTTTAGGGAATATAAAGTCCGTGTCTGTGTGTGTGTGACACCGTAACTAGTGCTAATAGTACATTTTGCACGGGTTTGAAGGCGACCGTTTGAAAAATTAAAAAGAGTGCAAAAATGTTTCGTTTCACGCCGCCTCACTTGTAAGGGCTTGTGCTTAACGAGCTGCCGACGGCGTCACGACAAGTCACCCGTTAATTGCTTGTATAATTAATTGTTCATCCGTTGTGTTTTGTGTGACTGAACCGGAGCGAGTTGAGCACCGGGGGCAGGACTGGGTTTGCCGACACGAGCGACGGCATCACGTCCGAGAGTCGCTCGCCAAACGGTGGTCCGGCACAGCGTGGCCTCCCACGGCGGCCGCCGGCCCACGCAGGGGCTTTGTCTCGGAGGCCGTTCAGGACGCTGAACCCCCCGGACCCTCTGCCCTCTGCCCCCGGCCCTCTGCCCCCGGCCCCCGGCCCTCTGCCCTCGGCACATGGGCACTCCACATTCCACATGCAAATCCAGCCCCCAAATCCTTCCTTCTGCCGCCGTCCTTATCCGCTGATGCAGTCCAAGCTGCAGCCCAGTGGAGTGTGTGTGTGTGTGTGTGTGTGTGTGTGTGTGGCTATGGCTTTGGTCTACAGAGTGCCAGATCACTCCACTGAGTGAATACCAAGTCTCTACCCCGAGTGGCGGAGACGTCCCTGCCGCCCGATTGGTTCCCTGATCGTCTCCCACCTCCTCATCTGCCACCGTCTGCAGAGGCGCGCTGCAGCCAGCGATGAGCCTGCTAGGAATCCTTCATGTTCTTTGTATCTTCTCCATATGAGCTGTTGCTGCTCTCACTCACCGC
>JAXIVH010000203.1:169387-186887 GCA_036785325.1 Urophycis tenuis
TGACATCAGCGAGGCATTCCTTGGAAACGGAACAACACTACCTGGCCGGGCTGTGCTCCGGACGGCGCTCTTTGGACTGCCGTTTGCAGGGTTTCTTCTGTTAACGCGCTTGTTCAACGTGTGCCGTCACGGCGATGAGTTGCGTTTTCACAGTATGCAGTGGTCCATGTCTTCAAACTGTGCTGCAGTAAGCACTATAATCCGATTAGGCAATACTCGATAACTTTTCTGAACGTGTTCCGTGTTGATTTCCTGACTGCAGTGGTTTCTGTCCAATCAATGAGCTAGTTTGTGTTAGAACCCTGCCATTTAACCAATAAGGACTGAGGTGGGCGGGACTTCTGTGTTCATTTATTCAACGGCGGTGTTCGCTTTATTTTCCTTCGCGTCGGGAAGGCGGAGTTAAGCACAGACTGAAGGACTTAACTGTTCAGTTATTTACCTGTTTTTGTATCCCAACAACAATTTTGGAGTACATAAAAGTAATTCATATATGTATTTTAATTTGTAACGCGTCCGATAGGTCAATTATTCAAGTCACATTTTGTAACAAAGTTTTAATTTTAAATTAACTTTCTTATTATTTTATGACTTATGCACGGTTGCGTCCATCTTACAGGTTTTAATGCATTGTTTTTCCCCCACTAAGATATCAAGCGTAAGCACAGAAGCTGGCTATTTCTGCCATCTTGTGGTTGCATTAGATGTTGCAGTTGGCATATGTTCTGTGCAATGCAATATTTATCAGAGGACAGGAATGCACCTGTTACCATGTGGGTCTTATGTTAATAATTAACATCTGGTCAAATTACGCGTATCTTTAACGGTCAACAGTTGCATAGAAAGGACATTGACATTGGAGATACAGTCAGACCTGTGTTCAGGAGTGGTTTTCTTCAGGCTTATGAGAAGGCTTCTATCTTGACTAATAGGTCCCTTTTAAAGAAGATAGATTAAAATGGAAAGACACAAGGTAGGAGGATACATGATAATCAATACACCATATATTTAGACACATTTTCTATGATTATATGTATTCATTACATTTTTAACCATAGGTTTTGGCAAAAAGAAATGCATATAGCCTACATGTACACGAAATATAACAACATTGAATCTTACAAGTGTACATTAACCCAGCTTTGCTGTTAGGTAAAACGTCCCTCAGAATATATTTTCCCTCTATTGTAATTAATTGTATCCCTTTAATTTTTACTGTATAGGAGAAATGTCATCAATAGTGTCAGCCCTCTCCCATGGATGCACAGGCCAGATGTAGCAACAGCAGCTTGGGTCCAGAGTGCTGTACGTTTTAAATATCTCTTTATGTGTATATTGAAGCTCGTTCCCCATTCCTCTTCCTATTTCACTGTAGTTTCCTCTCGGGGAAGACAAGTGTGCTGTTGAACGTGGATACGGTGTTCCAGGATCTCCTTCACTGCGCTTTGTTTCTCTACATTTGTGTTTTTATTGAATTGGTTTCAGATGAAGAGGCGTCCGGCTCCATCGCTGTGATTGTTATCCCCGCTCTGCTGGGCATCAGCTCGGTGTTCGTGGTGTCGCTCATCTTCTGCAGTACCCTCAGGAAGAGGCGAGTCGGCCCGCTGAGCTCCGGAGACAGCCCGGCCCGGAGCACCGAGGGTGCGCACACTCACACAACTACAGCCGCTGCACGGGAACACATGACTCGGTGTAGAAATCCTCTCATGGGCTGTTGGCTCAAACATTGTTCCTTTGTGTCGCGCTCGTCATGTGTGGATTAGGAACCGCATGTTTACAGTTGATTGCCGGCTTATCGTAAAAGATTTGACATTTGTACTTTTTATTTTCCCCTCTGAAGGTCAGCATTGTTTTTCCCTGGGGCCAGTGACCGCGGTTCCCTGTGGCGTGGGAGATGCTCTGCACCCATGGGAGATGCCCGACGCGTGGGACGTGGTGGACGTGGAGCTCTGGTGCGCGGGGAGCTACGGCCCCGTCTGCATGGGCCAGCTGACCCGAGGGGAGGAACGCTCCACTGCGGTGGTGCTGAAGACACTCCGAGGTGACGTGAACTCAGTGTTGTGTGTGTCGCCCTTAATCATAGCTACAGTCTCATACTACCCATCAAAAGTGAACTGTAAAGAAAGTGATTGTTCACAGTACAGTGATGTTCCCACACTGAGACCTGTTGTCCGTGTGTTTGCTCTACTTTTGAATTGACTTTTTGTTTTGTCCTTGGTGGACCGAAGCGCCGTGGACAACGCTGAACGTAAACGCCCTGCTCTGTCTAGGTCGCGCCGGCGCGCGTGAGGAAAGAGCGTTCGCCGAGTGGATTCTGTTCCACGCCAAGGTGTGCAACAACAAGAGCCAGCGACTGGTGCGGATGCTGTGCTGTCAGGCCCGGCGGCGGCCCATGTTCCTGGTTCTGGAGGCCCACCTCCCAGGGAACCTGCTGCACTTCCTCTGGGGCCTCAGAGAGGTAAAGACACTCGCCATTACCCCCGACATAACACACACACACACACACACACACACACACACACACACACACACACACACACACAGACACACACACACACACACACACACACACACACACACACACATACACACACACACACACACACACACACACACACACACACACACACAGACACACACACACACACGCACACACACACAGACACACACACACACACAGACAACACACACATATACACACACACACAGACACACACAGACACACACACACACACACACACACACACATACACACACACACAGACACACACACAGACACACAGACACACACACACACACACACACACACACACACACACAGAGGCCCCTCGGGGCCTCGGTGCAGTGAAGGCTGCTGTGTCTCCAGAGGGGTCAAGACGAGGGGCCGCCGCGCATCTCAGAGAGGTCCGTGTTTCTGTTGGCGAGCCAGGTGGCCGAGGGCCTGGTGAGTCACCGACCACTTGCACTGCACACGCACGCACACACAGCCACACACACACACGCACGCACACACAGCCACACACACACACGCACGCACACACAGCCACACACACACACGCACGCACACACAGCCACACACACACACACACGCACGCACACACAGCCACACACACACACGCACGCACACACAGACACACACACACACGCACGCACACACAGACACACACACACACACAGACAACACACACATATACACACACACACACAGACACACACACACACACACACACACACACACACACATACACACACACACAGACACACACACAGACACACAGACACACACACACACACACACACACACACACACACACACACACACACACACACACACAGCCACACACACACACACACACACACACACACAGCCACACACACACACGCACGCACACACAGCCACACACACACACGCACGCACACACAGCCACACACACACACACACGCACGCACACACAGCCACACACACACACGCACGCACACACAGACACACACACACACACAGACAACACACACATATACACACACACACAGACACACACACACACACACACACACACACACACACACACACACAGCCACACACACACACGCACGCACACACAGCCACACACACACACACCCGCACGCACACACAGCCACACACACACACACACACGCACGCACACACAGCCACACACACACACGCACGCACACACAGCCACACACACACACACACGCACGCACACACAGCCACACACACACACACGCACGCACACACAGCCACACACACACACACACGCACACACAGCCACACACACACACACACACACACGCACACACAGCCACACACACACACACACACACACACACACACACACACACACACACACATCTGCACAACTGTCCACATGTCAAACCCCATAAATGTACTGATGAAAGAAAACCCTGTATTTGTCCCGCAAACGGGGAATTTAAAAAACCGGCAAATTGACTTTACAATTTATGTTGTTTCATCAAAGCCTAGGTTGTGGGTAATATTCATTTTTGTTGACTTTTCTTTTGTGTCTGTTGTAAGGATTACCTCATGACGGAACACAGGGTAGTGCATGGGTATGTAGCTGCTAGGAACATTCTGATTGGCCCGGACCTGTCTGCCAAGGTGTCCGGATTGGACACAGCGTTTGCGGGGCACCAAACAGACGCAAGGCAGGTGCCCCTGAAGTGGCTGGCTCCAGAGAGGATAAAGCATCAGCCGGCCTTCCACAGGAGTGATGTGTAAGTGTATTCAGTGTTGAGTGAAGGCGGAACTGCATGGGTTTACACCCTCATTTGAACTCATTTCCTCCAACAGGTTAATCTGAATTGAATCTGAATTTGGCTTTGCACTCCATCACATACATTTGCATTTACATTTACATTTAGGGCATTTAGCAGACGCTTTTATCCCAAGCGAATTACAATAAGTACATTATTCAACATGTAAACACAAATGTATTCATGCATGGATTACTATTTGAAAGTCAAACCAAATACACCAAACACACTGTCTATGCTATGAATCTGTAACTATGTCCTTATATTATTTGCACAAGGTAATGTTTTCCTGGTTCTTTGGCTCTTGGTTTCACTCTGTAGATGGTCCTTTGGAATCCTACTGTATGAACTGATAACCTCAGGTACTCAAGCCTTTTTACTGTGTACATTTGTCTTTATATACAGTATATGGCATTGTTAATCCTATTCATACATTTAACTCACTCCTGAAATAATGAGCAATTCCACAACAATGCTATTGTTGTCTCAATCCTTTGTCATATTTGTTTGTGTTTTTTTTCAGGGTCCCCTCCATATCCAGAGTTGGACCCACAGGCTGTACTCCCACATCTTGAGTCTTCCCACCGAATGAAACAGCCAGAGGGCTGTGGAGCCCCTCTGTGAGTTTAGTTTACCCCTCTACTTAGAGCAGCCATGACTCCTGGCTCAGCTCATGGACCAGCGCTGGAGCTCAAATGAGTCCCGATGAAACGTCCAATACAAATCAAATTTGTTATTAAAACTAGAATGACTTACCTATGACCTACAGAGCCACCACTATTTTCATTTTTTTTGTTTTGTTATTTATTGATTTTCCAACGTCCTCCCACTCTGCATGGTCTTCAGCTACAACCTAATGAAGTACTGTTGGATGTGGAGCTTCAAGGACCGGCCCACCTACCTGTCCATCATCAAGCTGCTGCAGTCCACCATGGACCTGGCCTCCACAGAGGCCCTGCCATCCCGGGGGCTCATAGACCCCGTCCAGTACAACAAGACTGCAGGCATCCATCCCTGCATAGGGGAGGTGTCCACAGACATCAAACACCAGGCCAGTGTGTGTTAGCCACTGTCGCTGGTATTTATGGACCATCTGTGTGGTGACTAACATGGTTTTGAGCATGGCTTGTACTGTACATGGTAAAGTACCCAACACAACACAAAAAGGGACAGGGAGTTAAGTTAGATTACATTGAATATTATGGTATGAGTTTGCTACTCTGTTAAGAGTAATCCATTTCCGTTCTTCAGAAAAATGCCAAAAAATACATCATATTGTCATATTTTTATTTTCAAAATGAGCAGAATCAAAAATACTGATTTTTGTACATGCCCTTATGGTGTGTTGACTGAGCCAGCACGGCTCTCATAATGCATACAACACCGTGACCTTGCAGTTTCAGAGTGGCAGAAGACATAAAGGAAGATGTAAATATTGGGAATGACTGTGGTGTGTTTTTACAATTTCAACATTGCTGGCAACTTATTTTTATTGTTTGCCAGTTATTTATAAAGAACAGCAATTTCATTCTAGGTCTGTATTTTTTGCAGTTTTTTTTTTTCATTCAAGTTTTTAACAAACGATTATTCTAAATGTACACACAAATGTAGTCATGCATGGATTACTGTTGGAAAATCAAACCAAATAGCCTCATAAAACAGAGACAAAGATGTACAAGCAAAGTGACCAAATACCCAAATCCAATAGAGAAAATGAAAAAAAACAAAGAATCAATCATTGCAATATTAAAAAGCAATTGTCTACAATATCTTAATCTGAAGGAAAATCAATTCCAATTTGAAGTTACATAGATTGATTCAGATTTATGAGTCATATATTTTTACAGAATGGGTCAAAGCGCCTCTTCTTAAGAAGAATTAGAATAAGGTAACATTTACCTTGCAAGTTGACTACAGTAAATGGGAATTGCACCTTAAAATATACAGACAGGATCCGTTCTGAGGTCAGTCAATACAAAGCTGCCATAATGCTGCAATAGACATTCCCATTGTGCAATAAATTGACAGCACTAGTATGTAATTTCAAATGCTTGAAGAACCGAACCCAAGAACAACAAAGGCACGCAAAAGCACGGGGATGCCTTCGCTTTCGGACACTTGTCAAGTCAATGTTGAACCGAATTCGGCCATCTCATGGGTGTCCATAAACTTCTCCTGTTTCCTAAGAGATACAATAAGGGCAATTCATCCAGAATTGTCTTATGTGCTTTACATATTTTTTTGTGATACAAGTCACCTGGCTAATTACCGCAGGGAAGAGATTCCATAGATATTGTAGATGGGGGGGTGGGGCTCGGAATCATAATCATAATGCCACAGAGAAAAATGTTGTGTTTTGGAACAGGCAGGAGATCCCAGCCTGCCGGGGCTGAAGTAGAGGTCACAACACACCCACACTCAGCAACATGACCAGCTCACCTGGCCTGACCAGGTCTCCTTTGCTGGGCAAAATTAATGTGTAAGTGATGGACAACAGGACCTAACAATGCAAGATAACCAGAACATATCACACAGGGATGTCTCTACTACACACCTACCCAATGTCTTCTCAGAGAAACATCAAAAGGTTTAGTGTACATCTCTAATGTACCCCCCCCCCCCCCCCCATCCCACACACACACACACACACACACACACACACACACACTCGCTATGTCGTTTGAACTCATTCTAAAACATGGTAGCTCCACCCACCTGCACCGCCACCGACCAGTGATTGGTCACTCGCCAGGGGAGAAAATAGGCCCGGAAATCGATGGAACAGAAATAATGTGAAATCACAATGGATTTCATGGAGCATCACTTTCTGATGCTTAATGTACACCCACATAACCCTTAATAACAAAAAGATAATTTAGAATTCCTGTTGTCCATCCCTTCAACCAACTCTGTGGGAGGACTCTCTGCTCGTGAGCGAGCGCGTTAGGGGTCGGACCTTCAGTGACCTCAGGGGGGCAGAAGTGTTCAAGGGGCTTTGGTTGGCTCTACGGGCCCCAGGGGGCCTCTGGACCACAGGGAGAAACAGACAGAGAGAGAGAGAGAGAGAGAGAGAGAGAGAGGCCACCGGAGCACGTTCTCCGCTACACCTTGCTGCTCCAGAGGGATGCGGGGAACAGCATGTAGGACACACTCCACAGCAGGTAGTAGACACAACACACGGACTGAATGGAGGAGAACACCAAGATGATCCCTGCCATGTGAAACAAAAGACATTCAGGTGGGTTATGCTGTGGAGTGTGTCAGAGTCGTTCTGTGTTGGTTAGCCTCGCACACAAAACAAACACACCCAAAATATGTATTATCCTGATTCAATTTCAACATGAAGAGTTCAAATAATATACAACACATTGTTCCCCAAAGTAAACCAACAAACAAAAAACAACCCCTATTGCCAATGCTATTTTGTGAGGGAAAGAGAGAGAGAGAGAGAGCGAGAGCGAGAGAGAGAGAGAGAGAGAGAGAGAGAGTGACATTGCCAGAGCAAGGCAAACATTTCCAGACAGAGAGAGTGAGAGAGATACGTTGCAGCCAAGCCGTGCTTTACCTCCAGCATAGATGGCCTTCTTCCAGGTCTGAGACTCCAGCACCCTGTCATGAGGGTAGAAGCCGTGGCTGACCATAAAGAAGATGAGGGCCACCGCGGTGGTCCTGAGCAACACCGTGTTGCCCCCCGACAGAAGGAAGGTGCAGGCCAGGATGGCTGAGGAGTAGAGGCAGGGCAGGCCCCGGTACACAAACGGGATCCCTGCAACACACACACATGGACAGACACACCACTCAGTGGTGCAACACACACACATGGACAGACACACCACTGAGTGGTGCAACACACACACACATGGACAGACACACCACTGAGTGGTGCAACACAAACACGTGGACAGACACACCACTGAGTGGCCTGAGGGGAAGAGTCCCAAGTGCAGGTCCATTTGTGTTGAATTATGGCATCGATCGAGACACTGGCGTTTGCATGTCTTACCCAGCCCCGACAAAATAGTGCCGATACATCTGTGTGCTTGCAGACGAACCACAACCTTGTGTTGCTGCCGGCACTCGTTTTGAGTAAGTGACCACACAGTGGAAATCTTTGGAAAATGATGAACGGTGTCTTCACCTCACATGAACAGGAACAGGAGCTAGGCTACTGCTCCGCAGGTCAAAGGAAACGGCTGACGGAAAGAAAATGCTAACCCAGCGAGCTTCCTTTGTGGATGCGCAGTGATGAATTCGGAATGAAACAACTGCTCTGAATCTCGATAAGACAGGCAAACTCCAATGTGCACACACATCTCGCCATATCCCTTTAAGCTGCGTTGAGTTGTGCCGCGTTGCGTTCAGCGAACAAGGCAGCCACCGGACACCGATTTATTTGGCAAAATAAGATTGGGGGGGTTTAACGTTACGTCATGACTTATTGAGAGGTGCAGCAGGAGTCTGAGGCCTTTGTTCCAGAGCCTAACGGGCCCTCAGAGGGTAACCAGACCGCTCCGTGGCGCTCACGGCCTCATGAAGGTTTTGGAGGCGGCCGTCGTACCGCTGGTGTAGAAGCAGACGCGGACAAACACCGACAGCCCGTAGCACATGCACAGGATGTTGTCGATCAGCTGTGGCGTCCGCAGCAGCAGAGAGGTCGCGATGCCGAAGGTGGTGTAGTCGGCAAAGTCGTCCAGCTTGGCACCTGGGGACGAATACGCACCCTGTTAGACCTCAAATGACACGGCACACATGGGAGGAGACTGTTGCACTGTGTGAAGGTGCGTGTATGTTATGTATATATATATATATGTATATATATATATATATATATATATATATATATATATATATATATATATATATATATATATATATAAAGGGTAAAGGGGGTATATAGCAGACGCTTTTTTCCAAAGCGACTTACAATCAGTACATTTGTGGGGTTCGACATGTGGACAGTTGGAGGAGGGGGATCAAGGGGATCGAACCGCCGACCCTACGGTTAGTGGACATCTGCCTACATCCATGTAGGTGGATGTCACACGCTCACACACACACACACACACACACACACACACACACACACACACACACACACACACACACACTGTAGTGCAGTGGAATTCCCAGCGTCAGCCGAACTGGGTAAACAACATTCCCAGAGGTTGGGGGGCAGTTTGTTGGTTTTGTGGGATCGTGGGGATGAGGTAATTCAGTCCACAGCTATGAAAAAACAAACAAACAAAAAAGGGCAGTGGAATTCCACCTCCCAGGGCGAACTATTTGAGCGATTTGGGATATGCCGGGGAACTCAAAGCAGCCGGATCAGGCAGACAATCATAGCCCGGTGGGCCGCATCATCGGAAAAGTGATTGTTCAATTGACAAAAACAAACATGGAGGGCAGGGCCACAGGTGGGGCAGGAAAATCACTGCGAGGACACAAAGGACAAATTGTCATCACCCTGGGAACTGGGGTTGGCCACTGAGAACATTTTTGAATATATATATATATATATATACAGTATATGTTGATGGGTCAATCACCATAATGACACATTTTTGCATTCTGAAATTGTTTTCCATTTTTTTCTGTTTTCCAAGTATTTCTTCGCTAACCAACACAAAGAACCCCCCAGATCTGATCACGTGTGGTTGAGTCTGTTGTTCCGGTCCAATACGAACACAGGGTCTGCTAATGTTCTCAACGTTTAGAGGCAGCAGTACAAGTCGATGGCTCTCCTGAGTGCTCTGCCTAAAATGCTAAAACAACAGTGAAAGGCTGCTTTCACACCCCAGCCCTTTCCCCTCATGTTGGGCTGCATAACGCTTAATAGCAGGGGGAGGAACACTGCACCGCTGATACAAAAGGGACTTTGTTTTGATAGAATATCTGTGAAGTCTAGTGGTCGGTCAGGGGCTATTTAAGTGGCTGTCCTTTATGTTCCCTCCCAGCTCCGGGCCACATAGTTCTGGTGTGGGACGAGCTGCTCAGTAGAACACTTCACTCACCCAGCGGAGAGCAAGCATCCAGTCGCCGGGCAACGGCGCCATCTGCCAAGTCCAGCAGGTAGCCAATCAAAACCAGCCAGCAGGCTAAATAGTGGTGTCTGTGCAGAAAGAAGGGAAACAACTTATCTAAGAGAAAAACTGAAAGTATAAATCTTTTGTATCTAAGATGGCCAATATATAATCATCATCAATATATAACAATCATTCAAATGACCACCAATAGCATGACATAATGATGGCTGTTATGAATAGAGCACAAATCTGAAATTAAAGATGCATCCATCTAGAGTGGTGTGCCACGCTTCGACAGAGTGGAAACTTGACCACTGGCTACAAACACTCGCTCACTACAAATACATCACCAAAACCAAAACAAAAGATACAGAAATGACTTTGATTTTTGCCAGCATGATCCCACACAGTTTGCTCTTGCCAGTTACCCGTTGAGGCTGCAGAGGATGGAGGCCATGCCCATCAACATGTTGCCCACTGAGATGGCGTTGGCTGCATTTCGACGGAGAAAGTCCTTGATGGGCAGTCCCCTGGCTTGCTCGCTAAGAAAGAGCTTATTGAGGCGCTGGAAGAAACCTGACACCACACAGCGACGGCCGTTAGCAGGAGCTTGTGTCACGCTGAGGATCGCCGCTGCCGGCAAAACGTGACAAGCTAGCCTCAAAACGACACTTTGATGACGAGTCTGTTCTGGGCGGTAGAAATCACCCAGTGGAGGATAACGTGCGTAGCTACTGAGTTTACCCCAAAAATATCATTTTAATTGACCAAAAAAAAGAGAAAAAAAAGAGTAATACACTGAAAGTAAAATACATTTGGCCAATAAAAAAAGAAAATTTTAAGAAAAAAAAGTGTTTAGCACAAATACTCAAGTCCAACATTAACTGGGAATCTCTACTGCCAAATTGGGCAGGCTTAAGTTTTTAAACGTGTTTAAACATTTTCAACTTAACTTTATTTCAAAATGGATTCTTTCACCTTATAGAAATAAACATCACTTACCAAGACGCATGTTTATTGGATGGACACCAACCTTACGATAGACTAATCCATTTTTTCAGAATGACACTAAAACGTAGGCAAGTGTTACATTCATTCAATCAGGGGCAGTCAGCCGCAATCATGCAACATTTGTGGGCCACCTAGCATGTTTAACATGTGGCTTTGCTTACACAAGGCAGCTGATAAACATTGGTAAATGTCACAGAGAAATATATAACTGCATGCAGAACCTCGACATGCAAACACTGACGGAGAGCCGTTCAATACTTTATGACTAGCTAGGTGTCTTTATGCTTCCAGTCCGTGGACAATTCCAGACAAGTCCTTTGTGCGCCACGGTGGCTGTGAGTTGCACCCACTGTATTCACACATAAAGGGCATCTTAAGAGTGACCGGAACGACAAGCACACGGCTAACTGTTATTACATACAACAGACATTTCTGGTTTTGTGTGTGTATTCTGAAGGCAAAAAAAAAAATGTTTTCACATGCGTGCATACATGAGTTAACTAATCAAGTGCTTCGAGAGTATATTGTCTAATATAGTGGTCTCAATTTTGGGAGCATGTTTATGAAATGTACTTCATGAATGGATCGTAATTTCAAGGTCAAATTGAGAAAGGTGGTTATGGTGTGAACTTCAACCATAAACATGTAATTGATCAACCTGTTGGCTAGGCCATGTTCATCAAACTCAACAAGTTGGAATGACTGTCAGTGTCACTCTAAACCTAAACTAGGCAAAACCTCGGCTGCCACAAAACTGGGGTGATTTTAGACTTCATGGCTCCTATCGGGTGGATTCTAGCCTCTTGCATGCATTTTAATTTTTGTAATTGTACTGTCCATAAGAAAAGATGCAGGTAACAAATAATCTGAAACTACTTGAGAACACATATGCTGCAGTAGTAGAGCCTGAAGAAACCAAGCCAAGCTAACTTCTATCTGCGAAAAGGGTGAAAGTCATGTTCCTACTATTATGTTTTTCACCCTGAACTTCCTGTGATTCCAAAGCCAGGCGAGTGCAAGAAACTCTTCATCTGAAAGAAAACAGTGCATGAGACACAGCAAAGAGCCAACAATCTGACACTTGACAACATGCTTTTTGTCATTTTAATAACAACTAGGGCCCAGGCATTGCAGGTCGAATGTCATATATATGCTGCATACAGCCTCTTACTATAGACTACTATAGTACTATAAAGTTTACCAAAATATTATGAATCAATGCCTTGATTCTTCATAGCCTAGACCATATTCTGAAATCTGGAAGTTAAGTTCCATGTTTCCTGTAAAGCTTTATTGGCACACTGTCATCTTAATCAAAGAACCATTATACACTGCCTTGGACACTTTGGGGACTGAAGCACTGTCATTTTAAATGTGTCTTATTACTAAAATGCTGCCTAATTGGTGCAATGCATGATGGGAGGAGGGTATTTAATTGGCACTAATACTATCAAAGTAACAACCCAAACAACATTTTGAAGCATGGCTTAAGGGAGAGATTAGCGGTCTGCCTGACAGATCTGCCTGGGATTACAAATAAACAAATAAGGTTGTCCCTAAATAACTTCTTGCACCTCAACAAGTACAGTAGGTCTGCTGCTTCATAACCTAGGCCTTCGTGCGTTTTCTGTGTTTGCGTATTTCATGTCTGACCTCGTTTGACCATCAGATTCCCTGAGCTGATGAGATGAGTTTTTTTCTGCCAAGTTTGATGAGAGCCAACTTAGTCTATAATCTATGGTAATAGCCATATACAGTGCATTAAGAAAGTATTCAGACCCCTTCATTTTCGTCACATTTTCTACACTCAACATCCCATGATGACAAAGCAAAAACAGGATTTTAGACATTTTTCCTAATGTATTAAAAATGAAAAACTGAAATGTCACACTGACACAAATACTCAGACCTTTTACTCAGTACTTAGTTGAAGCACCTCTGGCGGCCATTACAGCCTCCAGTGTTCTGATGCGACAAGCTTTGCACACCTGGATTTGGGGAGTTTCAACCCAGTCTGGGGTCCTGAGTGCTCTGGACCAGGTTTTCATTACGGATATCTCAGTACTTTGCTCCATCCAGCTTTCCCCTAAACCCTGACCAGTACCCCAGTGCCAGTGGTGATGAGCAGGTGATGAGCAGTACCTGGGTTCCTTCCTCCACACAGAATTCTTAGCATTGAGGGAGAACAGTTTAATGTTGGATTCATCAGACCAGAGAATCTTGTTTCTTGTCTGAGTAAGGTCCTTTAGGTCCTTTTTTGCAAATTCCAAGCAGGCTTTCTTGTGTCTTTCACTTAGGAGAGGCTTCTGTCTATATAGGTGTGTGCCTTTCAATTGCAATCAATTGCATTCAGCACATGTGGACTCAAATCAAGATACATATCTCAAAGATCAAGAGAAATGGAAGGCACCTAAGCAAAATGTCATTTTCATAGCAAAGGGTCTGAATGTCAATGTAATATTTAAGTTTTTTCATATTAATACACTGGCAAAAATGTCCAAAAATCGGTTTTTGCTTTGTCATTATGGGGTATTGGGTGGTGTGTATTGGTGAGGGAAAAAAAATATTTAAATAATTTTAGCATAAGGCTGCAACATAACAAAATGTGAAAAAGGTGACGGGGTCTGAATACTTTCCGAATGCACTGTAGCTCTAAATAGAACTGACAGTATTCACATTGTTTGTATCGCATCGGCTATCGTGGGCCTACAACACCACCTGAACACTGTCCATTCTATAGAGTGCTAAGACTTAGGGGGTAACCAGAGACACACACTGTAGCTGTAACTCCATGCGTAGGCCTACACAGTCACCTGGTGTAGGTCTGCGGGTCTAAAGCGCCTAACAAGATGAGATGAGATGCACGTACCGGAGGATGGCGTCAGCAGGAGCATGATGTCTACAGGCGGTTCGTCCACGGCAGCTACAATAGAATTGAACTGTTTTATTTAGGCCTATTTATTTCTATACAGACAATGAACATCGTGGGCACATCGTGGGCACATCGCATGAACGCAGAAGTATGCGGATGAGCCTACAGTTTGGCCTGGCCTACAGTTAGAAATAAAATGCAAGATCACTGATTAAGTGTCCGGACAGCTCGGCGGGTCAGTGAAGAACTGCATCCCCTTTGTTAGTAAAACAGTCCAAAAGAAAACGATCGACCGTCTGCTCGGAGACTATTATGGTCTCTAGACTGACACTTTAGACCGATGACAACTAGGCTACTTATAGTAATCGATATGTTCAATATATTCACAGAAAGACATGCCTACAAGTTAAAGGGAACAAGCAGTAGCCTGCAAAATCAAACTGCGTCACAATTTTTTTTTCTGCAAACAACACGCCGTTATGTCCATAAATGTGTGGACACCTCTAGTCGGCTTATTATATAATTCACCAGGAAATAAGAGCAATTTTAATTACCTGCAAGCACCTCCAAAGATGAAAGAATATTCGTGCAAAATGAAAGTATAGAGGCGTCAAATAGTGTCAGCCTAAAATTAAATTTCAATCAATATATACCTATGTACCGTTTGTTTTTCTGTATGTATAATTGACGTTAACACTGCCCGTTTGACACATAAGCGCACCACTGGTCCAGACCATCCCCGCTTATCTCTGCGCGTCCTTTTAAAGCCCGTTGACCAACCTGCCAGAATATTCCACAGGATGTGACGCAGATTCGCGCTCCTTGGTGGTTGTAATGTACATTACATGCACAGATATTGTTGGACAAATAATTTAAAAAAACACTCAGAAGTAGGCTATGTGTGTTCTGCTGCATTGGCATCCCGGAGAGAGCGTGTCCTCAAGATATAGTTGAGAACAGTTGAATGCCCATAAATTGTGATTGCAAGGTCATGATTTGGTGATTGATTGATATTGAAGAGTCCTGCATGTGTGTAAATGTGGGTTATCTTATCTACATCACTCTCATCCTTCTTACCGTATGTTAACATGGTTCACATTTTCTGCGTGAGCCCAGTTGTTATACTGAAATGCATGTTCACACTAATAGGACTAGAAGCCCCGCAGAACTGCTGGAAACACCTAGAGTATTATTGCAATATTCTGACTGGGATTCGTTGTACGAACTATTACTATATATACTATTCCAGCGCCCTCCGAGTCTCCTGAGCCGAGCGGGCAATCAGCTATGAGTTTCGCAGATTGTTTTACGTCTTCTTCGGACGTCACTTAAACCATGAGGTATTTGACATTATCATACGACGTTACCTTTTGCAATCTGGTTGATTTGAAGTTAAAATGTATCATATTCTTCCTCTTAGTTTCTTCCAAAAATCACTCTTTCTCTCAACCATAACTCAACCATAACATTAGTCCACCTCATTAGAGCACAATCTGTGACCTTTTATATCAATGTAGACAGAGACTAAAATTAGGAGGTAGCCTACTTTAAAATGTTGGAAATCGCTTTCAGCATAGCATATTGTCATAAAAATTCTGTTAGGAGAAATAGCATCCTTTAAGTCTCTTTTCAGTCGTTTCAATGTTTTATTTGATGTTGTGTCTTAAAGAAAACAATTGTACTGTATACACTGAACAGTTTGCTCCATGTGTCTCCAGAACCTCCGTGTTCCGTCCAGCTGAGGTCCAGACTCGTGACCTCTGCAGTGTTGGATGAGGCGTCACCGAGGAACGACACCGGGACTCTGAAACAAACGGAACACTTTCCTCCATCTAACAGTGCAGGCGTCCTAAAACAATCAAGATGTAAATACTTTTAAAACGAGATATGATTTTGTTCTAGAGATGGGCAGATGAAAGCTTTAGGACAACCATGGTTTCAAATTCAGTCAGTCAGTCATTCATTCATTCATTCATTCATTCAATGTAAAACGGATCGCATTACCGCCTCCATTCCAGAAGCAAATGAACTTTATTGGTACTAATGGTGTTTTAGACATTTAAATTAATCGTGGAATTCATTGTCGTGTTTGAAGCTGCCGCCGCGTTTCTCGTGTGTGACGTGGTGAAGCCGTCTGATGAGGTGACAGGATGATGGGGTTATCTGGGGTTACTTAGGGTCGTTCAGGACTCGACTTAACGACAACTCTCTTCATGCATCCCAAAATGGCGGAGCATCCCAAATACGTAACATGACGCACTCTGGTGTGAGATTACACAAATATAACACAAATGTACACACAGCAACTTAAAACACGATCATTTGTTGAAAACAATTCTTTATTCATTCATTCGCCAAGCAATATAGGTCCTAAAAACAAACGGATGCTGGACCTTGAGATTGACGTTGCATACTAACCATGAATTGGGCGTTTTCAGAGTACTTTACAGAGGTCCGAATCAAGGTTCAGATCTATTCGTTGTATAAAGTGGGTAATAGTTTCACTGTGGAGCTCGCTAAACCAAGTGATTGCTAGTGAATACATTCCAACTATTTTCAGATAATAATTACTAGATTAAAAAAAAGTGTTAATATCTATTTCTAAACACTGCCTTCCGAGCCACTGACTTGCCCACAACTGTCTGCTCCGTAATATATTTATATAATCTATATAATCGATATGAAGGTTAGTCGGCACCCATGGGTAATCTCAGGAGACCCACCACGCGCTATGGCGTCCTGCTGCCTCATCCGCTGACATATAACGAGCTATAGTCTGCAGTTGACCAGCCTCACCGCCATCAATGTCGATTAAAATAACTTCAACTAATCCCAAAACGTACCTGAACCGAAGACGTGTTAATTGTTCTATTTAGATCAAGTCTATTCCATTTTCTTCATGTGCGTGTCGGCCCCAGACTCCCTCCAACCATAGAGAACCACATTCAGCACCGCCCTCCTGGTGCAGCGTGCTGCTCCATCCGGTGCTCAGGCTGACTACTGGCTGCTGCCACTAGAGGGCGCCGAAGCTAATGATCCGGACGATAGACGTCTATAAATGGACGCTGCTTTTGACACGTTGCTGTGATACGGCCACATCGCCGCCATATTGGTGAGGTACAAGTACAAGTAAACGGAGCAGCTGCGGTTCTTCTAGATAAAAAGCACGATCACGATGGCATTTCCCAACCAATTTCAATTGGTCGTTTTTATTCGATGGTTAGTGATTGTTGAATAAAAATTCCAAAATATACTAATAAAAAAAACACATTTCACATTAATGTATATTCATGTAGAAATG
>JAXIVH010000203.1:191887-214122 GCA_036785325.1 Urophycis tenuis
AATAAACAATTTACACACAAGCATATGAGTAGCATGTAGCGGTAGCATACCTGACCGCTGTGACCTTGTGCCACTGGCCGTCATTGATTGGCTCCCACGATTGGATCTCTGCCTCTCCGCTGCCCAGCTGGTAACTGGATTCAAGTCAACAACACGTCAGTCAGCTTCCACACGCGCTCTAAAGGCTGACAATGAGGGAGAATGAACTCTCTTGTCTAGACGCTTGTCTCGAGAGTCACACTCTTGTCTAGAGAGTCAGACTCTTGTCTAGAGAGTCACACTCTTGTCTAGAGAGTCACACTCTTGTCTAGAGAGTCAGACTCTTGTCTAGAGAGTCACACTCTTGTCTAGAGAGTCAGACTCTTGTCTAGACTGTCAGACTCTTGTCTCGGCACAACACGCTACCTGAAAACAAGGTGTCCGTTCTGCAGCCCCAGGCTTATGAAGTCCTTGCCCTTTCCCTTGCTGCCCAGTTCCTGGAACAGAATATGTTTATTCAACAAAAGGCAATCATACGTTTAGAGAAAAAAACAGAACTTTACCACTGAACGTGGCATTTCTGTAAAACTAGAAACTGCTAAATAAACAAACTGCCTTAGTGTAAAATGTGACCAAAAGTATATCTTAAGCTGTAAATATGGTGCACCCATTGGCCCTCATTTATCAAACGAACGTAGAAATTAGTGCAAATCTGAATGCATGATTCAGTTTACGATAGGACCCATGAGAGATTTACGAAACTTTCGTATCACACCAATCCCAGCGTACGAAGGAGCTTGGTGTTGATAAATACGGCGGCTGAGATCGATCGTAATTAACGTAACACGCCCCATAAAAGAAGTCTCGCCCCTAACTTTTACGACATGGAGAAACATCCAACGGCAAAGAAGAAGCGGATTTTTTCAGAAACAGAAATGGAGACACTCGTGTCACTTGTTGATGCGCCCCCCCCCCCAAGGACACTCACCCCTGCCCACCCAGCACCCCCACCCCTCACCCCCCTGGAAATACTTCATATTATTTATAGTAATGTTATTTATTGAATTATTTATTCTCAACTGCCGTTGCACCCCCCACCCCCATATCCATACATCCACATTCATCTGTTGTACCCGTTCCGTTGTATTGCACTAGCGCACTATTGCACCATCTGTAGGCTACACTTCTTGTATTATATTACTATTTCTCGCACTACCTGTACATTGTTTACTTTTTTTAAATTTAAAATTTTTATTTATTTTTTATACTGTTTACAGCCCGTTTCTGCTAGTGTTAGTAACCGTTTACTACCTTAACGATCACTACCTCCACCTGCACTGTTTACTGTCACTTTAATAACTACCGTTAATTACCGTCACTTTAATAACTACTGCCACTTTTCATGTTTTTCAATTTTGCACTCTGCACCTTATTCTGCATTTCTGCATTTCAAACCGCACCTTTATCGCTCATTTGCACTGCTGGTTAGAACGCCAACTGCATTTCGTTGTCCCTGTACTTGTACTCTGCAAAATGACAATAAAGTTGAATCTAATCTAATCTAATTAAGGGCAAGCAAAAAAATCGCTATATGGAAACAAATCACTGTTGCAGTCAACAGTGCCCCATGTTCAGCGGGCCACAGAAGAGGTAAATAATTAATTGAAATATTAATTAAATGTAAAATTGATGTTAAATTGATCCAGCTTAAAACATTTCACATTTGACCTATAGGCTATTGTTTGCATTGCGTTAAAATTATTTTATTCCGAATAAGGTGAAGAAAAAGTTGTCCGACTCTTGCGGATATATGTCTCGCCACTGGTCGCACTCGAAAAAGTTGCGTACGCGAGCTCAGACCTGACGTGAGATTTCATCGCAGCCTGCGCTCACGTTCAAATTGATAAATGCCAAGCTCAACATGGAAATGAGCGTACATCCATTTTACGTCCATTTTCTGTCGTGCGCTCGTTTGATAAATGAGGGCCATTGTGTTCTAAAACAGTGGTTCTCAACAGAAAGGTAGGGCTCCGCTAGGAGCCATATAGAGTTGCCAGCTAACCAACTACTAGTAAAAGAAACTAATTGCCCAGTATAGCATCTGGTTTTCTATTCAAATAACACTTTCTAAACTAAAGGCTTTTAAGCGAAAGCAGCTCTGACTGAAATGTTGACCAGGAATGGAGCCATCATACCATCCACAGCCTACCAAAAGGTATCCTTGAGCAAGAAGAGTTTCAGCCAACAACGCATTATCATTGTGGAAAGGCCAGCTCCCTTATAAAAGCTGCCAACAATGTCCCTGCCAATACCTACATATTCACTCACTGTATCCACTGTATGAACTAAAAGTCAAGATTCAAGATTCATTTCTATCTCTTATTACCTTCTGCACTTTCTGTCTCCTATGCTGCTTCGCATTGCACACGTTGGACTTTTAGTTTTTCATTTGTACTGTCTATCACTGTTTATTCAATATCCAGTTTATGTTAATATCTTTCTTATAGTTTGCTTTATTTCTCATTAATTTTCTTTACATTTTGTATTATTTATTCTGTTAGTCCACAGAGTCAAATTCCTTGTATTGGTCAGCATTCTCAAATCTGATGAGTCAATTTTAATAAAAATAGTTTGCAAATTATTAAATTGTTTAACTGAGAATTGTTTGAATTCAGTTTAACAACAATTCACACACACACTTCACACACACTTGTGTGAAGAAAATTCAGTTTAACTTGTTTAGCTGCGTTCGGACAACTTCAAAGCGGTTGAGAACCACTGTTTCGCCTGCTCGTCAGCGTATTCGAACAGGTGTGTTTTCTCTGGTGTTTGAGTCGATACCTTTTTGTTAGCATGCACCTTGCGTAAGTGCCGTGTGCCATTGGCCTCCTGAGGAAATGGATGGGGTGAGTTAGCATAGCACAGCTAGTGGCAGGCAACATGCAGTAGTGGTGTCAGACACAGCCGTACCGCACTCTGTTAATACATGATTCACAACCATCAAGCAGTAAATGTGGTGACGGTTTCTTGTTGACAGCCATTCAGAGGAAAACGCTCGTTTCATTCGTTTATCGTACAATCAGGTACTGTGAGTAAATGTTGCAAAAATGTGGTTTGTTCCACAAAGGAAGATGAGAAATGAGAGATGAGAGAGAGAGAGAGGAAATGCAAAGAGTTATGAGGGTAGGAACAGTGAGCAGGCCATCGGTACATTAGGTTCAGATGTGAGACAATGATTAACGTTCTACATGAGGTGGACCACGGGGCTCGGGATGTGAGTGAGTCTCCTCAGGTTTCGGGGGCGTGTGAGGGACCTACCACCCCCTGCCAGAGCACCAGGCCCTCTGAGGCAGTGGTGAGGATCTCCAGCTCAATGGTCTCAGGCGTGTCCAGGGCACTGCAACACATGACGAGGAGCACAGGTCAAGTCTCTGGGCCAGATCCAGCGTGTGTTCACGCGCGGCCGTTGATCGAAGGCGCAGGTTCGAGGAGGTCTCTTCTCCTTACCTTCGGGCGAAGATGTGTTTGGGGAGGGCGATGTATCCATCGTAGTTGAAATGCGCGGCGTACTGATAGGGCGAGTCTGAAGAAAACGAGAAGGAACATTCTGTGGTTAGAGAAGCACGCCCTCTGGTGGCTGAGGAGTTAAAGAGCCCAGGTAGAAGAATGCTTTTCACAGTCGTTTTATAGACTCATAACCATTGACGTGCAATCAAACATCAAACGTTTTTTTTTACGACAATGGATTCCTTCTGAGACACAAAATCCTGTGACTCCACAACGGTGAATGTTTGACGAAATCCAGTAAAGCGTCCTCAGACCTGACCTTTAACGCTGGACCGCCAACTATTGACGTTACAGTCGCACAAGCGGAGCGGTGACTCACTGTTCCCTCCCTGTCACACCCTGTCAGACACGACTTACCTGCTGCACGCTGCCTGGCTACACACGCTCACCGAGAGCCCCGTGGGCTCCATGCATCATAAACCATACCGCGCACCGCTCTGTGCACATGAACCCACACAACACTGACATGGCGTCCAGGGGGTTAGTGACGCGCGGCGTGCGGACGGCTGCTGACCCAAACAACAACAAGAGGAAAACAAACACACACACAGAGAGGTTCCTGTTTTTTTTGTTTTTTTTGTTTTGGAACTTGTTCTCAAGGTGGAGCGGTTGTGAAGAAGCGCGGAGACATGGGTGGATGTTGTGGTGGTGGTGAGAGGTGGAGGTGGAGACGGCGCATGGGGACAGGGTCACATGGTCCGATAACTGAGAGCACACAGACGGACCTCCCACCAGAAACAGGCCAAAAGGACGGCAGTTATCAGACCCTTTCACTCAGGCGAAGGTGTGTGTGTGTGTGTGTGTGTGTGTGTGTGTGGGTATGAGTGTGTGTGTGCATAGATGCGTGTGTATGTGTATATGCACGTGAGTGTGTGTGTGTGTGTGTGTGTGCGTGTGTCTGTGTATCTGTGTGTGTGTCTGTGTGTGCGTATAAAAACTTGAATGTGTGTGTGTGTGTGTGTGTGTGTGTGTGTGTGCGTGTGTCTGTGTATCTGTGTGTGTGTCTGTGTGTGCGTATAAAAACTTGAGTGTGTGTGTGTGTGTGTGTGTATCTGTGTGTGTGTATCTGTGTGTGCGTATAAAAGCTTGTGAGTGTCCATGTGTGTGTGTGTGTGTGTGTCTGTGTGTCAGACAGTAGACAGACAAGTCTGCTTGAGACTGGAGGGACACGGGGCCCCTCTCAGAGGTTTTAAGGGGCCCTCCTGTTAGTCACGGTAGTTTCAGGCAGGTCGGATGTTCATGTACTGTACCATTCACCCCGTTACCCTCCAAATTCCACGGCGCCTCAGAGTGGCTGGCAGGCTGGCCTGTGTGCGCGGGATACGTTAGCCATGGAAGTGAACGGGTGAGACAGCACTTCATCAGATACCAAACCAGGGGCCCAACCTGCACTAAGCTCCCACTGAACCCAGCGACCTGCCTTGATGGCAGAGGAACTGTGCTAGCGCGGCGCTAAATAAGGGCAACGACCTCAACAATCTAAAGAATGGGTAAAATGGGTTCCTGAAACAAATAACTTCTAGAAACATCTACATGAATTGATTATGTCTGATGTGTTTTCCGGAATTTGTCCAGTGTCCTGTAGAAACACAGCCTTCAGAGATCGATCAAGCATGGTTCTAGTCTACGTCTACGTTCTACTTCTACATCATTCTACGGGTTCTCGTTCTACAGCGTAAGGCATGCAGGAGCCCCCGGGGTCTTCGTCACTCACCTTCCTCACAGTTGAGGCCTGTGTGTCCTGCCGTGCACACACACTGGCCCTCCACGCAGCTCCCCCCGCTGAGGCACTGGAGGTCGCTCTGACACACCTCCCTCACCTCCTCACAGTGCTCTCCTGCAGGGGTCAGAGGTCAGACAAGGCCTGAGTCAGCCTTTCACCGAGATGCACCACAGAGCCATACAGGAAATCATTCCTGCCTATTTTAGTATTGTATTTATATTTATATTTTACTGTTTACTTTTCCCTTTAACATTCAACTGGAATATTTGTAACAAATGTAATTTTCCTCAGGGATCATCAAAGTATTTCTGTCTGTCTGTCTGTCTGTAAGGATCTTATTGTTGTTTCTGGTCCATTTCTGGAGTATGTGTGTGTATATCTGCCTTGATGATCTCATACCATACACACACCATGTAAATTGTTACAGACTTTGTGAGGCTGCTGAGCTATCTGAGGCTAAAAGCCTCACTGCAGACACAGAGGTGTCAGCGTGGGACAAACACAGCTGTCGCTCCGAGCCGTCACCACGGGTTTGCTCCGGGGCCATTAGGGCGCAGGCGGGAGTCCTACCTCCACTGGTCCACCACCCACCACCCGCTCCGTAACAGAAGCAGAGCCGCAATGGGGCGCTCTGAGCGACACCTGCGTCTGCCTCTGACACTGACCCCTCTGGGAAACAGGTGACTGGCATGCATCCCAAAGGTTCCAGACACTGCAGTGCCAGGCGGGCTCTGTGGACCCCCAGGACCCCGGGGACCCCCACCTTCGAAGCCGTCCTTGCAGAGGCACTGGTACTCGTACTCAGCGTTAGGCATGCAGTGGCCGCCGTGCAGGCAGGGCCGGCGGTCACAGGGGCTGTCCTCGGGACACTTCCGCACGCCGCGGCTCTGGGTGAAGCTGTAGGACAGGTCCACCTTCTTGTTGTTGATGGAGACCTGGGAAGGAGCGACATGGATGAGACCCTTCATGTCCACCTCTTCTGTCTCTGATGGTAAATGGAATGTTTGCATAGACATGGCTGTTGCTACGACGCGTGTGTGTGCATAGATATTTTTACAGTATTTATTTACTCTTATTTAAGTTTTTTCTTTTGGGATGTTTTACGTTCTGCTCCTGGACGTTCTGCATCCAAATGTAACGTCTAGGATTTATTAATGACTCTCATCTTATGTTTCTTCTACAATGGATTCGGTAAGTCTTGTGCCATGTATCTTGTGAGTGAGACGGTTAATATCGACTGATCAGAAATGCCATAAACTCTCACAATTGTTTGTGGCGTCACAACAACAACACAACATCATCAACAAAGGAGGAAACGGTCAACACAACGGCGGAGACTTTCCAATGAACCAGCGGAGCTCCGGCTGTACGGAACCCCCCAAAACAACAGCCCACCTCTCCGATGCAGCCCCTGAACAGCACGCTGACGTTGGCGGGCTTGGGCAGGATGTCCATGTCGTGGACGCCCCCCAGGTACATGGGCGTGTGGATGTTCAGGCCCTGGGCCTTGCCCGGGGACGTCCTCTTCTCCACGGGGCCGTGGTCCAGCCTCAGGAGGCCCTCCCTCATGTTCCGCTCGGCCACCACCCGGTGCCACTGGCCCAGGGAGACGGGCTCGGGGCTGCGGAGGACGGCCTGGCCTGGGGGGGTGGGGGGGACACAGAGCAGAGACATCACGCCGTCATCACAGGGACATAGAGCAGAGTCATCACAGGGACACAGAGCACGCTGTCATCACACCGTCATCACAGGGACACAGAGCACGCTGTCATCACTCCGTCATCACAGGGACACAGAGCACGCTGTCATCACCGAGAACGTCTGAGTGGGACTTTTAGACACTCAGGGCCTCATTTACTAACAGAATTGCGTCTATTTCTAGCGTAATTTGCGGGTAAAATAGGCGCAAAAACATGGAACCGTATTTACTAACGTGGCGCAACGGGGTAAATGCGCAAATAGCCTGCCTCTGAAGAGGCGATAGGCAAGTTGCGCATCTCGCCTCATATATATGCATAAATGGGCGTGTATCAGGGGAAGTGGGAGTGAATCGCAAAGAGCTGGGAGGTAACGCGTTAAGTGCGCCTTATTATGTATTGCGTGGTATTTACTAAGATTGCCTGAGAAGTGCGCGACTCGAATTGGAGCGCAAATCTCCGCCTCATAAAAGCAGGTGTAAACCAGGAAGCGGGTTTTGCTTGAGCCTGTAAACAAGGACATGGCAGCTGTTGTAAGAGCAAGAAGAGGACACCGACAAAGGCACCGCGCCGATCAGCGACCAGGAAGTGGTCGCTGATCGGCGCGGAACTTTTGTTTTCTTTTTCTTGGATCGTCCATGGTTACGCAAACACGCAGACCCATTCTTCCTTCTTTTAACGGTGCGCTAATTACACTAGGGCGGAGTATGGCGCTGATTGCCTGATGAAGTACGGGTTTGATAAATACAACGTAAAGTGCGGTGACGAAGGCTGCGCAAATAACGGCTCGGCGCTGGCGCAGATTACGCTGCGGTCGCAAATGTTAGTAAATGAGGCCCTGAGATTTTGTCAGTTTTTTTTATTTTTAGACTCTTTTTTGTCTTTTTATGTATTTGCAAAGCTTCCATCATAACAATAAAATAACCAATTATTTGAACACTTTACAAATTAAATTAACTATAATGATTGTGTCCTTGGATGATCAAGTTGGGACCGAAGTTCTCCCCCCATGGTGAAACGTTGACATAACATAATTACTTAATACATAAATGTAATATTATACAGTAAAATCTTACTGTTGTACTCATGGTTTGTTTTCCATGGTCTTGGTGTTTCTTCTTTAAAGTCACACAAATGGCAACTTTGATGCATGTGTGTGTGTGCATGTGTGCATGCGGGTGTGTGTGTGTGTGTGTGTGTGTGTGTGTGTGTGCGCGTGTGTATGCCCGCGTGCGTGTGTGCGCATGTGTGTGTGCGTGTGCATGTGCATGCGTGCGTGCGAGTGTGTGTGTGTGTGTGTGCGTGTGTGTGTGCGTGCGAATGTGTGTGTGCGTCTGTGTCCATGTTTGTGTGTGCGTGTGTGTGTGTGTGTGCGTGTGCGTCCGTGTGTGTGTGTGTGTGTCCCCACCTGTGCCCAGCTCATATCTGAACTCCACGTGTCCGTCCACCATGGAGACGGCCACAAAGTCCTCCACCTTCATCTTCTTCCCTCCACAGAAGAACATGAGGCCGTCGCCCTCCATGGGCTTGAACTCCAGCTCCACGCGCAGGTCGTCGTGGACGTTGGTCAGAGGGGGGTAGGAGATGTAGGAGTCCTCTCCGTCGAACATGGGCGTGGTCACCAGCTCACCTGCCGGGGGGGGGGGGGGTCCAGGCTTAGCTTTTGTTGTGTTGTTTCAGATATTAATAAAAGTCAACAAGTGCCTTTGTGTGGAATGTCGAAAGTAAATAAGTTACATTTGGAAAGGTGACTATTTTGAGGTCATATCAGGTCATGTGAATACAAGAAAATGGGTCAATCTTGGTAATGAAGGACAAGTAGCATGCTTGGGCTAGTCAAGCTAGCCATGTGTGTTGTGTGTATACGTTCACCAGTCAGTGATGGCATCGCATCACCCGGTCTTACCTCCCATGCACTTGTTCCCAGACTTGCCCAGGTGGCAGCGGCAGTCGTAGCCCAGGCCGTTGGGCCGGTTGATGCAGGTGGCGTCAGGACCGCACGCGTCTTCAGGAGAAGTCAAAGAGAACACCCCCCCAGACCAATGTTAACAAACATGTCCACTCGTCATTCGTGGACCGTTGTAGGGCTGTGGGTTACTGTTATCGGGGCGTGGAATCACTACACTGGATGACGTCTACAAACTGGGAGGGCGAGGGTGTATTCAGACCGTTTGGGTATTTCACAGCTACTCTGTCCTGTCCTCTGTTTCCAAATCAGTGTTACACATCAAGGTGACTCTCCACCATTAATATGCCATCATATCATAAAAAAACCTTCCTCAGCCGGCAGACTGAATAATTTAGAGTCAGACAGTTCTATACAACCACATGGAATAATGTTTGATGATGATGAAGTCATTAATGTACCATTAATAATGAATGTTCTAGTAATAGTCTGTTGGACACGTGCGCGTATCGTGTGCCATGCAGAGGGAATGCCAGGACTTACCAATGTGACAGTGCAGTGCAGAGTGATGCTGGCAGTTGCTGCCAGTGAATCCTTCCAGGCAACCGCATTTGTACAAGCTTGTCTCTGAAGCCACACAATGGCCCCCGTTCTGAACACACACACACACACACGCACGCACACACGCACGCACGCACGCACACACACACACACGCACGCACGCACGCACACACACACACACACACACACACACACACACACACACGCACGCACACACACACACACACACACACGCACACACACACACACACACACACACACACACACAGATAAAACAAATTGACTGTTACAGATCCCGAATCAATTTCAGCAGCTCAGCATGTCTGTGTACACAGCATGTTGTGAGTGTGTTATCTGCTTGGTTGATGTCTGATTACCTTATCATATGTCATTGTAATTTAGAAATAACAGACACCCTGAGGCAGCCATTTCTTTGGTTGCACATTTAGACACCCCACCAGGTTAAACAGTACGGTGTCTTTCACTGAAGGCTAAACGGTCTCTTCTCTCTAGCTCACTGAACTATAGTTAGTATAGTGTGATAGAAGGTAAGAAGGTCCCCTCTCTCCAGACCAGTGAACTATAGTTAGTATAGTGTGATAGAAGGTAAGAAGGTCCCCTCTCTCCAGACCAGTGAACTATAGTTAGTATAGTGTGATAGAAGGTAAGAAGGTCCCCTCTCTCCAGACCAGTGAACTATAGTTAGTATAGTGTGATAGAAGGTAAGAAGGTCCCCTCTCTCCAGACCAGTGAACTATAGTTAGTATAGTGTGATAGAAGGTAAGAAGGTCCCCTCTCTCCAGACCAGTGAACTATAGTTAGTATAGTGTGATAGAAGGTAAGAAGGTCCCCTCTCTCCAGACCAGTGAACTATAGTTAGTATAGTGTGATAGAAGGTAAGAAGGTCCCCTCTCTCCAGACCAGTGAACTATAGTTAGTATAGTGTGATAGAAGGTGAGAAGGTCCCCTCTCTCCAGACCAGTGAACTATAGTTAGTATAGTGTGATAGAAGGTAAGAAGGTCCCCTCTCTCCAGACCAGTGAACTATAGTTAGTATAGTGTGATAGAAGGTAAGAAGGTCCCCTCTCTCCAGACCAGTGAACTATAGTTAGTATAGTGTGATAGAAGGTGAGAAGGTCCCCTCTCTCCAGACCAGTGAACTATAGTTAGTATAGTGTGATAGAAGGTAAGAAGGTCCCCTCTCTCCAGACCAGTGAACTATAGTTAGTATAGTGTGATAGAAGGTAAGAAGGTCCCCTCTCTCCAGACCAGTGAACTATAGTTAGTATAGTGTGATAGAAGGTAAGAAGGTCCCCTCTCTCCAGACCAGTGAACTATAGTTAGTATAGTGTGATAGAAGGTAAGAAGGTCCCCTCTCTCCAGACCAGTGAACTATAGTTAGTATAGTGTGATAGAAGGTAAGAAGGTCCCCTCTCTCCAGACCAGTGAACTATAGTTAGTATAGTGTGATAGAAGGTAAGAAGGTCCCCTCTCTCCAGACCAGTGAACTATAGTTAGTATAGTGTGATAGAAGGTAAGAAGGTCCCCTCTCTCCAGACCAGTGAACTATAGTTAGTATAGTGTGATAGAAGGTGAGAAGGTCCCCTCTCTCCAGACCAGTGAACTATAGTTAGTATAGTGTGATAGAAGGTAAGAAGGTCCCCTCTCTCCAGACCAGTGAACTATAGTTAGTATAGTGTGATAGAAGGTAAGAAGGTCCCCTCTCTCCAGACCAGTGAACTATAGTTAGTATAGTGTGATAGAAGGTAAGAAGGTCCCCTCTCTCCAGACCAGTGAACTATAGTTAGTATAGTGTGATAGAAGGTAAGAAGGTCCCCTCTCTCCAGACCAGTGAACTATAGTTAGTATAGTGTGATAGAAGGTAAGAAGGTCCCCTCTCTCCAGACCAGTGAACTATAGTTAGTATAGTGTGATAGAAGGTAAGAAGGTCCCCTCTCTCCAGACCAGTGAACTATAGTTAGTATAGTGTGATAGAAGGTAAGAAGGTCCCCTCTCTCCAGACCAGTGAACTATAGTTAGTATAGTGTGATAGAAGGTAAGAAGGTCCCCTCTCTCCAGACCAGTGAACTATAGTTAGTATAGTGTGATAGAAGGTAAGAAGGTCCCCTCTCTCCAGACCAGTGAACTATAGTTAGTATAGTGTGATAGAAGGTGAGAAGGTCCCCTCTCTCCAGACCAGTGAACTATAGTTAGTATAGTGTGATAGAAGGTGAGAAGGTCCCCTCTCTCCAGACCAGTGAACTATAGTTAGTATAGTGTGATAGAAGGTAAGAAGGTCCCCTCTCTCCAGACCAGTGAACTATAGTTAGTATAGTGTGATAGAAGGTAAGAAGGTCCCCTCTCTCCAGACCAGTGAACTATAGTTAGTATAGTGTGATAGAAGGTAAGAAGGTCCCCTCTCTCCAGACCAGTGAACTATAGTTAGTATAGTGTGATAGAAGGTAAGAAGGTCCCCTCTCTCCAGACCAGTGAACTATAGTTAGTATAGTGTGATAGAAGGTAAGAAGGTCCCCTCTCTCCAGACCAGTGAACTATAGTTAGTATAGTGTGATAGAAGGTAAGAAGGTCCCCTCTCTCCAGACCAGTGAACTATAGTTAGTATAGTGTGATAGAAGGTAAGAAGGTCCCCTCTCTCCAGACCAGTGAACTATAGTTAGTATAGTGTGATAGAAGGTAAGAAGGTCCCCTCTCTCCAGACCAGTGAACTATAGTTAGTATAGTGTGATAGAAGGTAAGAAGGTCCCCTCTCTCCAGACCAGTGAACTATAGTTAGTATAGTGTGATAGAAGGTAAGAAGGTCCCCTCTCTCCAGACCAGTGAACTATAGTTAGTATAGTGTTATAGAAGGTACGAAGGTCCCCTCTCTCCAGACCAGTGAACTATAGTTAGTATAGTGTGATAGAAGGTAAGAAGGTCCCCTCTCTCCAGACCAGTGAACTATAGTTAGTATAGTGTGATAGAAGGTAAGAAGGTCCCCTCTCTCCAGACCAGTGAACTATAGTTAGTATAGTGTGATAGAAGGTAAGAAGGTCCCCTCTCTCCAGACCAGTGAACTATAGTTAGTATAGTGTGATAGAAGGTAAGAAGCTCCCCTCTCTCCAGACCAGTGAACTATAGTTAGTATAGTGTGATAGAAGGTAAGAAGGTCCCCTCTCTCCAGACCCCTCACCTGGCAGGGCTGGTCCTTGCAGGTGGGACAGTTGGTCACGCCGGTGGCGCTGCGGTCGAGGTCTTTGAAGATCACCTCCTCGTTCTGGATGATCAGCTGACGGATGCAGCCTGGGGTGGAGACAGCCCAACACAACCAGTGTCTCAAGCTCCTCCCTAGTAGAGCTCATTCACATCCACTGGCTGTCTGTTGCTCTAATGATAATGATAGCCATCTTCAGGAAGTGCTTTATGTCATTGCATTGTATCCTTCGATCGACTGTCGCTGTAAGTGCATGATAAAGTATCACTGCACGTTAAGATGATGTATCAGACTAAACCGCCTTACCCACAAAACCGGTCTTGATGCCGGCCGTTTTAGCGATGAGGGTGTAGTTGGGGTAGCCTCCCACGTGGAGCTCCTCATTGAGGTCCAGCCCCTGGAACTTTCCCTGCAGAGAGAGAGAGAGAAGAGACGTCACAACCCCCGAGAGAGAGAGAGACCTCCGTCACGGCATCCGACGCCGGTCTGCGGGAGGGGAAGCGCCCGCGGGGGGAGCAGGCTGTACCTGAGAGCTGCCGTTGATGGCCTCGCCGCCATCCACGCTGAGGGAGCCCAGGGTGAGGTTGCGGTGCAGCTCCACTGTGTGGAACTCGCCCAGCTTGATGGGGTTGGGGTCGCGGATGGTGGCCATGCCAGAGCCCACGTCGAACCTGCAGGGGGGACAAGATACGAACACGGGACCCGATGTGTAGGGCGGAAGACCTCATGGATGTGGTATTGAGAAGGGTCTCGCGGTAGAGGATAGGAGCGCAAGGGGGTGGGGCTCTTTGGTGGCACCCAATTAGATTAGATGAGAGATGAGTGTGATAACCAATCACCTCGTTCGTCTTGTCTATAAAACCCATTAGACAGAAGAGCAGGCCGTGCGTTACTTTAAGCTAGCTTGTCGGTGCACCTAGCTTTCCCTGTGGGATGACTAAACCCTTCACCCTGGGTTGTCAGGTTGTCAGGTTGTCAGGTTGTCAGGTTGTCGGGTTGTCGGGTTGTCAGGTTGTCAGGTTGTCGGGTTGTCGGGTTGTCAGGTTGTCGGGTTGTCGGGTTGTCGGGTTGTCAGCGTCTCTGCAGCATCCAAGTCGGTCCGTCTGCTCAACTCAAAAAATAGCCGCACTTAACAACAGCGGCGCGACGTGACGGAACGCAGACGCGCTGAGGAAGAGGAAGTGGACCGCCAGCTGAGGAAGAGGAAGTGGACCGCCAGCTGACCTGAACTCCAGGCGGCCTCCGACGAGTCCCAGGGACATGAAGTCTGCTCCAGTGCTCTTCCTCTGGCCGTTGTAGATGATCATGCCTGGAGGTTCACAGACAACACAGTGAGCGATGGGGGAGCACACATCTCCACACACGTCCTGCGTGTACATCTGCACAGTTACACACAGTACGCGGTAAAACACAGCACTCTCCAGTTGGGCTCCCAAGTTATTTCATTCGCCCAAAATTGGCCAGTGGGGTATCAATTCACATATCTTGAGGAAGTCAAAGAGTGTCAGAGCCAAACAATGTTCATCTTGTCAGGGACAAACCAAGATGTTTTTTTTCTGTAGCTTATAGATAACTTGGAATTTGTATTTACCTTGTACTGTACTGTACTGACACACACACATACACACACACACACACACACACGTACACACACACACATACACACACACACACACACACGTACACACACACACATACACACACACACACACACACACGTACACACACACACACACACACACACACACACACACACACACACATACACACACGCACACGCAAGTATGCACACACCCACACATTCATACTCACCCACACACACACACACACACACATACACACACACACACACACGTATGCACACACCCACACATTCATACTCACCCACACACACACACACACACACATACACACACACACACACACGTATGCACACACCCACACATTCATACTCACCCACACACACACACACACACCCACACATTCATACTCACCCACACACACACACACACACAGACACACACACACACACACACACACACACACACGTACACACACACACACACACACACACACACACACACACGCACACACCCACACATTCATACTCACCCACACACACACACACATACACACACACACACACCCACACATTCATACTCACCCACACACACATACACACACACACACACCCACACATTCATACTCACCCACACACACACACACACACACACACACACACACACACACACACACACACACACACACACACACACACACACAGACACACACACACTCACACACACACACACACACAAAGGCTGCTGGTCTGCAAACCGCACCGCAGGATGACATGCTATGATGAAGCCATGAGACGCTGGGCATCCCTGAGTTACAGCCATACTGGTGGTCCAAACCCCCCCAGAACACCATGCCAGTGATGCATGCTCGCTGAGTCACACAAGCCTCATGTGGTCATAGCTTCCACTAACATGCTGCCCACATTCTTCATCAACCAGCACTGCTTGGATTGTTTCAATGGGGGCTTGATCAAAAAGTATACAGATTCATCATTTATAGTTGTAAAAGAACTATACAGGCATGCATTGAAACAATCCATGATGTCGTTGATGCAAGAGCCAGAACTCATACTGATGAAGTTATATTTTGTAAGATAGGGTTGTTGCTAAACACATGTTGTCCTGTATGTAGTGAGAAATAGTATCGGAATTATTAATTAAAGAAATAAGATATACTTTTCAACCGAGTGACTGAAGTAATATCTAATATAACACTAGTTTGCAGTGGAATAAAAACCATGTAAAAACATGCCGTGGTTGTATGCATAGTAAGGCCGGTCCCCTTCACAAGCAGTGCTGTCTTGTGGGCGACACGAAAGCGCTGATGTGCAACGTGTACAGCGGTGATCACAGCTTTATGAAAACAGGACGTGTGCTTCATACGGAGCCACCCGGTCACGGTGCAAGTATACATTGACCAACGGTGACCGTGACACCCTGCCTGCCGTATGAAGACACAAGGCCGTTCACCATGCGTCCGCGTGACTACGGGCTCCTACGGAGCGCTACGCTGTGGGGCGGGGATGCTGCAGCCCAGCGAGGAGCAGCCAACAGCTGCTGCTGCTGCTGCTGCTGTCTGACTGTGGCTCGCAGGCACAGAGACTCACCAGCGTACAATATGACACCTTCACCCACCGTGTGCAGAGCAGGAGGGGGACACAGGGGGGCAGGAGGAAGAGGACACAGACGCTACGTTATTCATGTTTGGACACGCAGACGCAGACACGGACACACAGATACAGACACAGACACAAACACAGATACAAACACTGATACAGACACAGACACAGATACAAACACAGATACAAACACAGATACAGACACAGACACAGACACAAACACAGATACAAACACTGATACAGACACAGACACAGACACAAACACAGATACAAACACTGATACAAACACAGACACAGATACAGACACAGACACAAACACAAACACAGACACAGATACAAACACTGATACAGACACAGACACAGACACAGATACAGACACAGATACAGATACAGATACAGACACAAACACAGATACAGACACAGACACAGACACAGACACAGATACAGACACAGACACAGAGAGACACAGATACAAACACTGATACAGACACATATACAGAGACAAACACAGATACAGACACAGACAGACACAGACACAGACACATATACAGATACAGATACACACACACACACACACAAACACACACACACACACACACACACACACACACACACACACACACACACACACACACACACACACACAGAGACACATACACAGATACAGACACAGACAGACACAGACACATATACAGAGGCACACACAGACATGCATGCAAAGGCACACACAGACACAGACGCACACACAGACACACACAGAGACACAGACACACACAGACATACACACACATGCAAACACACACACAGAGGCACACGTAAACACACACAAACACACACATAGAGCAAGACACAGACACAGACACATACACAAACACACACACATTTGATATACACAAAGAGACACCAAAAGGGATAAGAACTGGGACAAGACTCAAGTGAGAGGTGGTGATACTCGCTGGGGAGACGGACCACAGGTGGGGTTCTCACCATCAACATTGTCCGGCCTGAAGGTGATCTTGATGCTGAAAGCCTTGTAGGCGTTCTTGATGGTGGGCAGGGAGAGGAAGGACAAGGGCTCCTGGGCGAAGTAGGGCATCACTCTCTCTGAAAACAGACACACACACACACACACACAGACACACACACACACACAGACACACACACACAGACACACACACAGACACACACACACACACACACACACACACACAGACACACACACACACACAGACACACACACACACAGACACACACACACACACACAGACACACACACACAGACACACACACACACACACACACACACACACACACACACACACACACACAGACACACACACACACACACACACACACACACACACACACACACACACACAGACACACACACACACACACACACACAGACACACACACACACACACACACACACACACACAGACACACACACACAAACACACACACAGACACACACACACACACACAGATAAAACAAATTGACTGTTACAGATCCCGCATCAATTTCAGCAGCTCAGCATGTCTGTGTACACAGCATGTTGTGAGTGTGTTATCTGCTTGGTTGATGTCTGATTACCTTATCATATGTCATTGTAATTTAGAAATAACAGCACCCTGCGGCAGCCATTTCTTTCTTTGCGACGTTGTAATCTTGTCTTGCTCTTTGTTATGCCATGTATTCAATTTGTTTTCATAACATTTCCAGAGATTATAAATAATTTATCATGATATTGTTTTGACTGGTTCACCTGTTCACCTGTTCACCTGTTCACCTGTTCACCTGAACCCTTCTCTGGAGCTTTATTTGTTGTGCCCACAACACAAGCAACCTGAAACCCACAGGTGGTGAGATAAGAGGACGCACCGTGGACCTGCAGGTGGGTGAAGGCCTCCACCTTGCCCTGCTTGTTGGAGGCGGTGCACACGTACGTCCCAGAATCCTCCTGGGCGACCCGTGGCACCGTCAGCACGTTCAGCACCTGGAAACACTTGGCAGGGAGCTCCTCTCCCAGCTGAAGGCCGCGGGGAGGAGAGACACACAGACACAACGCTGCAGCTCAATGACAGGTCCACCAGCTAGGGAGGCTGACCTCCACACAGACACAACGCTGCAGCTCAATGACAGGTCCACCAGCTAGGGAGGCTGACCTCCACACAGACACAACGCTGCAGCTCAATGACAGGTCCACCAGCTAGGGAGGCTGACCTCCACACAGACACAACGCTGCAGCTCAATGACAGGTCCTACAGCTAGGGCCGGAGGTTGACCTCCGCACAGACACAACGCTGCAGCTCAATGACAGGTCCACCAGCTAGGGAGGCTGACCTCCACACAGACACAACGCTGCAGCTCAATGACAGGTCCTACAGCTAGGGAGGCTGACCTCCACACAGCCAACGGTGCTGCAGTATAAAACCAACACTGCAGTCCGTAGACTAAAAGTTGGGATTTGTACTTGATTTGGGTGACAGGTGATGGATTAGCTTTTTGGTCACCACTGAGACATCACATCCCTCAAGTGGTGGTAAAAAAAATTATTATTACAAATTAAATGTGCTTTTTTGTCAAAGAGGATCAGAGAGAGTGCAGAGGTCTGCTGGCGGCTCTGCAGACATCCTTCAGGGTGAGCGGCCTGTCGCCTCACACACCTTGGACCACCTGATCTTGGGCTCCGGGTACCCAGACGCCTCGCAGGGCAGCACGGCGTCCGAGCCCAACGTCACCTCCTTGGTCTCGGGCAACGCCGCGATCTGGGGCAGGGCTGCGAGAGAGAGAGAGAGAGAGAGAGAGAGAGAGAGAGAGAGAGAGAGAGAGAGAGAGAGAGAGAGAGAGAGAGAGAGACACCCATCAGACCCTCCGCCGCGTGGCCATGTCTATGTGCGCGCACACACGCTAAACACATGCCGTGCCGCGTGAGAGTTGTTCAGTTTAGCGTGTGTATGCACATGGGATCTCCCGTGGTAGTGCAAGGAGGAGGTATGTGGCGCCCTCTACCACACTAAATGCACAGGCAGTGAATTGCGCCCCCCAATGGAAACAACATAGACCTACACCTCTAAATGACATGCAGGGGTTTGGTCGACCATATTTGTCATAGGGGTTACATACTGTATGTATACAGTATATATATATATATATACTGTACGTATACAGTATATATACATACTGTATATATATATATATATATATATATATATATATATATATATATATATATATATATATATATATATATGTATATATATTATATCTAAGTATGAAACTGATACAGTTCTGGCTCGACTGGACTGATCGTGGCACCGTTTCTGTGCAGCATGTGAATATGCATCATGTGAACGCACACACACACACACACACACACACACACACACACACACACACACACACACACACACACACACACACACACACACACACACACACACACACACTAGACAACTCTATCTCCATGGCTACCACACCAGTGTTCCCAGCGCCGGCCACTCACACTGGACGTGGAGCACCACCTGGGACTGCACCGAGCCCACGTCATTGGTGGCGGTGCAGCGGTACTCCCCGGCGTCTGCCTCCGTCACCTGACGGATGCGCAACATGCCGTCCTTCACCATGACGTGGGCGGGCAGGGCTCCGCCCACCTTGCTCCAGCGCACGGTGGGCTGCGGGTCGCCGATGGCCTGGCACTCAAACTCCACCGCGTTGCCCACCATCACCGTCTGGATGGAGGTGCGCACGTTGATCATGACCTTGGGCAGCGCTGAGCAGGGTGGAGGTGGGGGTGGGGGTGGGGGTGGGGGGAAGGAGCACCATCAGAGGTAGTGAGTGAGTGAAGTGAACGCCAGCTTGTGGTTGACTGTATGTTCTGTGTGTGTTCAGCGGCGGAGCAGACCTTGGATGGTGAGCTTGCCAGAGTCCTGGGCCTGAGCGAAGCCGTTGCTGGCTCTGCAGATGTAAACGCCTTCATCGCTCTGCTTGAGATTCTCAATCCTACAGAGAAGAAAACAGCAACACTGACATATACCGTACATATATCTACATACACATATCATCACATGTGTGCAGCCCTCAAACAGAAACCTTTTATGACGTTAATTTCAGATTTGACAAGAAAACTATTTTGTTTCGTATCAATACGGCAGAACATCAACCAACAAAAAAATCCCATGATGCATTCTGATGTATGTGTGTGTGTGTGTGTGTGTGTGTGTGTGTGTGTGTGTGTGTGTGTGTGTGTGTCTGTGTGTGTGTGTGTGTGTGTGTGTGTGTGTGTGTGTGTGTGTGTGTCTGTGTGTGTGTGTGTCTGTGTGTGTGTGTGTGTGTGTGTGTCTGTGTGTGTGTGTGTGTGTGTGTGTGTGTGTCTGTGTGTGTGTGTGTGTGTGTGTGTGTGTGTGTGTGTGTGTGTGTGTGTGTGTGTCTGTGTGTGCGTGTGTGTGTCTGTGTGTGTGTGTGTGTCTGTGTGTGTGTGTGTGTGTCTGTGTGTGTGTGTGTGTGTGTGTGTGGTGTGGTGTCTGTGTGTGTCTGTGTGTGTGTGTGTGTGTGTGTGTGTGTGTGTGTGTGTGTCTGTGTGTGTGTGTGTGTGTGTGTGTGTCTGTGTGTGTGTGTGTGTGTGTGTGTGTGTGTGTGTGTGTGTGTGTCTGTGTGTCTGTGTGTGTGTGTGTGTGTGTGTGTCTGTGTGTGTGTGTGTGTGTGTCTGTGTGTGTGTGTGTGTGTGTGTGTGTGTGTGTCTCTGTGTGTGTGTGTGTGTGTGCCTCACCTCAGCACACCATCGTTGACATGGTGGTTTGGAGGCAGCACGTCTCCCTCTCTCAGCCACTCCATGGTGGTGTCAGCGCCCCCTGCTGCCGAGCAGGTGAACTCCACGGTCCCTCCCAGGGCCTTCACATCCACCTGGGGGGAGACGCGGACCGCCAGGGGGGCTGCGGAGGGGAGACAGAGGGGGAGACAGAGGGGGAGACAGAGGGGGAGACAGAGGGGGGGAGACAGAGGGGGAGACAGAGGGGGAGGCAAGAGGGGGAGGCAGAGGGGGAGGCAGAGGGGGAGACAGAGGGGAGGCAGAGGGGGAGACAGAGGGGGAGGCAGAGGGGGAGGCAGAGGGGGAGGCAGAGGGGGAGCAGAGGGGGAGACAGAGGGGGAGACAGAGGGGGAGACAGAGGGGAGGCAGAGGGGGAGGCAGAGGGGGAGACAGAGGGGAGAGACAGAGGGGGAGACAGAGGGCGGAGACAGAGGGGGAGACAGAGGGGGAGGCAGAGGGGGAGACAGAGGGGGAGGCAGAGGGGGAGACAGAGGGGGAGACAGAGGGGGAGGGCAGAGGGGGGCAGAGGGGGAGACAGAGGGGGACAGAGGGGACAGAGGTTAGACAGAGGGGGAGACAGAGGGGGGAGAGCAGAGGGGAGGCAGAGGGGTGACTTTAGTTTAGTTTGAACTTTTTTAAACCTTGTATTCGTTACTTGAGAGTGAGTTTGAAAACATGTGAATCCTTGTGCAACTTCAGTGGGTTTGAAATCTGCTTTCATTGCTTCAGTGCGTTCATCATTAAACTCATTAAATTCATTAAACTGTTGTTATTTATGCCTTTTTACATGTCCTTAAATTACCTGTGAAATCCTGCACTTTTGCACATTTTGCACATTTGCACATCTACTTTGCACAATTTATATCTGCACATCTATTTTTATATTTACACCTCAGTCAGACTCATCGACCAATTACACTGTTCATCTTCAATAGACCTCAGTCAGACTCATCGACCAATTACACTGTTCATCTTCAATAGGAGGATTACTATGTATGTATAGAGTAGGTTTTCATTTTTTCATTTGATCTGATTCTAAGAGCTCTCATATAATTTTTATCTTAATTGAGGTGAATCTATTTATTGTTTATTGTTTATTGTTTATACTGGTCTTTTAGTGCACTCCTCTATCCCCTTGTACTGCTGGTCAATGTGAATTTCTCTTTGTTTGAATCCTTTAAAAACAAAGATCGTCCCACAAACTCACATCTCACGGTGACCTTGGCCAGAGTCTCGCTGCGGGCCCATCCTGTTGTCCACGGAGCACTTGTAGCTCCCGGCGTCGGCGGCGGTGGCGAGGTCGATCTGCAGGTCCCCCTCGCTGACCTGGGCCCGCGGGGGCAGGCTGCCCCTCCACCTTAGTCCAGGTGTAGCGCAGGGGCGGAGTCCCGTGGGCCACGCACTGCAGCCGATCACCTCACCCCACCCGCACGGCCACGTCGTCGGGCATGGCGGTTGGCGTAGGGGACGGCTGGGGGGGCGACGGGGAGGAGTCAAAAGATTGGGCTTTGAGACTGCCGGGGGTAATGGATCCTGATTGGCTGAGATGCTCAGTAACCTTGTGGCGTTGCAGACCAGACGTCC
>JAXIVH010000203.1:219322-229322 GCA_036785325.1 Urophycis tenuis
GAATTTGTGACATCACAACATCTCAGAATGTGTCCCCCCCCCCCCCCAGACGGTGCTCACATGGCAGGGACCTGCTGCTGGACATCTTCCACTCCAGGATGACCGGCGTGGCCCCGCTGTACACCCGGCACTTGAAGCTGGCGGAGGCGCCCGGACGCACGGAGGCGCTGTGGGGCTCGATGGAGATGATGGGCGTCTGAAGACCTGCTGGAGGAGTCGGGCGTCAGGGGCCTTCACACACCTCAGGACAACACCTCGACACGCATTTCTATGGGTCCACGCTGTGTATTGTGGGGTCATGCATTGTACTGCATTTATATATTCATGTATTGTTTTTAAAAACTTTTTTTAAATGTTTTAAATGTTTTTCAAATTAATTTATAATAATGTATTATGCCACCAATGATAGAAAACAATGAATAGTAAATCATTAAATAAAATAGGAAGAAGGAAAACTCTAAATGCAAACAATCCTCCCTTCATGGAACTAGCTTAATCTTTAGCAAAATAACCCACAGAAACCTAGGAGTGCATGAACTGTGAAAGAGAGAGAGACTGCAGCCCACACTGGCAGCAGTGAAAGAACTCTCACAAGTTCTGGTGGAATCCAGGACGCGTGGAATGAGGATGAGATCACAGGAAAGCATTTTGGAGCAGAGAAAAAAAAAACCCCTACAGCCCCACTGAGGTCACACTGGGCAGCAATGGAAAGCAGGACTGGAAAAGCCATTCATTACGCTCTCAATGTCCCGCCATGACTCCCTCCCACTCGGATGACATCAACTTCCATGTTCCCCGTTCTCCTCGCTAACCTGAGCTAGCCTGAGCTAGCAAGAGTTATTGACCGAAGGGGCCGGCGTGGTCTGAGGGAGCGGTCGAGACTAGTGAGAGAACACATTTGTAGACAGGTAACATCCCATAAATGTTGGGAGGCTTCTTTGAGGCCTGATGACTCAGGGTTTGAAGACCCAACTCACGGGACGAGGAAGAGGTGACGGACACGGAGACAATGGCCTGGTGCACGGGGGACCCTTGGTTGCCGTGGCTACCGACCACCCGACAGACGTAGTCCCCGGAGTCGTCGGGAGAGGCCGACAGGATGCGCAGCTGATTTCCCGCCACCTTCACACACAGGATATAACATGAGATGGAACCTGGAACATTCCATTTCATTCGTTCTATTTCAGTTTCACAACTACCAGGAGCCACAAAATTATTCAAAATCATTTTTTTCTCAATCAATGAACCCATTATTCTGGGGCTGTAAGCCTCTCATTCAAAGCGAGCAGCGTGGTGAAGGTGTGTGCTGGTCTCCGGGGGGCCCACCTGGTGGTTGGAGGACAGGTGTCCCCTGGACCGGGCCCAGGTGACCCTGGGCGGGGGGTTCCCGGTGACCAGGCAGTTGAGCTCCAGGCTCTGGCCTTCCTGCACGTCGGCTGTAGAGGGCTGAATACTGACCGGGGCGGTCACGCGGTCGGCTGGAGAGGAAAGACAGGAACAAAGTGTGCGTCCTCTTTCAGATCCTGATTCTGACTCATAAAAACGTCCCCAAAAAACTTCCCAAAATGCCTTGATGTCTGCAGTATCAGATGATTTAGACACCATGCATGCAGATATGATCACACATACACCGGATTAATACACATAACTGCAAACAACACAAATGAATAGAACACATGAAATGCATGTCTGTACACAGTACAACCTCACAATGAATGGATCTAAGGATCTAAGTGTCTAAATGACACATAAGATGGTAAGTGATGACATATCGTATCATTAAAGTGGCATGTCTGGTAGAAGGCAGGGGCTCCAGCCCTGCCATATCTTACCCTTGATCACAGTGACCTGGATGGAGGCCCGGTTTGAGCCCACACTGTTGGTACCGACACACATATAGCTCCCCGAGTCGGACATCTTGGCGTTGGGAATAAGCAGGGTGCCGATGTCGGTACGATCCATGCGGTTCTGAGGTGTGTGGGAGCAAGGGGAGGAAGTCAGGACCAGAGTCGACACCGCAGAGTGGAGACACGAGTCTTGTATTTCAGGGCTTAAGGCCTATTTGTGTTTGTAAGACAATGCGACACACACACACAGAGCCATTGACTTACCTGAGCTAAAGAACTACAGTGTGGTGACACAAAACACAGAGGCACACATTGTTGACATTGTGACATTGACCGCTAGGGTACAGCAACACAGAAGCACTACGGGGGACTAGCTTGGCAGACAGCAGAGGGGAGACTACTGCTCTAAGTGTAAAAGCAAAAAATGATTATTTTTTTGCTGAGGATGACTGTGGTGCTTTTTTTTTTTTTTTTACATGGATTTGTGTCGGCTACGTAATCAAGCCCAGCTGCCCACTACACAGCGTCTCTGAGCTTGTTGACCACATTGTATGGACAAGGAGAGTTTGATTAGCGACAGAATTCTAGGTTGTTATGAGGGCATTAATACCTGATTAATGAGAACCATTTCAAGACCAGATGCCAAAGGGATAGTTGTTAGGAATGTAGAGGGACTGAAACACCTGTTTTACTGCCGATTGGATACCGAAGAAGCATAACTTTGCAGCTTTTGGAGGATGTTCACATGTTTGTATGTTCACTCATAAAGTGTGGCTGACCCATGACTTGCTCCTATTGACACCAAAAATCACCATAACTTATTATAACCCAGAAACTCCTGCAGAATGGCACTGACTGATGAGTCCTGAGAGCACATACTTTGTCTATTCTAGTATCCTATGAGGCAAACTCTTTGCAAATCTTCTCTCACTTTTACAGCCAGATGGGGCATGCAACCGATAAACACAGCAGATTGAAGGGGGGTGGTACTACTGACTAACCAGGAGAGAGCTTAGCTTAACTTGGGCCCACTGGGCTGTGAGATAGCAGCAGAGGTAGCTTTGTCCACTGTCCCCGGTGTGTTGTTTCAGTGAGGCTCAACCCCCGCCTCCCACCCACACCCACCCACACCCACCCACACCCCCACCCACACCCCCACCCACCCAGGGCACCCTCAGTGTTTCTGCGTGGCTGCACCGCAGAGCCCGTCTCGCCCCTGATGGGAACAGACCTGATGCAACCCTGGGGCTCTCTGAGTTGGAACTAAACACACCCCACACCCACCCACACCCACACCTACACCCACACCTACACCAACACCCATACCCACACCCACACCCACACCCACACCTACACCCACACCTACACCAACACCCATACCCACACCCATACCCACAACCACACCCATACCCACACCCACACCCACACCCATACCCACACCTACACCCACACCCTCACCCACCCCACACCCACACCCACCCCCCAACTACACCCACACCCATACCCACACCCACACCTACACCCACACCTACACCAACACCCATACCCACACCCATACCCACACCCACACCCACACCCACACCAACACCTACACCCACACCTACACCCACACCCACCCACACCCATAACCACACCCACACCCATACCCACACCTACACCCACCCACACCCACACCCACACCTACACCAACACCCATACCCATACCCACACCCACACCCACACCCACACCCACACCCATACCCACACCTACACCCACACCCACACCCACCCCACAACTACACCCACACCCATACCCACACCCATACCCACACCCACACCTACACCCACACCCACACCAACACCCATACCCACACCCACACCCATACCCACACCCACACCCACAACTACACCCACACCCACCCACACCTACACCCACACCCACCCACACCCATAACCACACCCACACCCATACCCACACCTACACCCACCCACACCCACACCCACACCTACACCCAAACCTACACCCACACCCACCCTCACCCACACCCACACCCACACCCACACCCACCCACACCCACCCACACCTACACCCACACCTACACCCACACCCACCCGCACCCACACCCACACCTACACCCACACCCACACCCACACCTACACCCACACCCACCCACACCCACACCCACACCTACACCCACACTCACACCCACACCTACACCCACACCCACACCCACCCACACTCACACCCACACCTACACCCACACCCACACCCACCTACACCTACATCCACACCCACACCCACCCAGCCTGGCCATGGCCAGGACACGCCCCGCCGTCAGGCAGACCCCGATGGACCCCGATGCCCCCCCCCGCCGCGGGGGGGGGGCAAAACAAGTCTGAAATACCTAATAGCGCCTACTGGAGGGCTTAGTGCCGCTAACCCACCGGTTCAAGTGGCTGCGGACTGGGAGGACTGTGTGTGTTTAAGTCTGCCAGGGAATGATGGGACGATGGAGGACGGGGACAGGAGGAGGGGCCATGGAACACCACACTCAGCAGGCGCGGCACAAATAAAACACGACCTCGCCATGCCAACACAAGCCGAAGGCTTGCTGGGCTCTCTGACGGGCCATGGTGAGGGGTTACGTGTGCTGGTGAATGTAGAGCCGGTGATCACGGCGTGTGGTTAAAGGCAACAGATTAAATCATGCGTTTAGTGGACAACATGGAGAGGCGCGCGGTCAGTACAGAGGGACAATGGGTGGAGCGAAGACGGACAGGACGGACAGACAGTGGACAGATGGACAGACCTGCAGCTCTTCAATACGTCTCTGTAACACATCGAGACTGTTGCTTTTAAACTGATGGAAACCGTGAGAGGGTATGGCCTGATCGAACATCACCACAACAACACAACGGGGGGTGGGATGAAAAAAAAAAGGGAGGAAACACAGAAACACAGGGGGGGAGAGAAAGGGTCACGTCACTGGAGAACAGTTGGAGAATCAACCTGCAACAAACACGTTTTACACAATGTCGTCACGCACAGCGGCCAGCGGTCCGGGACGCCGCCGCGAGACTTACAGCGCCACGGACACGGGCAGGATGTGAATACATTAGTCTTAACTCAATTAGTTTAAAACCCATGCTCAGGAGAGCGGCCAACATGTTATTCCCGGCACGTGGGCGGGGCGGGGCGGGGGTTCGAGCGACTCACCTGGGGCGGGATCTGACCTCCGTTCCTCATCCAGGTGAGCTTGGGGGTGGGCGAGCCCGAGGCCCTGCAGTACAGCCTCAGGGTCTCACCCTCGTGGACCTCAGCGCTGGGGGGGCTCACTTGGACCTGCGGCTGGCTGACCCGCCCGCCGGCGCCCACCTGAGAGTCCGTGTTGCCCTGACCGCCGCCGTGGGCGTGACCGCCGCCGTGGGCGTGACCCCCAGCGCTGGACTCTGCCAGGGAAACCCATTAATGATACGTAAATCACCCCCACCAAGAGCCAAAGAGCCTTCCCCTTGCACACACACACACACACACACACACACACACACACACACACACACACACGCAGAGCTGCGTACTTTGCACGGAGAGGGTGAGTCGCGCCGTGTGCTCGCCGTGGGTGTTCTGGGCCCTGCAGACGTACTCGCCCTCGTCGGACTTCTGCACGGACGCAAAGGACAGCAGCCCGCCGTGCACCTTGGCCGGGGACCGCGGGCGGGTTTCTGCCCGACCACAACAACAACAACAACAACAACATTATCTTTACAACCACGTCAACGTGACACGCGAGGGGTTGGTGTTGCCGTGGTGCCGCCAGAACTTACGGAGCCACTCGACGGCCGGCGCCGGACTGCCAGACGCGGTGCAGCGGAACTCGGCCCGCTGTCCCTGCCGGACGCTCAGCGTGGAGGGAGTGACCGTGGCAACGGGCAGCACCCCGTCAGCAGCTGAGAGGAGGAGGGACAGACAGCAAGTCAAGCACAGGGGGTGGGGAGGGAGGAGAGGGGGAGGAACGCGGAACAGCCCTCGCACACGGGGGAGATGTGACGCAGGGCTGGACGGGCCAGCCGGCGCGGCGGTGAGAGAGACTGTGAGGTGGTTGTTTTGCAGAACTCCGGATGGCTTGTCGTCGCTCAGAGCAAGCAGCAGAGTCACCGTATGGAAAAAGAGGGATGCGGCTGATTGGAGACTGGAAGCTTTGGGCTCTGCAGGGCCGGGCCTCCCCGGAGCAGACACCACTAATGAGAGGTGGCAGGCTGGAGCTGGGCACGGCCCACGGGGCGCACACACCGGTCGTCTGGGCCGCCACGGGTCACTGCCAAAGGGCCGCCCATCCCAGCGTGCGTAATGCCAGGGCGTAGTGCCGAGGAAGGTTCATCTAGCGGGGAGGCCGTGGGGCGCACGCCTCTGGGAGTGAAACCAACGTTGGGCCGCACTCCCCGGCCCTGTGTGATGTTTAGATCAGGTTCTGCAAGGTGTCTCGTGGGGATTTACATTATAAGGGGCTGCAGCTGCTGATTAGCTAGCTAGCTAACTCTGGCCCAACTACTGTGTTGTGCGCAGTCCCTGTTAGATGTACTAAAGCATTGATGAGTGTAACTAAATATAACTAACTAACTAGTATAATGATGAATGTAACTAATAGAACTTATTCTGTGTTATCATTCTTCTTGGCATGGACTTTGGCGTCTTGCAAAAGAGGTGCTAAACCTCAGTGGGACTCAATGAGAATAAATAAAGGGAAAATATACAGTTTTTTCCCCAATAAGTAATTACTTCTTACTGCTGAGTGCTGGAGAAGAATCAGTACTGACTCATCAACACGTGTATCCAAGTGTACAAAAATTACATGGTAGCCAAACGATCATTTCAACAATGAGCCAATATGAGAGGCTACTGAGAAGCTTTTAGGTTGTTAGGCATCTCACTATCAGACAGACACTGGGAATCGAACCATGGACCCTTAGGTCTGGAGTCGGACACCCCAGCCTCTACACCAGTTCAAAAGCCCTGCAGCACGGCTAACTGGGAGTCCTCATCCGCACAGTGGAAGCAGCGTTTGGCTAGCCGAAGCCAGGCGACGTGACAGCATGTGAATTAGGATGTGATGGGATGTGTTAGCCACAGTATGATGTTTGAAGCCTGGGTGGGAACGTTCCCCCCAGTCTAGCGCGGTTCCTAAGAACGAAGGACAAGAAAGCAGACAGGAAAAGGGAAAGATCCTAGACCTGAGTGTTGAGTGTGACATTCGACCAACGAGTCAACGAGCATCACCCCTGATCTGCTGCATTGTATGAAACAATGTTCCGTCAGACCGTGAGTGGGATGAATGAATTGGTTCTCGTGGCTCATTGTGATTATGGACGGACTCAACATTCAGAAGGAGTGGCAGAGGAATACAGGAATACAGTTCCTGCGTGATGAACTAAAACAAGCAGGCGGGCCTCAGGAATGCTCATGTACAACTAGAAGGTGTTGTGATCATGGGAGGTCATGTTCAGGGGAAATACACAGTGCATCTTTAGACCTTTAGGTCGTCTAAAGATGTCTCATTAGCAGAAACACTAAATTACCACACAACACACTACACCAAAGGCCGTTCTGGCACATGGTATGCATGTGTATGTGTGTATACATACGTGTGCATGCAGTGTATGCTTGCTGTATTTACTGTACATGAGCACTACCGGGTTCGCCATATATAAATATATACATCCTGTACAAATGCATATTCATACAGTATATAATATCCATGCAGCGGCAGGTGGAGTGCATGCGTGGAAGGTGGAGGAGAAGGAGGAGGTGGACCAGGAGGAAGAGAAGGAGGAGGCTCCTCTGAGCCAGGAGTCCAGAACACAGAGGAGGTGGAGACCATGACCGTGCACACTTACGCTGTCTATGTCCTTCAAACATTTCATAGGCTGTGTAAAACATCTGAGTCTGTGAGGGCTCTGCAGACACGAAGGGGGAGGGAGGGAGGGAGGGAGGGAGGGAGGGAGGGGGGGGAAGGGAGGGGGAACATGTGAACTGACATGTCAGTGTGGTTATTTCCTGGGGGAGGGTCAGGGGGGGGGGGGAGTGGCTGACTGACTCCCTTTGGGATGAATGCATATCTCTGCATCTGCAAGTAGCCAGATGTTTACATTTATTACACTGTGAGTTTTTTTTAAGTAATGTTAACAATATGGACCACAACAACAACAACAACAACAAAAGTGGATGTAAATACACTTAGAGACACACACAAAGGCAGGACACACCAACACATACCCTGTGCCCCCATGCTTGTGTTAATAATTTGCACTCTAAAGGCTCTCCGTCTGTAACAAACGCCTTTTAATTAAAGAGACGGCTCACCTATTAAGAGTAACCATTACAACCAGGATTTGGTCACCTGGTGTTTGTAGTTTCATGGATTGATTGTTCACCCCTAAGAGGTCTTAGGGGCTATTTGATGATGTTATGCTGAAGTCAACAGCATGTGTTGTAAACGGACAATAACTCAAAGCAATGCCCTGTCGCTGATTCCTCCCTGTCTGGTGATGGCACTTACCTTCCCTCCCGCCTTTAAACATTGAGCGAACACAAGGGAATGTGTTGAGAAGACGTTGTCTGACAATAGTTTGTTACATTTGCAAGAAAACGTCAACATGAAAACACCCACCTGCTGACACCATGGCTACAAATACACTGTAGCCATTTTTTTTTCACCACAACCACAACCACACACACACGCACGCACACACACACACACACACACACACACACACACACACACACACACACAACACACACACACACACACACACACACACACACACACACACACACATACACACACACACACATACACACACACACACACACACACACACACACACACACACACACACACACACACACACAGACACATACACACACACGGGTATAATGACAAGCAGAAAACATGAAGCCATGAAGCGTGAAGCGTAGAAGGACACAATACACATGCAGGTTAGTAATCCTTTGTACTGTTTGTACAGCTTGTGGTTACACGCCAATAAACACATAAAAAGAACCTCAGCACACAAACCCCCATTCAGTCATTTACAAAAATCTAATTGATCTATTGTTTTAATCAAATCATTTTGTTTGGTTGGTCGGTTGTTCGTTCACAAAACAATTTCACAGTTAAGATAAATACAATACCAGGTGACATATGTACGTATATTACATCAATCTAATATTTAAAAAAAAAGAAATATAAAAACAAATCAGTAAAAATCTTTACATTAGCACCAGTGGATACAGTAGTAATTGCAATACATTTAATGCTGAATTGTGGTTACATTATTCAGACCACAAATTAGATAAAGTGGTTACAATGTGCTCTCTGTAGGAATGTAATGTGTGAGATAAACATATTTGCTAACATATACAAAGTAAATTGGGAAAAACAACAGTTTGACAATTGCAAAAACGGATTAATTTGATTCTTTACAGTTTTAATGTAAACACCATTCAAAGATTGTATTCCATCAATAATGATGAGCATAACTAAAATAAAGTATTCACATTGCAGCGATTTGTCAAAATTATATCAGATTGTTTCATAATTTGAGGTTAAAATTAATAGGAATTTGCATTTCAGATGTTTTTAATTGACGGATAGCTAAGGAAGAGCCATAAAATCTACACATTTATGATTTATGGAAAACAAAATTAATCTCCTTTTAGCATTTCAAGTAAAACAAACAAAACACCATCACACCAGTTCATTATAAGTAACACTCAACAATGCAACAAAGAAACACGACCAGCTAACACTGTCCGGCTGTTAGCTAACAGCTTTTAACTGTTAGCTAACAGCGTCTAGCCGTTAGCCGACAGCACTGTGGTCTGGAGGCAGTTATGCACTAGCAGTGAAAAAGCACACACTTGACGTGTGTGTGCGTGTTAACAGTAAAACTCTGGTTCAACCTGCAACATGATGGCTAACATAGCACCGTATTGTTCAAGAGTATTCTTCAGTATGGCCAGGACAGTGAGAGAATACTGGCTGTGGCAGCACATAAGTATAATGAAGACAGTTGGTGGCTTAATGGAGGTCCTGGAATGTCTTGTGTCAGTGGGCAGGTGGCTGGTGGTCCGCTGTGTGGGCGGGGGGCTGGGGGTGGGGTTAAGGCTGGTGACA
>JAXIVH010000203.1:236822-245604 GCA_036785325.1 Urophycis tenuis
CCCTCTCACTCTCTCTCCCTCTCTCCTCTCCCTCTCTCTCTCTCTCTCTCTCATCTCTCTCTCTCTCTCTTCTCTCTCTCTCTCTCTCTCTCTCTCTCTCTCTCCTCTCTCTCTCTCTCTCTCCTCTCCTCTCTCTCTCTCTCTCTCTCTCTCTCTCTCTCGCTCTCCCCTCTCTCTCTCTCTCTGCGGTGCGCGCCCGGCCCCACCCACCTCTCTGAAGACGATCTCAAAGCGTTTTAGGACTCCCGGGCGCCTGCTGCCTCCTCTGCCACGGCTGGCGAGCCACAGCGTGATGTCATTGCCCTGCGGGGAAGCAGACCGCCGGTGGTTAGACTGACAGGTGACCGCGACGGCTTGCAGCCGGCGGGACGTGGGCGGGGCTTGACTTACGATGATCTGAACGTCGGCGTCGTCCAGGTGCGTGCCCCGGGCGCCCGCCACGTAGGAGATGGTGTACCTTAGCTTGGCACCGTAAGAGACCACCTGAACACAAACACACAGATGGAGGAGGCGTGCTGGGAGCGGCAGTGTTTACACCCGTCTCCAGGAGACGCACACTTTGGATGCAGAATGAATCACCAGGGTGCGGGTCAATCATCAAAGGCAAATCACAGAACTCACCGTGTGATCGGTGCTAATAACACGACGTGTAGGAGTGGAAGATTTACACAAGGCTCAGGAGATGCAACAGAAGTCAAAAAATCAAGGTCATGAAATAAACAATAACAACAAACCACAACTTCCATGTGAGGAAGCACTGTGAGTTCTGACGACAACGTTCATGATTCGGTAATAACAGTGCGACTATGGATGCTAAATCATCAGTGACACGGAGTCCATCGGGTCAAAACTGGAGTGCACAACCCACGAACCAGAGCCAGAACCAGAACCAGAACCAGAACCCGAGTGCCTGTGATGATCTGATTCCGTTGGACACAATGCCAAGGGGAACAGAACCAGCGATGTTCCCAGGACAGGTTAACCAGAGGTTAATCAGGCATGAGGGTGGAGGAGGAGGTGGAGGGGGGGAGGAATGGGAAGAGCAGGAGGAGGAGGAGAAGATGAGGAGGAGGAGGAGGAGGAGATGGAGACCCCTCGGACGGCACGGTTACCTTGTCCCCTATGAAGTGGCCTGGGAGCTTCCAGAAGAGTGGCTCTTCCTGGTGGGAGCTGAACCCCTTGAAGACCAGAGCATACTGAGAGGGCCATGGGGGGGAGGATGGAGAGGCAGAGGATAAAAGCAACAGAGATAGACAGAGAGAGGGAGATAGAGAGAGAGGAGACAGAGACTAAGGCACAAGCACAGATCCGAGACGCCAGAGAGCATAGCAAGCAAGCAGTGTTTAGCAGTAGAGTAGAACCCCCCACACACACATCTGGGTGGGAGGGGCCCTTTGAGGCAGAACAGTAGCACAGAGTATTTATGTTAACACACATACACACACACACGCTAAATACACGCTTTTGGTCTGGTAGTCGCGTGGGAGTCACAGCATGCGCCGCCTCTCGCAGAAGTAAAACTACGAACTCCAGCGATGTGAAAATGACACGTTTGAGTTTGTTCACGGGCCAGCGCTGTGCTTCAGGCTGTGATTACATGCTGTTGGAAAACCCACGTAAACTCTCACACACACCATTAGGGTGCCACGACCCGAACAAAACTAAGGCCTTTTGCTTCACCTAGGACCACACCATCACCCCCACCCACCCCCACCCTCCGGCCAACGCAGGACCATGCGGACAACAAAACACAAACACAGAGCAACTGTTCCACTTCTGTGACTCAACGCTCAGCGCAGCCCGATGGCCGTCCAGGTGGGACACACCCTGCAGGAGCGACGGCACCCTGATAAATAAATAGCAACGCTTAACCATTGACAGACGTGCACAAAGGCAGCGCCGCAGATCATTAACTCTAAAGCTATGTTATCTCGGGGCTGCGTTGGCCCGGCCGCCTGAGGGCAGGTACTGTACCGACAACGGTACACAGGGGCGGGGCGGCAGGCGTGAGTCACGGGGAGAGACCGCTTCACGTCAACCTCTCTCTACCTTGCCGCCGGCTCCGGGGCCGTCGCCGGAGGCCTCGGCCGGCGCGTTCTTCTTCGTTGGACTCTGACAAAAAGCGGAACACATCATGGGGTCAACAAGGGGACGACCCACCCACCCACCCGCCCGCCGGCCAACTCGTGACCGAACCGTGAACGCGGACGGAGGCGCGGTCCTCCTGGGCCCGGTCCGCACGCCGGGGCGCGTACCTGCTGCAGGTGGGCGGGGCTTCCCGGGGAGGAGGGGCGCGGGAGGGGCGGGGCCGAGGGGGCGGAAGTCTCGTCAGGGGAGGGGGGGCTCAGGTGGCGCAAAGACCACCGCTTGGAGGAGGAGGAGGAAGGCGCAGAGAACCGAGAGGAGTAGGAGTAGGAGGAGGAAGGAGCAGAGAACCGAGAGGAGGAGGAAGAGGAGGGGGGGAGAGGAGCGAAGAGAGGCGGGCCTTGTCCATTGGAGTAGTTAGAGAGGAGCGCCCACACGTCCTCGTCCAGCCACCTGCTGGAGCCCTAGGGGGAGGGAGGGGGGGGAGGGAGGGGGAGGAGGGGGAGGAGGTGTACCAGAGATGCGGGACAGACGACTTGGTCAGGCAGGATGAGGACGGCGAGACCGTAGTGCTTCTCCACACAAAGGATCCCAACAATCCATCCACACTACATTCCCTCGTGCATGTGTGTGGGTCGGTTCCCGCGGTCATGCTCCTCAAACCAAGACTACTGACGTTGTGTATTCAATCACAGACCACTTGAGTGCTCTCAGACGGGGGGGGAGTTCAGACTACATGTGCACACATCATCAAGGAAGAAGGCCGGCTAGAGGCCCAATCACAATCACCACGCTCGCCGCTAAGTGTATAAACACACAGGCCATCACATGCCTGATCACCCCTCGGTTGTAACTCACACGTATGCAGCTATACACACACACACACACACACACACACACACAGGCAACATGCTCAGGGAGTATCCATTGAAGTGAGGTCATTTCCTCCCGCTACCATGGATACAGGATGCACAGGCAGAGGCCACGGTGCAGGAAGTGACTTCCCGTCGGCATGCTCGACAGACTCGATCGCCGGGTGGTCTGAAGGTGGTGTGGGTGGTTGCCATGGAAACAAGCTGATGCTGGCGGTGTGGTTGTTGTGGCTGTTGTTAAGGAATCTAGCAAACGATGCTGATGATGCAACAAAACAGTATGGAGTGATTTTAACAGCACAGCTCCAGACCCAAGGGTCACGTCTAGCACTCCATTCGCCCATTCTCAACAACAAGGAGACCTTTGTAAGATTTCATCTTACAAAGTCGTTCTGGTCAAAAACAGCAGGCCCCTACTGATCGCCATTACCTGCTTGGCTCGCTTGCTGCGCGCCAATAACGACCGCTTCTACAGCGCAGACGGGTGAATCCCGAAAGGAGGAAAGAGAAAAAAGCAATGAACCATCATAATCGAAGTCTTTTGGACCTTCTGACATGATGCTCAACCTGGCTCAGTGACACCAACTAATAACACTCCCTTGAACTTGTTCTGCAGAAATGAGTAAAAGATGCAGCTAGCAGCTTGCATGGCATTGGCTTGGAAAGGAAGGATTGTGCTGGGGGTTATAAGATGGAAGAAAAGAGGGCTTGGACACAGGAGGAGGTGGAAGGCGTTCAGAACGGCCTACAGCTGGGGATCCCGGTGGTCCCGGCTGCTCCTGGTGGGCAGTCCTCTAAAAGCGGCTCAAAGTCTCCATTGTCAGGCTTGTCAACCCTGCTACTCCACAGCCACTCACCTTGTCTCCTTTGTAGACAGCGGGCAGCTGCCAGTAGTGGGGCTCCTGGTTCAGGTGGTCAAAGTTGCTGTAGGACAACTGGGTGCCGTCGGTAGACACCTCCACAGAGAAGCCCGAGGAGATCCGGTTGGTCTGCTGGCGGTTCACCAGGGCAAAGTCCTGGAAGTTCCCTGGCGCAAAGATGGAGGAGACCTGGCCACGCACACGTCCAAAACAAACTGGGTTATCTGGGATCAGAGGGGCCACGCGCGGCACACAGCAGCTGTGTACAGTCTATGGCGTGGGATGCCGGACGTTTCCGTCCAGATGTTGTCAGAGTAATAAATGATGGTGGGATTATTTGTTTCCTTGTTTGGAATTTGCTGAAAGTTTGGCGGGGGTTTGTGCTGCTGTTGAGTAACAGCGCTGAGACAAACTTTTGCTCTCACCCGCTCCCAACAAACAGGAGGACTTACCAGGTCCCTATAGTAGGTGGAGCTGGAACACTGCTGGGTCACGCCCATACAGAAGCAAGACAGGCAGCCATCTTTGTTGTCTGGGCTGAGGTGGAAGGTTCCAGGCTTGCAGTTGGAGCAAGATGAGCCCTCTACGTTCATCTGAGGAGAATCGGCCATTGTATTAAAACTATGTGGGAAACGATGTGGAAAGATTTATTGTTTCTTTATTGCTTTGGACAGAGATAAGATATTCATTTTTAACTACAAATACATCTTGCATCATGTCGGTTTTCCCATTAGCAACCTCTGGTGCCTTACAGTTGGAAGCTAGAACATTTACAGATGATGAGTGACTGTCAGGAAAAATAGTTTTTTTCTACTTCAGGTATTTACCGGAGTTTTAAAGGATGAAATGGCTGCAGTGGAACAGGGACAGAGGGCAGGTTTAATGGAGGGCAGATTAATGGTTTAAAGGTGGACGCTTACCTTACAGTTACAAGCCCCTCCATGGCAGCCAACTATCCCCCGCTGGTCACAGTTGTAGCAGTTACCTACAGGAGGCAACACACAACTCCATAACCCAGGACTCCTCAGGACCAGTTTGTTTACACAGCCCCAAAATACGACTGGGCCCATATCTGACAGCGTCCCATAATACTAAACTCCTTAAAAGGGGAAGGAATCCAGCAAAAGACTAAGTTGGAGAGGAAGCGACTTAGAGCGAGAAGGCATAACAGAGGTCAGACACAGTACCAGTGGATGAAGTGGATTAAAGACAAAGTCAAAACTCAATGTGATTCGATTTATGCAATCTGCCCTTGGCATGTGATACCGGCTGTGTGTAATTTACTCTTCGATTCATGAGTACACTTAGAAATCTGTTAGTTTGCCAAGTACAAGGCCATGTAGCCAATCCAAGGCCACACGGCCAGGGCTCCTGATCCCGACAACATGCACACCACACGCGTGTTGCCGGGGGTAACGTACGCACCATTGACTTCGTTGTCGCTGACAACGCACCTCTCTCCGCGCTGAGGGTCGCCAGTGTAACCGGCAGCACATCTGCGGGAAAGAAAAGATACAAAAAACCCAAAGGCCAGAAGACGTCAAGACGTGACAGTACATACTCCCGCCCCGCGAGAGGATGCTGGCTTTTTAAACACAGAGACAAAGAGACAGGAAACAGGGAAAGGTCTGCTCGGAAAGATAATGTGTGATGACACACGGCCTGGGGTCTCAGCCCACACTGAACAATCAATCACCAACTAAGCGGCCCGGCGGCGCAGATTCCGATCTCAAGTAGTATTATTATAGCCTGGGAGGGAAAAAAGTGCTGGTGTTTATGTGTTTAAGATGATCACAAGTGGATCACGCGTTTTGTTTTAATACAGCAGCAGAACTCCAGAACTGAACAATGAGCACAGCCGCCGGGATAACCTACGCAAACAATGACTCCCCCCCAGCCCCCCCCCCCCCCAAAACCCCAACTAAAACAGAAGACGAAGATGAACACTAGAGATGGATGAAGCCCCAGCCTCCCCTCCACCCTCAATGCGTGGCTACACGGTGGTCCCAGCTCTCCAAGCCCAGACGGATAGCAGGTGAAGCCAAGAGACGCACGGTTTGCACTGGAAACAAGAAGAACACACCATGACACCAAACTCCTGTGGGGTTGAACGGTCCCCCCAGAGGTCATCACAGCAGAGTGACATCACCACGGCAGAGTGACATCATCACTGCAGAGTGACATCACCACAGCAGAGTGACATCACCATGGCAGAGTGACATCACCACAGCAGAGTGACATCATCACGGCAGAGTGACATCATCACTGTAGAGTGACATCATCGTGGCAGAGTGACATCACCACGGCAGAGTGACATCACCACGGCAGAGTGACATCATCACGGCACAGTGACATCATCGCGGCAGAGTGACATCATCGCGGCAGAGTGACATCATCAAGGCAGGGCGAAGCGGCAGCCAAGCTCAGGCAACACACGCGGAAGAGAAGGAGAAAAAAATAACCCAATCAACAGCCCAGGGGGGGGGGTGACATATTAAGACCGTCTTAATATGGGGGGGCGGTGAGCCCCGTGACCTAGGCAGGCCTCCGTGACCTCAGGTCGTACCTCACCTGTCTGTCTCTGGCCGCTCCGCGGGTCAACAGCTATCGCGGTTCTAGGAGACGAGAACGCTACAAAACACGCCTCAGAGAACCGCGGAACATGCTGGCAGCACAGCCTTTCCTCCAGAACATCGAGGTCTGAGTACTTTTTTTGGGAAACGCTCACCATCAAGTGTTACAGTAAAGAGAGCTGTGGCACGACACACACACACACACACGTACGCGGAACTGACAAACAAAGCAAGCTAAATACGCGAGTTACAGGGGTAATATTCGGGGTCTTTATATAGAAACACAAATGGCTTGTTCTATCCGGGCTGTTCACACCCAGATCTGAGGGCAGAGCTCAAGGCTAAAGTCCACTCCGACGCCTCCTCCTCTGATTTGATGCGTTTTGTCTCCAGACTGACCAATTGAAATGTTGTGGACGGTGACTGTACACCAGTTCTGCTGCCTGGTGCCCTGCCCTCATACAGCCTTCCTGCCCCCAGAGGGCCTTCCTGCCCCCAGAGGGCCTTCCTGCCCCCGAGCAGTGGTGTGCAACAGCCCTCATGACACAGTGATGTAAAAACAAAAAGTACACATATACATACATAAGACAGCCCTTCGGAGAGAAGTTCAACACATTTGTACTACAGCTGCGGAGGGTGGTGAGAATAGGCATGAAGCAAAGCATTCTGGGTGGTAATCAAAGCTCTATCACAATCGATCGATTTGGTATGGAGTATTTCTGAGGGGACTTGGTCCTCCTAAATCAGTAGCACAACGTCTCCCAGAGACCACGGAGGTCGATGCCCTAGAATACCCTCACATCTCCAAGTTTGACAAGTTATGAGACATGTAAATAATATGCTATCTATGTGCATTAACATAATGCTAATGAGACATCTTGGACATGTGATACTTTTCTGGGGTACCAAACAGCAGCTGTACAGTTTGAGAAGTACGATTAGTCTTATACTCTAATACAGTCTTAGTATTGTACAGGAACATAAGGGGTCATTTGAAGGGGTCTGGAAAGGACACACCTGAGGTAGTTTAGCCATGTGGACATGAATGAGTTCTTAGTAATAGTTTTCTACAGATGAAAGATGATCTTCATAGCAGGATTTGGTGCAATTGTTTTGGTCATTTTACTTTTGACGTAAAAGTATGTCGTTCAAAAGTATTTAATAACAATAGTTCCTTTCAATTAATATGTGAAATAAAGTCACTGGCATACCTTCATAAAGTTCAATCATTCATGTGCTTGCACTAATAATCGAGGAATATATACAGTACATACATTAAGGTTCCACAGCGTGAGAACCTTTAATCATCTGGGATGATTCTGATAGGAATGGCCAGCCTTCCTAAAACAACATGAAGAGAGCCATCTTGGATTGTCTTTCCTTTCAGAGACTTCTTGTCTTCTTGTAAGAGCTGCAGAAGGTCCAAGAAGCCCACGTTAGAACTTGTCTTCTTCTGGGGCTGCTTCCCTTTTAACAGGAGTCGATTTGGGCTTGCTTCTCGTGGTGGTCTTGATGGGTTTGGATGTGGTGGTCTTAATTGGTTTGGGTGTGGTGGTCTTAATTGGTTTGGGTGTGGTGGTCTTAATTGGATTGGCTGTGGTGGTCTTGGGAGGCTTGGTTGTAGTTCGGTGGCAACGTTTGCTTCTGGTGCTCTGCTTTGGTTTTGGGTGCAGCTTTGGGCTTCGCCGTGGGCCTCGCCTTTTCGGTGATCTTCTGCGCCGTCTTTACATGCGGCGAGTCTGATCGGAACGACTTGTTTTTGCCAGCGTTCCTCTCGCCCTGCGAGGCTCCCTGTTTGCCGTGCCTCTTACTCTGCTTCGCCTCTTGGGTTTTCTTTGGCGGCGGCCGGGCTGCAGGCTTGTCTTTATGAGCCGGCGGCTCCAGTTGGAATTTTGTGGTGACCTGTCTGTCTTTCACTGTGTTCACCACTCGAGGTCGTTCTGGTGCCGTTGTTGTGGTTGTTGTTTTTGTGGTTGTTGTTGTCGTTGAGAGAGCAGGTTTGCTCGTTACTCGCTTTTTTCTCCGGCCTGGCTCTGTTCTGCGTGTTCTGCTTTGAACCGTTCCTGGGCTTACCCGGCGTGCTCGCTGTCTTGGCCGTGGCCCGGTGGCGACTCCAGGCCGGTGACCTTGGTCACCTTTTTGACGGGGAGGCGCGTGGACCTGGTGGCGGCGCTGGAGCCATGCTTCTGATCCGGTGGAGCGCTGGTGGGCCTGCGGACTGGAACCCGTGGCGTGGGTATTGCTTTCTGGTACGGTGGCCACGTGGGCCAACGGCTTCCGCGTCACCGCGACCGTGACCGTAACCGTGACCGTGGTCCGCCCCGGCGCCGGCGTGCGGCCATGCGGCCGACGGCCCCCGTCTCCAGGACGGGTGTGGCCCGGCGCTCCTGGG
>JAXIVH010000203.1:248304-260804 GCA_036785325.1 Urophycis tenuis
CCATTCCATACTATACCAGACCGTACCATTCCATACTATACCGGACCGTACCGTCCCTTATCAGGCCGTACCATTCCATACCATATTATGACATGCCATACCATGCCATACCACACCTGGTCCAGCAGAGCCAGCCAGTCAGTGGAGAAGGTCTGGGACACAGCGTTGGCTAACTGTGTCGAGAACCTCCTAGGTCGTCAGGAAGAGACATTCCGACGCGATCCATGGCGAGTAATGATGCGTCTGTGCGTTTGACGTGAAGCGTTTGCTCGGCGACTCTTCCTGCAGGTTTTCCCAGTCCTGTTACCTGGATTCAGACGGCCTGCCCACCTGTGAGAGCTGTCCTCCCGGCTACACCGGCAGGCGCTGTGAGAGGTAGGACCGGCTGTCTCTCTCTCCCTCTCTCTCTCTGTCTGTCTGTCTGTCTGTCACTCTCCTCCTCTCCTCCCCCTCCTGTCTCAGGGTTAGTGTCTGTCTCCCTCCCGTCTCCCCAGGGAGACACTGGACACGCTAGCGAGGGGTTGTTGTTGTTGTAGGGGGTCACCGGGCTGCTGGCAGGTTGAGGGTAGCAGGGTTGTGGGTCGCGAGGCTTGCGGTGAATGTTGGATGGATGGGCCACCGCCACCCCTCCGCGGAGGTCTGAAGGTGTTTGGGTTTCACCAGTGTCATGTGTGTGTGTCTTTATTTCCCCGGACTCTGAGGCTGTCGGATTGTCGGTGGTCCTGACGGGTCGGTCCTGCTGCCGATGTAGACGTGAACATGGAGTGTGTGGTGCGTTGTGTATGTTCTCTCCTAGTTGGAATGGCGATGCCTTGTATGATATTTCATATCATATTCGTTTCAATCACGAGCCGGTTCGTGTCAACAAGCGTTGCCCTCGAATGTTCCTCCTTCCGCCTCTCCTGTCCTTTCGGACGCTGCTCTGTGCTTCAGCTTGTGCACTTGGCTGGAAGCTCGTCTGTATCTGGAATCTGCTGGCTGATGTGTTCTGTGTGTGTGTCTGTGTGCGCGTGCGTGTGTGTGTGTGTGAGAGTGAGTGAGTGAGTGAGTGAGTGAGTGAGTGAGTGAGTGAGTGAGTGTGTGTGTGTGTGTGTGTGTGTGTGTGTGTGTGTGTGTGTGTGTGTGTGTGTGTGTGTGTGTGTGTGTGTGTGTGTGTGTGTGTGAGTGTGTGAGTGAGTGTGTACGCACACACGATTTGCACCCTGGGTCTCTGCGGCATAAATGCAGACCAAGTTGACATTTATGAAGACGACGAGCCGTGTCCGGTGATCTTTGCTGCTCCGTCAGCAAAGATGGTGTCGCGCTGTCTTTTGTCCCCCGCCGGCCCCCCCCCCCCAGAAAAAGTCCCTGTTTGAAACTGATCCTCTCTCCCTCCGGCCCCGCCTCCCCTCGCCGCCGCCCGCCACACGCAGACGCAAAGTGGCCGGCCCCACGGACAGCTGCCACCCCTTCCAGCAGGGACAGCTGGAGGGCTTCCTGCCCGTGGGTTGTAACGCGGAGGCCGTGTTCAACTTCAGCCTGGACAAAATCTTCCCGGCGTACGGCAGCGGCGACGGCGACGAAGGGGGCGGGGCCGGGGAGGAGCCCGTCACCACGCCGGCGCCCCAGATGACGGGCGGCGCCGCAGCCCTCCCGGCGCCCGCCACGCCCGCCACGCCCGCACGTCCGCGCAGCAGCACCGCCCGCTCCGCCGTGACCGTCCCCCGCCTCGCCGGCGGCAACACCACCGCCGCCCGCCGGCTGCCCCCCAGGCTGCCGCCGCGCAACACGGTCAGCCCCGGGGAGCGCTACGCCAGCTTCCAGCAGCTGCTGCGGCTGCACCTCAACACCTTCAACCACCGGCTGAGCATGCTGGAGAGCAACACACTGGACATGAAGGACAGCATCCGCGCCATGATGGAGCAGCAGGGCCGCCTCGGCAAGCAGCTGGACCAGCTGACGGCGCTGAGGCCCGTGCCGGAGAGGCAGGCGGCGGTGGGCGAGCTGGAGCGGAGCTACGGGGACATGGAGTCCCGGCTGAACAGGCTGGAGGGCCGGCTGGAGATCCTCATCGACGGGTTCACGGCGCTGGCCCAGGAGATGAACAAGATGAAGCGCTCGCGCCACAGCTCCCGCTCGGCCCAGGAGCGCCGGGCCACACCCGTCCTGGAGACGGGGGCCGTCGGCCCGCGTGGCCGCACGCCGGCGCCGGGGCGGACCTCGGTCACGGTCACGGTCACGGTCGCGGTGACGCGGAAGCCGTTGGCCCACGTGGCCACCGTACCAGAAAGCATACCCACGCCACGGGTTCCAGTCCGCAGGCCCACCAGCGCTCCACCGGATCAGAAGCATGGCTCCAGGGCCGCCACCAGGTCCACGCGCCTCCCCGTCAAAAAGGTGACCAAGGTCACCGGGCCTGGAGTCGCCACCGGGCCCACGGCCAAGACAGCGAGCACGCCGGGTAAGCCCAGGAACGGTTCAAAGCAGAACACGCAGAACAGAGCCAGGCCGGAGAAAAAGCGAGTAACGAGCAAACCTGCTCTCTCAACGACAACAACAACCACAAAAACAACAACCACAACAACGGCACCAGAACGACCTCGAGTGGTGAACACAGTGAAAGACAGACAGGTCACCACAAAATTCCAACTGGAGCCGCCGGCTCATAAAGACAAGCCTGCAGCCCGGCCGCCGCCAAAGAAAACCCAAGAGGCGAAGCAGAGTAAGAGGCACGGCAAACAGGGAGCCTCGCAGGGCGAGAGGAACGCTGGCAAAAACAAGTCGTTCCGATCAGACTCGCCGCATGTAAAGACGGCGCAGAAGATCACCGAAAAGGCGAGGCCCACGGCGAAGCCCAAAGCTGCACCCAAAACCAAAGCAGAGCACCAGAAGCAAACGTTGCACCGAACTTCTACCAAGCCTCCCAAGACCACCACAGCCAAACCAATTAAGACCACCACACCCAAACCAATTAAGACCACCACACCCAAACCAATTAAGACCACCACATCCAAACCCATCAAGACCACCACGAGAAGCAAGCCCAAATCGACTCCTGTTAAAAGGAAGCAGCCCCAGAAGAAGACAAGTTCTAACGTGGGCTTCTTGGACCTTCTGCAGCTCTTACAAGAAGACAAGAAGTCTCGGAAAGGAAAGACAATCCAAGATGGCTCTCTTCATGTTGTTTTAGGAAGGCTGGCCATTCCTATCAGAATCATCCCAGATGATTAAAGGTTCTCACGCTGTGGAACCTTAATGTACAGCTGTATGTACTGTATATATTCCTCGATTATTAGTGCAAGCACATGAATGATTGAACTTTATGAAGGTATGCCAGTGACTTTATTTCACATATTATTTGAAAGGAACTATTGTTATTAAATACTTTTGAACGACATACTTTTACGTCAAAAGTAAAATGACCAAAACAATTGCACCAAATCCTGCTATGAAGATCATCTTTCATCTGTAGAAACTACTACTAAGAACTCATTCATGTCCACATGGCTAAACTACCTCAGTTGTGTCCTTTCCAGACCCCTTCAAATGACCCCTTATGTTCCTGTACAATACTAAGACTGTATTAGAGTATAAGACTAATCGTCTTCTCAAACTGTACAGCTGCTGTTGGTACCCCAGAAAAGTATCACATGTCCAAGATGTCTCATTAGCATTATGTTAATGCACATAGATTGCATATTATTTACATGTCTCATAACTTGTCAAACTTGGAGATGTGAGGGTATTCTAGGGCATCGACCTCCGTGGTCTCTGGGAGACGTTGTGCTACTGATTTAGGAGACCAAGTCTCAGAAATACTCCAATACCAAATCAATCGATTGTGATAGAGCTTTGATAACCACCCAGAATGCTTTGCTTCATGCCTATTCTCACCACCCTCCGCAGCTGTAGTACAAATGTGTTGAACTTCTCTCCCACGGCTGTCTTATGTATGTATATGTGTACTTTTTGTTTTTACATCACTGTGTCATGAGGGCTGTTGCACACCACTGCTCGGGGGCAGGAAGGCCCTCTGGGGGCAGGAAGGCTGTATGAGGGCAGGGCACCAGGCAGCAGAACTGGTGTACAGTCACCGTCCACAACATTTCAATTGGTCAGTCTGGAGACAAAACGCATCCAAATCAGAGGAGGAGGCGTCGGAGTGGACGGCCACCAGATGGACTTTAGCCTTGAGCTCTGCCCTCCAGATCTGGTGTGAAACAGCCCGGATAGAACAAGCCATTTGTGTTTCTATATAAAGACCCCGAATATTACCCCTGTAACTCACGTATTTAGCTTGCTTTGTTTGTCAGTTCCGCGTACGTGTGTGTGTGTGTGTGTGTGTCGTGCCACAGCTCTCTTTACTGTAACACTTGATGGCGAAGCGTTTCCCAAAAAAAGTACTCAGACCTCGATGTTCTGGAGGAAAGGCTGTGCTGCCAGCGTGTTCCGCGGTTCTCTGAGGCGTGTTTTGTAGCGTTCTCGTCTCCTAGAACCGCGATAGCTGTTGACCCGCGGAGCGGCCAGAGACAGACAGGTGAGGTACGACCTGAGGTCACGGAGGCCTGCCTAGGTCACGGGGCTCACCGCCCCCCCATATTAAGACGGTCTTAATATGTCACCCCCCCCCTGGGCTGTTGATTGGGTTATTTTTTTCTCCTTCTCTTCCGCGTGTGTTGCCTGAGCTTGGCTGCCGCTTCGCCCTGCCTTGATGATGTCACTCTGCCGCGATGATGTCACTCTGCCGCGATGATGTCACTGTGCCGTGATGATGTCACTCTGCCGTGGTGATGTCACTCTGCCGTGGTGATGTCACTCTGCCACGATGATGTCACTCTACAGTGATGATGTCACTCTGCCGTGATGATGTCACTCTGCTATGGTGATGTCACTCTGCCGTGGTGATGTCACTCTGCTGTGGTGATGTCACTCTGCAGTGATGATGTCACTCTGCCGTGGTGATGTCACTCTGCTGTGATGACCTCTGGGGGGACCGTTCAACCCCACAGGAGTTTGGTGTCATGGTGTGTTCTTCTTGTTTCCAGTGCAAACCGTGCGTCTCTTGGCTTCACCTGCTATCCGTCTGGGCTTGGAGAGCTGGGACCACCGTGTAGCCACGCATTGAGGGTGGAGGGGAGGCTGGGGCTTCATCCATCTCTAGTGTTCATCTTCGTCTTCTGTTTTAGTTGGGGTTTTGGGGGGGGGGCGGGGGGGGAGTCATTGTTTGCGTAGGTTATCCCGGCGGCTGTGCTCATTGTTCAGTTCTGGAGTTCTGCTGCTGTATTAAAACAAAACGCGTGATCCACTTGTGATCATCTTAAACACATAAACACCAGCACTTTTTTCCCTCCCAGGCTATAATAATACTACTTGAGATCGGAATCTGCGCCGCCGGGCCGCTTAGTTGGTGATTGATTGTTCAGTGTGGGCTGAGACCCCAGGCCGTGTGTCATCACACATTATCTTTCCGAGCAGACCTTTCCCTGTTTCCTGTCTCTTTGTCTCTGTGTTTAAAAAGCCAGCATCCTCTCGCGGGGCGGGAGTATGTACTGTCACGTCTTGACGTCTTCTGGCCTTTGGGTTTTTTGTATCTTTTCTTTCCCGCAGATGTGCTGCCGGTTACACTGGCGACCCTCAGCGCGGAGAGAGGTGCGTTGTCAGCGACAACGAAGTCAATGGTGCGTACGTTACCCCCGGCAACACGCGTGTGGTGTGCATGTTGTCGGGATCAGGAGCCCTGGCCGTGTGGCCTTGGATTGGCTACATGGCCTTGTACTTGGCAAACTAACAGATTTCTAAGTGTACTCATGAATCGAAGAGTAAATTACACACAGCCGGTATCACATGCCAAGGGCAGATGCATAAATCGAATCACATTGAGTTTTGACTTTGTCTTTAATCCACTTCATCCACTGGTACTGTGTCTGACCTCTGTTATGCCTTCTCGCTCTAAGTCGCTTCCTCTCCAACTTAGTCTTTTGCTGGATTCCTTCCCCTTTTAAGGAGTTTAGTATTATGGGACGCTGTCAGATATGGGCCCAGTCGTATTTTGGGGCCGTGTAAACAAACTGGTCCTGAGGAGTCCTGGGTTATGGAGTTGTGTGTTGCCTCCTGTAGGTAACTGCTACAACTGTGACCAGCGGGGGATAGTTGGCTGCCATGGAGGGGCTTGTAACTGTAAGGTAAGCGTCCACCTTTAAACCATTAATCTGCCCTCCATTAAACCTGCCCTCTGTCCCTGTTCCACTGCAGCCATTTCATCCTTTAAAACTCCGGTAAATACCTGAAGTAGAAAAAAACTATTTTTCCTGACAGTCACTCATCATCTGTAAATGTTCTAGCTTCCAACTGTAAGGCACCAGAGGTTGCTAATGGGAAAACCGACATGATGCAAGATGTATTTGTAGTTAAAAATGAATATCTTATCTCTGTCCAAAGCAATAAAGAAACAATAAATCTTTCCACATCGTTTCCCACATAGTTTTAATACAATGGCCGATTCTCCTCAGATGAACGTAGAGGGCTCATCTTGCTCCAACTGCAAGCCTGGAACCTTCCACCTCAGCCCAGACAACAAAGATGGCTGCCTGTCTTGCTTCTGTATGGGCGTGACCCAGCAGTGTTCCAGCTCCACCTACTATAGGGACCTGGTAAGTCCTCCTGTTTGTTGGGAGCGGGTGAGAGCAAAAGTTTGTCTCAGCGCTGTTACTCAACAGCAGCACAAACCCCCGCCAAACTTTCAGCAAATTCCAAACAAGGAAACAAATAATCCCACCATCATTTATTACTCTGACAACATCTGGACGGAAAAGTCCGGCATCCCACGCCATAGACTGTACACAGCTGCTGTGTGCCGCGCGTGGCCCCTCTGATCCCAGATAACCCAGTTTGTTTTGGACGTGTGCGTGGCCAGGTCTCCTCCATCTTTGCGCCAGGGAACTTCCAGGACTTTGCCCTGGTGAACCGCCAGCAGACCAACCGGATCTCCTCGGGCTTCTCTGTGGAGGTGTCTACCGACGGCACCCAGTTGTCCTACAGCAACTTTGACCACCTGAACCAGGAGCCCCACTACTGGCAGCTGCCCGCTGTCTACAAAGGAGACAAGGTGAGTGGCTGTGGAGTAGCAGGGTTGACAAGCCTGACAATGGAGACTTTGAGCCGCTTTTAGAGGACTGCCTACCAGGAGCAGCCGGGACCACCGGGATCCCCAGCTGTAGGCCGTTCTGAACGCCTTCCACCTCCTCCTGTGTCCAAGCCCTCTTTTCTTCCATCTTATAACCCCCAGCACAATCCTTCCTTTCCAAGCCAATGCCATGCAAGCTGCTAGCTGCATCTTTTACTCATTTCTGCAGAACAAGTTCAAGGGAGTGTTATTAGTTGGTGTCACTGAGCCAGGTTGAGCATCATGTCAGAAGGTCCAAAAGACTTCGATTATGATGGTTCATTGCTTTTTTCTCTTTCCTCCTTTCGGGATTCACCCGTCTGCGCTGTAGAAGCGGTCGTTATTGGCGCGCAGCAAGCGAGCCAAGCAGGTAATGGCGATCAGTAGGGGCCTGCTGTTTTTGACCAGAACGACTTTGTAAGATGAAATCTTACAAAGGTCTCCTTGTTGTTGAGAATGGGCGAATGGAGTGCTAGACGTGACCCTTGGGTCTGGAGCTGTGCTGTTAAAATCACTCCATACTGTTTTGTTGCATCATCAGCATCGTTTGCTAGATTCCTTAACAACAGCCACAACAACCACACCGCCAGCATCAGCTTGTTTCCATGGCAACCACCCACACCACCTTCAGACCACCCGGCGATCGAGTCTGTCGAGCATGCCGACGGGAAGTCACTTCCTGCACCGTGGCCTCTGCCTGTGCATCCTGTATCCATGGTAGCGGGAGGAAATGACCTCACTTCAATGGATACTCCCTGAGCATGTTGCCTGTGTGTGTGTGTGTGTGTGTGTGTGTGTGTGTGTGTGTGTGTGTGTGTGTGTATAGCTGCATACGTGTGAGTTACAACCGAGGGGTGATCAGGCATGTGATGGCCTGTGTGTTTATACACTTAGCGGCGAGCGTGGTGATTGTGATTGGGCCTCTAGCCGGCCTTCTTCCTTGATGATGTGTGCACATGTAGTCTGAACTCCCCCCCCGTCTGAGAGCACTCAAGTGGTCTGTGTTTGAATACACAACGTCAGTAGTCTTGGTTTGAGGAGCATGACCGCGGGAACCGACCCACACACATGCACGAGGGAATGTAGTGTGGATGGATTGTTGGAATCCTTTGTGTGGAGAAGCACTACGGTCTCGCCGTCCTCATCCTGCCTGACCAAGTCGTCTGTCCCGCATCTCTGGTACACCTCCTCCCCCTCCTCCCCCTCCCTCCCCCCCTCCCTCCCCCCCCCCTCCCTCCCCCTAGGGCTCCAGCAGGTGGCTGGACGAGGACGTGTGGGCGCTCCTCTCTAACTACTCCAATGGACAAGGCCCGCCTCTCTTCGCTCCTCTCCCCCCCTCCTCTTCCTCCTCCTCTCGGTTCTCTGCTCCTTCCTCCTCCTACTCCTACTCCTCTCGGTTCTCTGCGCCTTCCTCCTCCTCCTCCAAGCGGTGGTCTTTGCGCCACCTGAGCCCCCCCTCCCCTGACGAGACTTCCGCCCCCTCGGCCCCGCCCCTCCCGCGCCCCTCCTCCCCGGGAAGCCCCGCCCACCTGCAGCAGGTACGCGCCCCGGCGTGCGGACCGGGCCCAGGAGGACCGCGCCTCCGTCCGCGTTCACGGTTCGGTCACGAGTTGGCCGGCGGGCGGGTGGGTGGGTGGGTCGTCCCCTTGTTGACCCCATGATGTGTTCCGCTTTTTGTCAGAGTCCAACGAAGAAGAACGCGCCGGCCGAGGCCTCCGGCGACGGCCCCGGAGCCGGCGGCAAGGTAGAGAGAGGTTGACGTGAAGCGGTCTCTCCCCGTGACTCACGCCTGCCGCCCCGCCCCTGTGTACCGTTGTCGGTACAGTACCTGCCCTCAGGCGGCCGGGCCAACGCAGCCCCGAGATAACATAGCTTTAGAGTTAATGATCTGCGGCGCTGCCTTTGTGCACGTCTGTCAATGGTTAAGCGTTGCTATTTATTTATCAGGGTGCCGTCGCTCCTGCAGGGTGTGTCCCACCTGGACGGCCATCGGGCTGCGCTGAGCGTTGAGTCACAGAAGTGGAACAGTTGCTCTGTGTTTGTGTTTTGTTGTCCGCATGGTCCTGCGTTGGCCGGAGGGTGGGGGTGGGTGGGGGTGATGGTGTGGTCCTAGGTGAAGCAAAAGGCCTTAGTTTTGTTCGGGTCGTGGCACCCTAATGGTCTGTGTGAGAGTTTACGTGGGTTTTCCAACAGCATGTAATCACAGCCTGAAGCACAGCGCTGGCCCGTGAACAAACTCAAACGTGTCATTTTCACATCGCTGGAGTTCGTAGTTTTACTTCTGCGAGAGGCGGCGCATGCTGTGACTCCCACGCGACTACCAGACCAAAAGCGTGTATTTAGCGTGTGTGTGTGTATGTGTGTTAACATAAATACTCTGTGCTACTGTTCTGCCTCAAAGGGCCCCTCCCACCCAGATGTGTGTGTGGGGGGTTCTACTCTACTGCTAAACACTGCTTGCTTGCTATGCTCTCTGGCGTCTCGGATCTGTGCTTGTGCCTTAGTCTCTGTCTCCCTCTCTCTCTATCTCCCTCTCTCTGTCTATCTCTGTTGCTTTTATCCTCTGCCTCTCCATCCTCCCCCCCATGGCCCTCTCAGTATGCTCTGGTCTTCAAGGGGTTCAGCTCCCACCAGGAAGAGCCACTCTTCTGGAAGCTCCCAGGCCACTTCATAGGGGACAAGGTAACCGTGCCGTCCGAGGGGTCTCCATCTCCTCCTCCTCCTCCTCCTCCATCTTCTCCTCCTCCTCCTGCTCTTCCCATTCCTCCCCCCCTCCACCTCCTCCTCCACCCTCAGGCCTGATTAACCTCTGGTTAACCTGTCCTGGGAACATCGCTGGTTCTGTTCCCCTTGGCATTGTGTCCAACGGAATCAGATCATCACAGGCACTCGGGTTCTGGTTCTGGTTCTGGTTCTGGCTCTGGTTCGTGGGTTGTGCACTCCAGTTTTGACCCGATGACTCCGTGTCACTGATGATTTAGCATCCATAGTCGCACTGTTATTACCGAATCATGAACGTGTCGTCAGAACTCACAGTGCTTCCTCACATGGAACTTGTGGTTTGTTGTTATTGTTTATTTCATGACCTTGATTTTTGACTTCTGTTGCATCTCCTAAGCATTGTGTAAATCTTCCACTCCTACACGTCGTGTTATTAGCACCGATCACACGGTGAGTTCTGTGATTTGCCTTTGATGATTGACCCGCACCCTGGTGATTCATTCTGCATCCAAAGTGTGCGTCTCCTGGAGACGGGTGTAAACACTGCCGCTCCCAGCACGCCTCCTCCATCTGTGTGTTTGTGTTCAGGTGGTCTCTTACGGTGCCAAGCTAAGGTACACCATCTCCTACGTGGCGGGCGCCCGGGGCACGCACCTGGACGATGCCGACGTTCAGATCATCGTAAGTCAAGCCCCGCCCACGTCCCGCCGGCTGCAGCCGTCGCGGTCACCTGTCAGTCTAACCACCGGCGGTCTGCTTCCCCGCAGGGCAATGACATCACGCTGGTGGCTCGCCAGCCGTGGCAGAGGAGGCAGCAGGGCGCCCGGGAGTCTAAACGCTTTGAGATCGTCTTCAGAGAGGTGGGTGGGCCGGGCGCGCACCGCAGAGAGAGAGAGAGAGGGAGAGAGAGAGAGAGAGAGAGAGAGAGAGAGAGAGAGAGAGAGATAGAGAGAGAGAGAGAGAGAGGGAGGGAGAGAGAGAGAGAGAGAGAGAGAGAGAGAGAGAGAGAGAGAGAGAGAGAGAGAGAGAGAGAGAGAGAGAGAGAGAGAGAGAGAGAGAGAGAGAGAGAGAGAGAGAGAGAGAGAGAGAGAGAGAGAGAGAGAGAGAGAGAGGCAGGATCACGAGCTGGTTCTTGCACCACTGTGGAGCTGGATTCGTATGACTGTTGTTCCAGCGGTAATGGATTTTGATGCCTTCATGATGTAATGATGGAAATCATATCATCAAAAATCATTCCCGATAGGGACTGCCAATGAATGCCTACTTTACAACTAGATCTGTGCCTCCTTTGTCTGGATCTGTATGTGTGTGTGTGTGTGTGTGTGTGTGTGTGTGTGTGCACATGCGTGCGTGCGTGTGTTTATATACTCCATAAACATGTATATACGTGTTTGTTACATCAGGCTGAGAATCCAGAGATATTTTTATTGGATGTTGAACCGATACACAGAACATTTCCAGTACGTGTGCAGCAGGGTTTGTGGAATGCGATGCACATCCAGATTATTGCCTCCAGTGCTGACGTAGCCTTACGTAGCACCCGGAGACGTTGTGGAACGGTACGGTACACCGTACACACAACCTCAACACGTTCTCTGGTCCCGGGGCCTCGCAGGAGCACTGGCAGCGACCGGACGGCATGCCGGCCACCCGAGAGCACCTGATGATGGTGCTGGCCGACCTGGACGACGTGCTGATCCGCGCCTCCTACTCCAGCGAGATGCGCTCCTCCAGCATCTCCGAGGTCAGCATGGAGGTGGCCGTGCCCAACTACAGCGGCCTGGCCCAGGCTCTGGAGGTGGAGCAGTGCCGCTGTCCGCCCGGCTACCAGGGGCTGTCCTGCCAGGTAAACGCACGGCGCTGCGGGGGCTTTGGGGCTGACTAGTGATGACGCTGAGCTCATTGTGTTTACATTGACATTGACATTCAGGGTATTTAGCACACGCTGTTATCCAAAGCAACTTACAAAGAGTACATTTGTCATAAGAAGGTGAAACATTTCATTGCTGCTAATACCAAAAGTCACCAGAACAAGTTTCAAGCATTTCAATTGCTAGATTAACCATTGCTAGTATACAACATCTCTGACTAAGTGCCAAGTTACAAAGAGCGATTAAAGTGCCAAGATGTACAACAAATAAGAGCATGAGGGTTGGGTGTTTAGTCTGGTGTAAGCCGGATGCTTGAAGTGGAATGTCTGAACCTTTGGAAAGTAAAAGTCCCTTTGCAGTGTCTCGTGTCATGTGTTGTTGTCTCAGTTTTATCAGTTTATAAATCTTTTTTTTTTGTGGTACAACATTTAAGCTAATGGTTGCTGTTAGGATCACTAGTTTTTTTTCCAGTAAAAAGAAAAAAGTGATCCTAACCTTGGACAAGTACACCTATCCAAGGTATGTTCATGTAGCTATACTGTTTAGGTTCAGAAAGTCACAGAGCCCAGAGGTACATAAAGTACAAGGCCCTTCCATTAAACATGGGAGGAGTTTGTAGCCCTGGCGTCGGTCACCCCTGCTGTGCGTTGACATGAGGTTTTACCGTCCGTCTCTTGTGCGACCTGTGTGTGTGTGTGTGTGTTTGTGTGTGTGTGTGTGTGTGTGTGGGGGGGGGTGTGTGTGTGTGTGTGTGTGTGTGTGTGTGT